>CALYLW010000558.1:0-390871 GCA_944989445.1 Ampullaceana balthica
AACCATTTACACCACTATCTATGTACCCACTATCTATGTACCCACTATCTATGTACCCACTATCTATGTACCCACTATCTATGTACCCACTATCTATGTACCCACTATCTATGTACCCACTATCTATGTACCCACTATCTATGTACCCACTATCTATGTACCCACTATCTATGTACCCACTGTCTATGTACCCACTATCTATGTACCCACTATCTATGTACCCACTATCTACGTACCCACTATCTATGTACCCACTATCTACGTACCCACTATCTATGTACCCACTATCTATGTACCCACTATCTATGTACCCACTATCTATGTACCCACGATCTATATACAAACTCTACGTCCAACACTTGTAATAGGTTAGAACATTGGTTCCCTTGACAATTTATCTACTGTGGATATTTACCCAAGGTACCTCACAAACTGAGACAAGCGATGGATCGAATAGATCGTTCTTAATCATTTAATGTTTACCAAAATGTCAAAAATTAGATGGCCTCATTTCTTATGATGTATTGCTCTAATGTACAACTGTCTCAAGGACGTGGATCAAAGAGTCTGATTTGCTAAGCGTCATAAGGTATAGTTGTCAGAGAATCAAGAGTCTAAAGACGTGGTAAATATGAGGAAATTTCACAACATACGGGCTTCTGATGGTATGTGTCATAATCTTATGTTTCAGTTGTGTGAGATCGGTGGAAGGTAGTGATCAATGAATGTTACTTCCTCTGATTATTTAATCGAGCAGGTACCTACTACCAACCCCGTATAACATTCAGCTTATAATACAGAAATACAAACTAAAACCTCATTACTTATTCCTAATACTGGCTAGCTGTAAAATATATCCAGCAATATTAGATTAGACATGGATTCGTCTAAGAAATGTTAATCTTATTACGAAACTGAGGAGTATTATTTTTAGATATTTCTATGGCATTTTAGCTCCTGTACCTGTTTCTTTCTTGTGTCGTTTTTTTTCCTTTCGAAATTAACAAGCGAAAAAAACTGAGTAATCTCCCTCAAGCCACTGATCACAATTGACAAGTTTCACGACACATAAATCTACCAATGAGATTATGGGCGAGAATTTACGAGAATCATCCATTATGTGAAACTTACCAAGGAGTTTGAAGAAAACCGGGGAGGCATCGAGGTTTTGGAGTGGCTTGATGCTTGTTTTGTCGCTCGCCTGCCCCTGGCCCTATCATTCTTACGGTTTTATATCTCGGGGCCCCATACCGTGGCAGTCCATCAAATGTGATATGACGGCAACTGCTTGCAGCACCAGATTCCTCACGCCACGCTACTAATCTGCACTGAAACTAGAGCGAAACTGAAGTATCTCAGTCCAAATACAGATTTCCGGCATTTTAAACGGGTAACGTCCCCTCGTAATATATGGCTTATGTCCCGCGTTTTGTCTGGGGTTTCTTGTTTTGTTCTGTAATTATAATATTATTTGAGGCTGCGATATTTGTATTTGAATTTCAATATAGAGTGGCACGCATTGTACACGTAACTTCTTTGAAAATTTTTGTTAAATTTCTCTGCATTCTTTTAAAATTTTATAAAGTAGATAAACAATTCTAAAAGTTTTCTTGATATACAGTGATACCTTGAGATACGACTTTAATTCGTTCCGTAACCTTGCTCGTATGTCAAATTGCTCGTATCTCAAAGCAATTTTCCCCATTGAAATTAATTGAAATGCCATTAATACCCTAATTGTTTTTGTTACGTGTTTTTAATCAGAGAAATGTATTTACAAATGACAAATAAGGTATAAAAACATAATAAAAGAGAATGTAAAGCAAAAAAATGGTTTTATAAAGTGTATATACATATTTGTAATTTGGTCACTTAAATGTAACTTACACACAACTTAATGCTACTGTATGCTTAATTTTAGTCATTGCTTTTCTCTCCACTGGTCTTTGCCTTTTTCGCCGGATTCAAAAAGAAGGGGAAAAAACTGTACAAGGTGTTTTGTTTCTTCCTCCCTTTCAGAATACTGCGGAAATGAGTTAGGCAAGTGTCATTAAATAGCTCCGATGCACGATCAGTTGCAACTTTTACGGGGTGTTTCTTTTCCACGAACTGTGAAACTCTCTCCCACATTCCCAAGATCTCTTTTATCTCACTTGTAGAGATAACCTCCTCCACCTCTGGCTCTTCCTCAAAACCAATTTCTTGCAGAAACCCCGAATGCTGCTGTGAATGTAACTTTTGTAAGTCATCGGTCGTCAGTTCCTGAGAGTGCTCGTATCTCAAATTTCGCTCGTATTTCAAAACAAAACTTCGCTTGCTCGACAGCTCGTATCTCAAATTACTCGTATGTCAGGGCACTCGTATCTCAAGGTACCACTGTATACAATAATTTGGAAAGAGTTGGGGGTAGGGGGTAGTGTCACGTGTGATTAACATGATTTGTGACGTAAGGTCACGTGAATAATAAACGCGGGAAGAAAGGAGCATTCCCATTGGTTAAAAGGGTTGGGCGAGCAGTTGTCAGTGGAGACTGTGGAGTTCCGTAGTGAAAGGACGGAATGTGTGTGTGCCTCAAGATTTCCATGTTGTATAACCTCAATATACTTATTGTACAAAAGTATAAATATTAAAGTTGTTTAATTGAAACAAGTTCTTCAGTGGATTATATGTATTGAGAGAACGCCTACAAAAAGAGTTACATATAAAAAGTTAACAGATACAGGTAGCTCATCTTATCTGCAGTTATTCCAGAGTATAATCTGCTCAACAACGGAGTTTGTTGCCTTAAAAATACAATTAAATCCTGTTTTTGTGTTTCTTTAAAGTCGATTCCGATGTAGATATATATCTTGGCAATGTAGCCACAGTAATGTTTCCAGTGTAGCCCTAGATATGTTTAGTTTAGCCTCATATGTGCTCCTTAATTAAACGACTTTTTTTTAATGCAATCATTTTTTTTTGGGGGGGGGGCGTGGTGGGGTTGTTGTGCGATAAAAAGGTGCGATCAGACGGAGTAGATGGGGAAGGCTCTCCTCGCCATCCAAATAGCTATGTGGATTATTTCTAGCTGCTATCATAGTTTGATTAACAAGATGTTGACGTCATGATACTACATAGATCGCGAGACCTTCTCACACATACACGCACACATACACAAACATTACACACACTCAAATACACATACGCACATCTATACATACCTAACTACCTTTAGAATATCATTGTCATGTTTATTTATCTTTTACTTTTAATGTGTTTGTTGTATTTGTCTTAACTTGTTCAATGACCTGTTTACCGTTTATTTCTGTTGACGCCTCCCCGTACAATTCAATGGTGATTTCCTGTTAACGTTAAAGTTGCTCTTACCTTTCTTGTGTTGCTAGGAACCGTTTAAATTTTAAACTATATCCCTCGGAGTTGAGTTTTTACAATAATAATTAGGGACCAACCGGAAATCGCTACGGACATTAGCCCCGGCCGGATATCGGGTTATTCGGAACTATTCGCCTCGGAAAATAGTGCCCACGCAAATAGCCAAATATCTTTTAAAAATACCTTAAAAATACACTTTTGGAATTCAATAAATATCAAGATTAGTATACATTATACATACATATTTAAAAAAAAATCAAATGTTACCTAATTATACAAATTAATAATTTGAAATTATAAAGATATAAAGTTAATAAACTAATTTTCTACGACAATTTCGTGTTTACATCTAGCGATTAGCGCCACGCGCCATATTTATTTCTGGCCATAATATCATTGCATGTAGAGTGTAGACCAGTGGTTCTCAAACCGCCCACTTTCCAGTAAAAATATTACTCAGTGCCCCCCCCCCGAATTTTTTTTATTCTAACACAGAAATAGGCAAACTACGATCCGCGGGCCACATGCCGCTAGTCAGAGTATATTATTCGGCCCGTAGGCATGTACATGTGATCTTGTGTCATGTTAATTTTCTTTGCTTATATATTTTATTTATTTTTATATTATTTCCAGCATTTTATTTGAATCTAGAGATATATAATCGGTTTTATGGCTTCAGAATCATTAGTCATTAATTGTTAACATACCTGTTCGAAACTACATTTCAGCTCAACCGGAATTGACTTTTGTTTACGATATACATTTCGAACGGTTTTGAAAATTTTGATTTCAAAAGCAAATAGACGTTGATTTAACAATGAGTGCTACAAAGAAAGTAAGATTGAGGACGAATGTCTTTTTAAATGACGAATTAACTGTTAAATATAGATTCACGAGCGTTGGGAGAAAAGCAGCCTGCTTGCTGTGTCGTGAATGTGTAAGCGTCTTTAATGAGTGCGACTTAAAAAGATACCACCAAACAAAACGTTTGTGCTTCGGGCACAATTTAACGAACCAAGAGAGAAAAGGGAAATGCAAGAAGTTTGTTTTAATAATTTAAAGAAGCAGCAAATGTTTTCACCAAAAGTCTTAAATACAAGATGCTGCAACCAAACCCAGTTTAGAGATATCTCATAAGATCGTAAAACGGAACAAGCCTTTTTCTGACAGTGAATTTATCAAGAAATGCTTGACATATGCAGCAAGTGTTATGTGTCCAGAACAGAAAGCATAATTTGACACCATTTCTTTATCAAGGGAACTGTAGTCAGACGTTTTGAAAAAATAAGTGACAATTTGATGCACCATAATCGAGATGCCAGCAAAGACTTTTTTGGTACTATCGCATTGGATTATGTACCAATGTATAGGAACAGCACAATTGTTGTTATTTATACGGGAATACATCCTCGTTTCGAGCCTAACGAAGAATTACTCTGTGTTGAGGCACTCAAAGACATAATTACAGGCCAGTATGTATTCCATATTGTAGAGAACTGTGTTGAAATAACTGGGTTGGTGTGGAACAAGATGGCCAGTGTAATAACCGATGGAGCGCGAGCTTTAACTGGAGAAAGTAGTATGAACAATAAAATTAAAGAATATCAGCCTGACCACACACTCTTACCTCTCCACTGTGGCAACCATCAAGAAAGTCTGTGTAAGGCTGTGTTGAATTTCAAGCAGTTGTTAATATGATAAACTTTGTAAAAACCAGAGAACTTAATCACATGTGTTAAAAGCACTGTTAGAAGATTTGAGTATTATATTATCTACCAAGGCAGTGTCCTCTGGCTGAGCCTGGGCAAGTTATTGAGGCGAGTATGAGATCTCAATAAAGAAATAGTTATGTTGCCGGAGATGAAGGGTTTTGTTTGTGATTTTGTTCCATAGTTAATGAAGAATGGAAGTCAGACTTCATGTTTGCCATTAACATTATGGAAAATTTGAATGAACTGAATATAAAACTTCAGGGAAAAGGCTTGTTTGCACATGAAATTTTTGTGTATGTTAAATCATTTCAGACAAAACTCTCACTGTTCTCCAGGCAAGCTGGTGAAAACAGGTTTTGCCATTTCCCTTTGCTAAAACAAAAAACCGTTTCTTGTAAAATGGCTGACAAGTACAATGCTCGGTTGGATGCCTTTGCTATAGAATTTGAAAGGAGGTTCCAAGACGACAAGAACCTGGAACCACTCTTCAATATCCTCAATTCGCAATTTAGTGCAGAAGCTGATTCAGCCCCAGAGGATATACTGTTAGAACTGCTTAACTTAAAAGCAGATTATGACCTGAAGGAGAAGTTCAAGTTAGTGTTTCTGCATGATTTTTTTTTCTTTTTTTTTCTAGGTGCGGCGTTTCCACACTTTAAAAAAACTTTGCTGTCAAACATTTGCCACTATTTAGGTCCACATACATCTGTGAGCAAGCTTTTTCTTGTATGAAAATAAATAAGTATAAGAACCGATCGATGTTGACAGACTGCAATTTGAATGCATTCATTCGAATAATAACCAGCAACCTGGTTCCACAATTCAAGAATAGTTCAACACACACACACAAATTCGAAATCATATAAATGAGACGATGAACCTGGTTTGCTGCTACGAATTTAGAAATACTCGGCTTTATTTTCGTCAGCAGTAATCTTAAGTAACCACGATTGACTATTTGCATTTTTTTTAAAAAATTAGTTGCCGCGCTGAATCTACTTTCCACTAAATATGGTGAAGGAAATGTAATTAAGAAATTTTAAATTATAGCATATACTTCAGGATCTCCTTTTCCAGCCAGAATTGTTAAAACTAATTTCATTATTTTTAGCTACTTTTTGGAATAAGTTTGCAAATATTTATCAAATAATAGTTCTTAGCTAATGTGTTCTTCCTTTGTGAACCGCACGATTGGCAAAAGTAAAGCTTCATTTCTTGACAAAGTTGACTCCTTAAGTTGAATAGATGTATCTTCAACACCTTGAGCCTTTTCATCTGTTCTGATTTGAACAGTTTTATTGCTAAACGAATTTTTCATGATAATATCAGATACTTGCTTATGTACCACAGTCCCTATTAATTCACTTATAGCGGTATAACTTGTTCTTTACCAATAGTTTGAGATTTACCCGATTTGGCAATCAATAACGAAATATTGTAAGAGGCAAGGAAGCCATTGCCATCTTGTGTGGTTGCTGTTGAAAAGAGTTTTGTCAAAGTCAGTTGTTTGATAAATTTCTATTTTAGTGTTTGAAAAGTATATAAGTCCTTTTTTTTATCCCCGTTAATTTTATTTCAAATGTTCCTGCAGTCTGGAAGTGCGCAATTTCACATATAAAAAAACCCAACTAAATGCAAATGCGGTAACCAAACCAATGTCCAAAACGTTTCTTAAATTATGAGCAGAATGCATAAAGCATATTTTCTAAATGTTCTCTTCTTTTTTTATACTTTCACCGCCCCCTTACAGTTATTCACCGCCCCCCAAATTGACCCGTGGCCTTCACCGCCCCCCTGGATCGCTTCAGCGCCCACAAGGGGGTGGTAGCGCCCACTTTGAGAATCACGGGTGTAGACGGTTGTATAGTAAACAATAAAAAATACAGTCAATTATAATTTAATAAACCAAATTGAATGCCTGAAATATTATTTTTTTTTGTTAGAAAATGTGAAAGCTAAATACAAGGCGGTTATGGTTTTGCAAAATAAAGCAACCGCTAATCGTTTTCAAAATTTCGATTTTCGTTTAACAACCCTAGTACTCGGTTCGTACCCGGATCCGGAAAATAGTACATCTAACTACTAGGATTTGGTACCAGGTAGAAAATGTCTACCCAGTTGGTCCCTAATAATAATAATAACTAGAGATAACCCGCCAAAAATGACGAATATTTTTTGGTTCAAACAGCACTATAAAACAAAATCGATCGCAGTGTCACCTAACAGCACTACATCCATACAGAAAACGGGAATTAATAACATAAGTAACTTATCCGTGTTTGATAAATACGAAATATTAAAATTGCTGAAATGTACACAAAGTATTTCATACAGTGGCGTAGCTAGAACTTTTGCCCGCCGGGGGCGGTCTCCAATTTGCCGCCCTTTTTAGGGGCCGTCCATAAATGACGTCACGAACCTGGGGGGGGGGATTAGTCACACATTTCTGACGATTTGTGACGAGAAGGTGTGTTTAAGAAATTTCACGTCACGTCAAAACGTGCAAATTTAAATATAAATCTCCACTTAACTATTTGATTACTGACACTTTATTTAATGACGTTTATGTAAAATCCATTTTACCATATTAGAGTGCAGCTTTACACTAAAAACATACTTAAATGACAAAAATATGATTTTAAACATGCTCATTTTCAAACAGAAAATACGGCTTTTATGGGGGATTGGGGAGGGGGGAAAAGCTTTGTGATGTCTTATTGAAGAAGTGGTCTAAGTTTTTGTGACGACGTGTGACGAGGGGGGGGGGTGAAAAATCAGTCATTATCGCTTGACGTCATTTATGGCCGGCCAGTTTGTTGATTATAGTATGGTTTTTATAAATTAATAAACATGAATAAACAATTGTAATTGAAACGAAATAAAGGTGGGGAACATGTTTACCATTGCATGCCATATTTATGTAAGCAGTAATAAAAGAGGCCGCATAAGATTATTTACCTATAAATACAAAATTTATAAAATACACACACAAAAATAAAACAATTACCAATCTCTATTCTTCTATTTTGTATTATAAATAAATGATTTTTTTATTTACAAACTAAGAAATTGTATACATTAGTATGTAAACATATTTATACATTTACTTTCCTAACTTTCATAATAGAAAAATCGTGTATTATGCAATCAAAATTAAAATTGTCTGCAATATCTTGTTCTATGGACTATGGACAGTATTGCAAGATTTTGTTGTCTTTAATCGCTCATTGTGGAACGACGATAATTTTTTATCAACTTCAGTTTGGAGAAGCTCCTTTCATAACTAGCGACACTGATAGCAATAGTTGAAAAAATTCATAGCAAAATTACAATGTTGGGTAAAGAATTTTCCAATCTATACTGTTGAATAAATTTTAATAGATCAAGGAGGCCTTTTCCCGCGTTTTTCTAACATAATGCCTCTTCTTGTAGTGTAGGTACAGCCATAAAAACCTAAATCATTTTTCTTTCCATATGGAACTGTTCTTTATCAATGTCAATAAAGTAATTAATTTGATGTTCAAATGCTTCATTTTGTAGGTTACATGGTATTAAATACGAATATTTTCTTGCAAGGACATGCAACTCATCAAAGCGTTATTTATTTTCTTTTATAATTCCATCCATGGATAAAAACATTTCTCAATGTACTTCTTTTTCTAAAGATATAACAACGTCTTTTTAATTTTCCCCACTCATATTTATTTTCCTAACTCCGCGTTCAGTTGTTATCTCCACCTCTTCACACATTGTTTGGCTGATATAAAATCTTTTTTCTATTAGCACATCTCTTTGTTCCATGCAATGGGTTTAAATTAATTAAAAAAATTACGGGTTCCCATAAATTGAGATAACATAGAACAGAAAAAGATTTCATTGAATTGAGTAAAATTCCAGCATCTGATCTCGTTTTACTAGTTACTTCTTCAGACGTCAATTTTTCCAAGACGATTGAAATTTTAAAGTACTGGTATGTCTTTTTTCGAAATTATCTATGCCTTTTGTAGTGTTTATTAACGGAGAAATTTGAATATTTTCATATTCTTATCATAATTCTTAATGATTTTCCTTAAAATAGACGAATTCAACTTATTTACACATTACTTTAATAAATTGGATATGCGTAACATTTTTAATGAATAACCGCATTTTAATGAAAAACACTAATTATTTGCGCTACTTTAATGCAATAAAAGCAAAATAAATTAAATTTTTAATAACTTACCTTGCCTTACAATAATTTTCTGTAAACTGAAACAGCAATATAAATGACTACTTGCAAGTTAAACACAATATTTGAACCACCATGTCATGTAGGTACGTGTTCGCGCATCATTCTGCGAATGTCAAAATTCCACGTAAAAACTGTCGTGGCGATAATAATAGCACATATTATTCGGCCCAGCGATAATGTGTTTTTTTTGGGTACTTTTCTTATAAAAGAGTCATCTTTGACTCATAGTTTTCCAAACAAATCGATACCTTTTTTGAGCGATTTAAATTTTTGAACGGTTTTGCGTAGTTATAATATCCACTACGTAATTTTAAAAAAATGTGCGAATCCGTTAATTAAGACTCGAAATTACAAATATTTTTGTTTCACCTTGGTTTTCCCCCTTCAAAAGAAAAAGGGCGGTTGTCGGAAATGGTTGTACTTTTCAAATGCCCACAAATGCCGCCCCCTTAATGAGTGCCGCCCGGAGCGGACCGCCCCCACCGTCCCCCTAGCTACGCCACTGATTTCATAATAATTATAAATCCTCAAATCCTATTTTTACATCGTTCCCTTTTCAAAAATTTAAATATAAGCTAAAACATAGAGGTCATATAATATTTTTATACAAAATCTATCGCAGCGCCACCTAACTTACATCCATACAGACAACGGGAATCAATATACATAATTTACATAATTAACTTATCCGTGTTTGATAAATGCGAAATATTAAACTTGCTGAAATGTACACAAAGTATTTCATAATAATTATAAATCCTCAAATCCTATTTTTACATCGTTCCCTTTTCAAAAATTAAAATATAAGCTAAAACAATGACGTCATATAATATTTTTATACAAAATCGATCGCAGCGCCACTAACAGCATTATAATTACATACATACATACATACATACAGACGACGGGCATTTTGTATATTGATAATTTGATTATTTAAATAGCACAGTACCCCAGCAAACAACTGGGCTCACAGCGCTTTACACAAAAGTAGTAAAACACATAATTATCAATTATTCAATGTAAAATATTCATATCCTAAATACAACATATATTGGCATTACAGTGGATATGACCTAATATTAAAGAAATGTTTGTTGTTAAATTGATTATTTGTTGTTTTATGACGTGTCAGAGTTGTCATTAAGGGGCCGTCCATAAAGTACATCACGCTCCAGAGGGGGGAGGGGATATTAAGAAAGTGTGACAGTTTGTGACAGGGGGGAGGGGGGTCCGGCCATGTTTGACGTCATGGTATTTTCTATTAAATTTTGATTATTTTGTTAATAAAAACACATTTTTTGTTCGAAAGTGTGACGTACTTTAGGGGGGGGTCCGAGATTTGTGACAGTTTGTGACAGGGGGGAGAGGGGGGGGGGTAAAAATGGTCAAAAATAGCGTGACGTACTTTAAGGACGGCCCCTAATTCATTGTGTGAGTATTATGTATGACAATCGTGTATGCTATGTTTGGTCAATAACGATAACTTTCGTGACTGGTGTACAATTAACTCAAATATTTACCTTATTTATGTCAACGTATTAAAATATGTGAATATATAATTGTAAACTTATGTATATGTGGGCTTATAATTGTTATCTTATGTATTTTATTATAAAATTGTTGTTTTTTGTACTTTTTTGACGTAAAATTATAGACATAAAAAGTATGTGATCGTAAAATTGCTATTTTTATATATGTAATTAGACACATTTTCGGAAGGGTACTATATCCGAATAAGGTTTTTATTAAGATAACAATATGTATGTACAAAATTGTTGGCACATGCTATATCGCTTTCATTATATTAGACCTGTCATCGGAATGAATTAAAGACGTTTTCGGTTACTTTAAATCACCAACGCTGTTTTAATTTTTTCCCAACAATTTTCGAACAAATTTCTTTAGCTTTGGCTGTAGCAGGAGCTCCGATAATTTTGTTATGTCTAAGTAAATAAAAACTTTCGTTTAACTAGATCAGGGATCGCCAAACTACGGCCCGCGTGTCGCATCTGGCCCGCGATACCATTCCATCCGGCCCGCCACAGGTACTTGAAAGATAATGATGGAACTAATATGGCACATGATACGTTTTCATACAATTTAAATATTAAATTAAAAATTTTATACCACCACACGCGTGGGAAATCCCGACTTTTGTGTCTAAAAATCTATTTTATTTAGATTATTATCTGTGCACATGTCCACACTAGGTCTGATGTAACTATCATTTTTTTATAAAGCTCACCTTATGTGATAACTTTTTAGCTAATAAATAATAATTAGACGTACAAATTGCATGAAATACATGAAATCAGCAAGACTATTTCAAGATTTAATTATCAAACATTTTATTGGCACTAGACGCTTTCATACAAAAACAATCAAACATTATAAGAGATAATTACAAGTTTTTCATTTGTTGAAAATATTTCTTTCTGGACATTTGAAAGTGAATTAAATTAACATCTTTAATCCTAATAAAATAAATTGTTGTTGTTGTTTTTTTTCTCTTTACTGTTTATGTATTCCATTGTTTAGTAAAATAATTTTTCAAAATATTCATTGATGTTTAATCTTCGTAGTAATTCTTATTTAAAGTTTTGAAAGTACTCAAAGACGTGTAAGTGTATCGCTCGCATCCCTGCAAAGGTTGTTGACACCGAGAGCAGCAGATAGTGACAGCGGAGTTCCTGAGGTCTCAATGAGATGATTTTGGGCAATGGTTTGTATCGATCTTATGCAACATTTCAATGCCAGTGTTGGGAATACATGGGACCTGGGTTTAAGGATTATATCAAACAGCAACAGCTTTACGCCCCCATAGCTCCAAGCATGGCAAGGGGTGCCATGCCCATGCCTCCAGCACCTCCACCCATGGGTGAACCTCCGGCCCCAGGGTCTGCACCAGCACCAGCGCTGTTTTGCTGCATCATCATCATGGGCAACAGTCTGTGCATGGCCTCGCCACCACCTCCCATCATCATCATCAACGGCAACATGGAGCTCATGCCTCCGGCACCACCAGCTCCTCCCTGGTTCATCATCATCATCAACAGAGGCAGCATCTCGCTGCTACCGCCACCACGCATCATCATCATCAGTGGCATGAGACTGCTGGCCCCTCCGGGACCACCAGCGCCTCCCTGGCCGTTCATCATCATCATCATTGGCAGCATCATGTTTTCCATGCCTCCCCCTCTACTCATCATCAGAGGCAGCATTGATCCCATGCCTCCCATACCAGCTCCCATGGGCATCTGAGCTGAAAAGATCATTGTAAAGATGTTAAAATTTTAAAATTCATCAATATTAGCAATCATTTGTGACAATCAAATCCGCGAGTCAATTAATCATTAAGATGAGGTGGCGGGCCAGTAAAAATGTTAAAGTGGGCCTTGTTGTGGGCCTTAGTTGGCCCACGGGTCGTACTTTGGAAACCCTTGGGAATGTAATATTTTACCACAATGTCGTCGATGTTATGTTTTAATACGTTATCTGTTGAGTCAGGGCTTTTTCTAAAGATTTTTACATTGTGGTTTGGAAAGTGTACCATATATTGAGCTCCGTCCTGCTTTAACAAATACAATTTTAGTGCTTTTGGCTGCCTCGCCAGTGTAATGTAGTGTTATTTTTATTATGACCAAGGCCGCACTCATATATGTTGCTGGTGGTCTGGTTATGTTTCTACTGTAAATTAATTCAAGGTTGCTATAAAAACGTGGTTCGGTTTCTATCTGTATCCGTCCTTGTGTTATTGCGTGGTTATTGTTAGTGTTGTTTGTTTGTTTGCTGTTTTTTTTAAAGGCTTTATTTTTTACATGGCCGCTTTGTTGCCCATGTGCTATCCATCATCCAGGTCACGGCGTTTATCTCAGGTAAATTGTCCCTCAATTTCTTATTTTGGTACGCCATGGGTTTTTTTATTTCCTCTATATCTAATGGGCTTCTCTGTCCGTCACTTTGGGAGACCCCCGATATAACATCCTTATCTTGGCACAACCCAAGGCACAAAGTAATCCTTTTAGTGAACATCCGATTTCAACAGTTAAATATTTTTACGGTTTACATTGAAGAGCAGTGATTACCAATGGGATTTACACCGAAGAGCAGTGATTACCAATGTGATTTACACCGAAGAGCACTGATTACCAATGTGATTTACACCGAAGAGCAGTGATTATCAATGTGATTTACACCGAAGAGCAGTGATTACCAATGTGATTTACGCCAAAGAGCAGTGATTACCAATGTGATTTACACCGAAGAGCAGTGATTACCAATGTGATTTTCCTAACGTTAAACGTCACTTCCGGTATCTCTCCTCATTCCTGAAACTATGAGGTCAAAGTTTGACATACAATGAATTGGCCGATTTCCAAGTTAACGTCTGCCTCGGTGATATTTTGATCCATCATGTGAAACTTTAATCCATCATGTGATACTTTGATCCATCATGTGAAACTTTGATCCATCATGTGAAACTTTGATCCATCATGTGAAACTTTGATCCATCATGGCTACTGTTGACGTTATTTTAAAATTTGTGGACGGGAAACAAGCGAAGATTACCATAAAGTGAGAACATCTAAGACAAGAGTTTCTAAACTTATACTAGCAAGAGGTCCGTCATTAATCTTATGTCAAAATGATTGACGTCGTCCCGTCCCTAAAAAAGGGGGAGGGTTGTGCCAAAGACGGTCTTAGTTTGGTATTCCTCTTGGGAAAGTTACACAGGTTGTCGAGAGGAGAAGAGGTAATGTCTCGGTGGTTACGGCGTGTAATGTTTGCTTAAGAAGAGGATGTCGGAAACATAAAGCTTTCTAAAGTCGGACGAGGGAAATGTTACTAAATACACTGTGGCAAATTAAAGATTCCATGATGATCCCGAATAAACTGCGTTCAGAAAAATTATGTTCCACCAAAATATCTCTTTTAAAAATGCAGTTGCCAAACAAACATTTACTTCGTTAAAAAGTGTACAAGATAATTTGCCTTGGCGAAAACACAATTTGTCATTCTGACGGAGAGTAAGCTAACGTACCGGAAGCCCCATCAACAGGAAATGGCTAGCCTCCCTTGATATAAGACTTTAGGCTTCAGTTGTAACTGATGGCCGAAATTATGCAAGAAGATCCAAACGTTTCGTTGTTTTCTTGACACTTTCCTGTTGGCGCCTGTCAGCTGAGTCACGATTTTGTCTACCTGTTTGTGACTTTTGACCTAAATCCTCCAGAAAATGCGCTTCTTCTAACTGTGCGTACAATTTTAACCTGTCATGTCCAGTCCCTGGAAAAACTTTCCAGCTTGTTTGTGGAAAGTATTAGATCATAAAGCTAACAGAATATGTAAACGGGGATTGCAAAAAAAGACATACGGACTGTTTGAGCTACATTTCTTCTGTCTGTTTTAAAAACCACAACAATGAAAGTTCTGAAAATTAAACATAACACGGTCTCAGATCTCAACCGTAGCCAGGCCTTAATATAACACGATCTCAACCGTAGGCCTTAATATAACACGATCTCAACCGTAGCCAGGCCTTAATATAACACGATCTCAACCGTAGCCAGGCTTTAATATAACACGATCTCAACTGTAGCCAGGGGTTAATATAACACGATCTCAACCGTAGGCCTTAATATAACACGATCTCAACTGAAGGCCTTAATATAACACGATCTCAACTGAAGGCCTTAATATAACACGATCTCAACCGTAGGCCTTAAACCTTTGGATGCAGCCGTTCTATTACCGCATTGGCTTTGGTGTTGTTTTTTTTAAATTATGAACTTGTTTATTTGTCACAAAATATATTCATTAAAAGTTCAATAATATCTCCCATCACTATTAAAAAGAATAAAATAGTAATCACTGAATGTTTAGATTTGTTCCTAGCATCGATATGACGCGATCATCGATCTATTAGGTCAATGCGCTCAATTTGATTCACTTGAAATAAAATAGAAGTTTTTTTTATATTTTAAACACTATGACTAAACCCCTAACCTAGGGGCAAGTGATAATCTGAGATGCATTGTGTCATTATCGCACCCTCTCCCTCCCCTCCCAGTCCAGAGTTGAAGTGAGGAATAAACAAGACTATTATCTTCCTTAACTTTAATGATGTGACCATTGATTGCATTAACCCCATGTGCACGTAGCCTGAATGATATAGGTAGGTGGTTAAACGGGTTGGATCAGTTTCCTTGTGTAACGGCTAGTTAACGAAACGAAACGTTTGGCAAACAAATTTGTTTTCGTCTCTGAGATTCTTAACGTCCATTTTTTAGTCACAAAGGAAAGAATGTTATGATATAATTTAATGACTTAGCTATAGCTTTAAACTATTTGGTCATCTACTCGAGTTGGGTGCTAGGTTGTATTGGTTTTACGTAGATTAGCATTGAGGAAAGCTTTGGTAGAAGAAGCTCATTATAACATAATTTATAACATATGCTCCATTTTTTAAAAAAATTATAACCTAACTGTGTCGAAGAGAATCTAAATGTGTCAAGTAGAATCTAACTTTACATTGTAAACGTTACAAAAGTGGGGGGGGGGCATTGCCCTCCAGTGATAAAAATTATTTCATTTAAGCCGCCCTCTCCCTCATCCCACCCCCTCTCAGTGCTGCCAGAGGACAAAAAACACACATGAAATATCGTTTTGTAGCAAGGTTTAAAGTAGTAAAATCTTGTCTTGATAAAACTGTTGTTTTGAGTTTTATCAACATTCACTCTGTGGTCTACATGTAAACACCACTCCCATTGTTGGGGAAGGGAGGAAGGTATCGTATATATTGTTAGTCTGTCAAATTGACAGGAAGGAACACAGCACTTACATGAGGATATTGGGGGCAACGCAAGACATTTCAAGTGATTGGTTTTCGTGTGTGTGAAGAGTTGGTTTGTCCATCTGACCAAATACTTTACACGTAACCAAACGTGGCTGGTGTCTTTAAAGGGATATTCACCGAGATTGACTAGAGTCCACATTCCATCACTGACCATAACTGACCATTACCTACCATCCCTGAATACCAGAGCCTAACAACATGTCCTTTAAATGGATCTCTTTTTAAATAATGTAGTTATGCGTCTCTCTGTGTAAATCGATTATATTTGGATAGGTACCAAACAGAATAAGTTATTTCATTGTTTTGTTCATTGTGACCATAGCAGTTATACAGTAACTTAGCTTAACCAAGAAACAACGTCTGTAGCTTAGCTTAACCAAGAAACGTCTGTAACTTAGCTTAACCAAGAAACGTCTGTAACTTAGCTTAACCAAGAAACGTCTGTAACTTAGCTTAACGAACAAACAACGTCTGTAACTTAGCTTAACCAAGAAACAACATCTGTAACTTAGCTTAACCAACAACAACAACACGCACCAAAACATTTGGTGAAAGGTCGTTCTCTTTTTGTGCAGCCAAAAAATGGAATTCTCTTCCATTACACATACGTGGTATTCAAACAACCAAGTCTTTCAAGACTGCACTTAAGACACATCTTTTCAAAATTTATTTTCAAAATTGATGAAACACCATTTCTTGTAAATGATTAACGTAGCTTATGTATAATGTACTGTAATTTTGTTTGTTTGTTGTGATATGAAAGTTAAGTTAATACTTATAGGTATGTTATTTCTTTCATGTAAAGCGCTGTGAGCCCAGTTCCTTACTGGGATACAGCGCTATATAAATAATCAATTTATTATTATTATTATTATTAACCAAGAAACAACGTCTGTAACTTAGCTTAACCAACAAACAACATCTGTAACTTAGCTTAACCAACAAACAACGTCTGTAACTTAGCTTAACCAACAAACAACATCTGTAACTTAGCTTAACCAAGAAACATCTGTAACTTAGCTTAACCAACAAACAACATCTGTAACTTAGCTTAACCAACAAACAACATCTGTAACTTAGCTTAACCAAGAAACAACGTCTGTAACTTAGCTTAACCAACAAACAACATCTGTAACTTAGCTTAACCAATAAATAACGTCTGTAATTTAGCTTAACCAACAAACAACATCTGTAACTTAGCTTAACCAATAAATAACGTCTGTAACTTAGCTTAACCAATAAATAACGTCTGTAACTTAGCTTAACCAATAAATAACGTCTGTAACTTAGCTTAACCAACAAACAACGTCTGTAACTTAGCTTAACCAAGAAACAACGTCTGTAACTTAGCTTAACCAAGAAACAACGTCTGTAACTTAGCTTAACCAAGAAACAACGTCTGTAACTTAGCTTAACCAACAAACAACATCTGTAACTTAGCTTAACCAACAAACAACATCTGTAACTTAGCTTAACCAACAAATAACGTCTGTAACTTAGCTTAACCAACAAACAACATCTGTAACTTAGCTTAACAAACAAACAACGTCTGTAACTTAGCTTAACAAACAAACAACGTCTGTAACTTAGCTTAACAAACAAACAACGTCTGTAACTTAGCTTAACAAACAAACAACGTCTGTAACTTAGCTTAACAAACAAACAACGTCTGTAACTTAGCTTAACAAACAAACAACGTCTGTAACTTAGCTTAACCAAGAAACAACGTCTGTAACTTAGCTTAACCAACAAACAACGTCTGTAACTTAGCTTAACCAAGAAACAACGTCTGTAACTTAGCTTAACCAACAAACAACGTCTGTAACTTAGCTTAACCAAGAAACAACGTCTGTAACTTAGCTTAACCAACAAACAACGTCTGTAACTTAGCTTAACAAACAAACAACGTCTGTAACTTAGCTTAACCAAGAAACAACGTCTGTAACTTAGCTTAACCAACAAACAACGTCTGTAACTTAGCTTAACCAAGAAACAACGTCTGTAACTTAGCTTAACCAACAAACAACATCTGTAACTTAGCTTAACCAAGAAACAACGTCTGTAACTTAGCTTAACCAACAAACAACGTCTGTAACTTAGCTTAACAAACAAACAACGTCTGTAACTTAGCTTAACCAACAAACAACGTCTGTAACTTAGCTTAACAAACAAACAACGTCTGTAACTTAGCTTAACCAAGAAACAACGTCTGTAACTTAGCTTAACCAAGAAACAACGTCTGTAACTTAGCTTAACAAACAAACAACGTCTGTAACTTAGCTTAACAAACAAACAACGTCTGTAACTTAGCTTAACCAAGAAACAACGTCTGTAACTTAGCTTAACCAAGAAACAACGTCTGTAACTTAGCTTAACCAAGAAACAACGTCTGTAACTTAGCTTAACCAAGAAACAACGTCTGTAACTTAGCTTAACCAAGAAACAACGTCTGTAACTTAGCTTAACCAACAAACAACATCTGTAACTTAGCTTAACCAAGAAACAACGTCTGTAACTTAGCTTAACAAACAAACAACGTCTGTAACTTAGCTTAACAAACAAACAACGTCTGTAACTTAGCTTAACCAAGAAACAACGTCTGTAACTTAGCTTAACCAAGAAACAACGTCTGTAACTTAGCTTAACCAAGAAACAACGTCTGTAACTTAGCTTAACCAACAAACAACATCTGTAACTTAGCTTAACCAAGAAACAACGTCTGTAACTTAGCTTAACCAACAAACAACGTCTGTAACTTAGCTTAACAAACAAACAACGTCTGTAACTTAGCTTAACCAAGAAACAACGTCTGTAACTTAGCTTAACCAAGAAACAACGTCTGTAACTTAGCTTAACCAAGAAACAACGTCTGTAACTTAGCTTAACAAACAAACAACGTATGTAACTTAGCTTAACCAATAAATAACGTCTGTAATTTAGCTTAACCAACAAACAACGTCTGTAACTTAGCTTAACCAAGAAACAACGTATGTAACTTAGCTTAACCAATAAATAACGTCTGTAATTTAGCTTAACCAACAAACAACGTCTGTAACTTAGCTTAACCAAGAAACAACGTCTGTAACTTAGCTTAACAAACAAACAACGTATGTAACTTAGCTTAACCAATAAATAACGTCTGTAATTTAGCTTAACCAAGAAACAACGTCTGTAACTTAGCTTAACAAACAAACAACGTATGTAACTTAGCTTAACCAATAAATAACGTCTGTAACTTAGCTTAACCAACAAACAACGTCTGTAACTTAGCTTAACCAATAAATAACGTCTGTAATTTAGCTTAACCAACAAACAACGTCTGTAACTTAGCTTAACCAATAAATAACGTCTGTAATTTAGCTTAACCAACAAACAACGTCTGTAACTTAGCTTAACCAACAAACAACGTCTGTAACTTAGCTTAACCAACAAACAACATCTGTAACTTAGCTTAACCAAGAAACAACGTCTGTAACTTAGCTTAACCAACAAACAACGTCTGTAACTTAGCTTAACAAACAAACAACGTCTGTAACTTAGCTTAACCAAGAAACAACGTCTGTAACTTAGCTTAACCAAGAAACAACGTCTGTAACTTAGCTTAACCAAGAAACAACGTCTGTAACTTAGCTTAACAAACAAACAACGTATGTAACTTAGCTTAACCAATAAATAACGTCTGTAATTTAGCTTAACCAACAAACAACGTCTGTAACTTAGCTTAACCAAGAAACAACGTCTGTAACTTAGCTTAACCAAGAAACAACGTCTGTAACTTAGCTTAACAAACAAACAACGTCTGTAACTTAGCTTAACCAAGAAACAACGTCTGTAACTTAGCTTAACCAAGAAACATCTGTAACTTAGCTTAACAAACAAACAACGTCTGTAACTTAGCTTAACCAAGAAACATCTGTAACTTAGCTTAACCAACAAACAACGTCTGTAACTTAGCTTAACCAAGAAACAACGTCTGTAACTTAGCTTAACCAACAAACAACGTCTGTAACTTAGCTTAACCAACAAACAACGTCTGTAACTTAGCTTAACCAACAAACAACATCTGTAACTTAGCTTAACCAAGAAACAACGTCTGTAACTTAGCTTAACCAACAAACAACGTCTGTAACTTAGCTTAACAAACAAACAACGTCTGTAACTTAGCTTAACCAAGAAACAACGTCTGTAACTTAGCTTAACCAAGAAACAACGTCTGTAACTTAGCTTAACCAAGAAACAACGTCTGTAACTTAGCTTAACCAATAAATAACGTCTGTAATTTAGCTTAACCAACAAACAACGTCTGTAACTTAGCTTAACCAAGAAACAACGTCTGTAACTTAGCTTAACCAAGAAACAACGTCTGTAACTTAGCTTAACAAACAAACAACGTCTGTAACTTAGCTTAACCAAGAAACAACGTCTGTAACTTAGCTTAACCAAGAAACATCTGTAACTTAGCTTAACAAACAAACAACGTCTGTAACTTAGCTTAACCAAGAAACATCTGTAACTTAGCTTAACAAACAAACAACGTCTGTAACTTAGCTTAACCAAGAAACATCTGTAACTTAGCTTAACCAACAAACAACGTCTGTAACTTAGCTTAACCAATAAATAACGTCTGTAATTTAGCTTAACCAAGAAACAACGTCTGTAACTTAGCTTAACCAAGAAACAACGTCTGTAACTTAGCTTAACCAAGAAACAACGTCTGTAACTTAGCTTAACAAACAAACAACGTCTGTAACTTAGCTTAACCAAGAAACAACGTCTGTAACTTAGCTTAACCAAGAAACAACGTCTGTAACTTAGCTTAACCAAGAAACAACGTATGTAACTTAGCTTAACCAATAAATAACGTCTGTAATTTAGCTTAACCAACAAACAACGTCTGTAACTTAGCTTAACCAAGAAACAACGTCTGTAACTTAGCTTAACAAACAAACAACGTATGTAACTTAGCTTAACCAATAAATAACGTCTGTAATTTAGCTTAACCAACAAACAACATCTGTAACTTAGCTTAACAAACAAACAACGTATGTAACTTAGCTTAACCAAGAAACAACGTCTGTAACTTAGCTTAACCAACAAACAACGTATGTAACTTAGCTTAACCAAGAAATAACGTCTGTAACTTAGCTTAACCAATAAACAACGTCTGTAACTTACCAAATGCTGCAGATAGGATGCAGCATGACAAAGCGACTGCCAAGAGACATTTCATGTTGATGGTTTGTTCTTGTAGAGAAGAAAGAAAAAAAAACATGAATATAAAGAAAATAACGGATTCTAGGTTAGTATACATGACGTCAATTATGATTCGAAAACTATTTATAATTTCACGCGTTGTTTGAGGAGGTGATTTTTTTTTAATTAAAGAGGCTTTGAGTATGTGCCGTGAAATCCTATTTTACGGGGCCACCATTCTGACATTTGATTGTTGTAAAACGGAGATTTTGGTTGCTCTAATGTAATTATAGTAAGTTATTCAATGGCACCATTTTACGTCCTGTGTGAGATGTGCAACTCATTTAAATGCCGTTTGGAGGGACTCTTATCTACGGAAATGAATGAGACATATACGGCAGACGTGCTAAATATGGCACGCAAATGACATTTTAAACATAAAGTATATTTCAAGTTCAGGAAATTCACTGAAGAAAAAGAGCAAAGACTTAAGTGTTTGTATTTCACAACGATAAATGAAACTAAAAACATTTCTCTCGTGACCTTGGACCATGCAAAATGATAATTTACGCTTTATTAGCCTCGTCACGTTTATGTTATTGTTCATTCCACTGAAATAGACTTTTCCCCACATATCACTACACAGAGCTCTCTATACCACCCAGTTTCCCTTCAACTACAACATATAATGTGTGAACAAACTAATAATAAATCGGGCGACGTAGTGTTCAACCATACATCTTAAAGATTCTCCCATTAATGAAAAGGACAAAATTAAAGTTTATTCAAGTAACATTCCTTTCCTAATTTAATATTTCCGATAAAAGATTTTGGCACATATTTAAAGGAATTTTTATAGGTTTGTATTCATACAGACAGTTTTTAAAGCATCTCTATTTTAAGGAGATACTGTGTACAAAACTGAATTTTGTTTGTTTGGAGTTTAAACTGCTCTAGTGAATGTTCACTTTGAGTCAAATTGGGTCATGACTAAAAATAAAAGGGGGGAGGGGAAGTTGTCCGCTAATCTTCTTTGCTTGGTCAAACTCCCCCCGACAAATGGTCAAGGTGTTGGTTTTCAACTATGGTAAAATGTCAATCATTACTCTTTATCTTATCTATTACAGACGCTTTTCTTCTATACAGAAGACTTTTTTGTCATGTAACTTAAACACATGTATGAGAGAAGTTAATCAATTTACACAAACTGAGACGAACCATTATAAAACCCAGACACTAGTGCATCAGATGCTTTAAACATGTGTAGCAAAAATCAGACATACAAAAATGGAATATAAAACACGCCATAATAAGTGCCATATAGAAAAGGCTCGTAAATGAGCATTATAAGAGTGCTTATAACATATATTCCGTATGAAAAAGTAGCAATGTCTTCAGAGTTCTGCAAAGTTTATGTACATCAAGATGCTCACCTTTGAGGTCAGGACTTGATGAGAGATGAGTTGGTTCTTTAGTCTCGTCTAGTGCATCTACTCTGTGGGCAGACAACTTTATATACTCCAAGTTGTGAGACAGCGTAATTAAGGATCTTTGTTTCCGTGACGTCACTGTCCCTGCCGCCATATTCTTTCTAATAACGGCAATACTTGGGCCTTGGAAATAGCACAACGGCATAATCGGGCGATGCGAATTTCGATTATGTCTATTACGATACCAACCAGTTACTTTGAAATTACTTGATCCTATTTTTAGAATGAAAATTGGTCGCTGAAATCTTCTGTCGAGTGATTAACTTCTACCTATGTGTAAAAATTGTACTCGAATGTTGATTTAGATATTTACTTAATTATTTCTTTGTTTTTGATTTTCGTTTCTAACGAATTATGTGTCAATAGAGAGATCTGACTGATTTTTCTTTTGTGCACCAAAATTAGGTAATACCGAGAATTTATTACGCTTGGGGAAAGAAGACATTGAATAATTTTACTTCACGCCAATATTTCCGAGACGTATAATGTTTATCTCGATACCAGCCTAAACGTTTTGGGTATTCGATACCTGGAAAAGTGTTGAGGATTCTAGGTCGTCTGTTTTAAGATTCTCGTGAGTTTGCTGTCAGTTTGATGAATAGCTGCTACTGACGGGACGGACACGAGCTACAGGACACGGCGGCTAGTCGCACGGCTTCCGTGCCGTCTATCATTATCAATGTACCGAACCAAACGTTCATCATTCTATTTATAGCACAATTCACACTATTGGATTTGCCTCCGACAACTGAAGATCACGTTATTTAACATATTTTTTGTTGTTGTTGTTCGGCCTGTGTTCTGATTTGGTTATTACATTATTTATTTACGACAAAACTCTTGGGGGCCGTCCATAAAGTACGTCACGCTATTTTTGACCATCTTTAACTCCCCCCTCCCCCCGTCACAAACTGTTACAAATCTTGGAACTTTAAGAATGTCCCACTTTCGAACAAAAATTATTTTTATTAACAAAATAATTAAAATTTAATATAAAACACCGTGACGTCACACATGGCCGGACCCCCCTCCCCCTGTCACAAACTGTCACACTTTCTTACACCCCCTCCCCCCCCTCTGGAGCGTGACGTACTTTATGGACGGCCCCTTGTTCCCTTAATCATATATTCTAGGAAGCTTGCGCTGTGAGCACAAAAAGTTCCAATAACAAAAGTTGTTAAAACATGTTGAGTTGATCTCACCTTTTCGTGACATAATATCCCTTATTTATCATTTCTCTAGCACATCCGGGCAGCATGAAAGAACAACAGGAATGGCGCATCGGGTCAGGATAACAATGTGTTGTTGGCTAAGTTTTGTTTTGAAAAGATGAACCAATTGTTTGGTATTGTTTCCGTGGTGTTTGCCGCAAGTCTGCCATGGCACTAATTTTGATGATAGATCACTAGAAACAGAAGATAGATTTTCTTTAGATTATGGGTCACACTAAGCTGTCATACAGTGCTGAGAAGATACCTTTTATCGATAGTATACGAGCAGTGTATGTGGAAGTTGTCGCTCTTTTTGCGGACTGCCATAACAATGGGAAATAACCAGAGGCGTCACTAGGAGGGGTGCGGGTGGTGCGGAAAGCATCGGATGACACCATTACAAGGGGTGACACCAAAAGGTAAAATTATGTAGATTCCCGTTATTTGGCACGGGCAGAGTCGGTGAAGGTCTATTGGGTAGGTAGTGAGGGGGGGGGTGATGCCAAGAGCTACCGCACTGGCTGACACCAACCCTAGTGACGCCACTGGAAATAACCTAGGGCTATCAGGGGTGATATTGCCTTCCTAAACCTTTTCTCCTTGTAAGTTATCTTTCTTGCGCAGCAAAACTGTTTAAAATGCATGAAATAGTTTCACCGTTTTAATCCGTTTTGGAGTAATCAGCTGTTGGAAGCAAGTGCTAGACGCAGTGCTAGACACAGTGCTAGACACAGTGCTAGACACAGTGCTAGACACAGTGCTAGACACAGTGCTAGACACAGTGCTAGACACAGTGCTAGACACAGTGCTAGACACAGTGCTAGACACAGTGCTAGACACAATGTAATACATAGTGTGAAACAATGCTTTCAACACTAATTTGAATAAAATATTTAAAAAATCTTTTTTTTAAAAGGACACGGTTTTATTTACATATAGAAAATGCACTAAAAAGAAGAAAATAAAAATTTTCAATCCGTGAACCTATTGACTGCACAACTCATTTCTTATTGCAACTACTCTTTTGCATATAGATAAATATTTCTAATTAATATGATAGTAGCATGTATATGATCAAAGTTGTGAAACTTTAAATGTTTATTAATATTCATATAAATTTGTATTTATGTTTCGCAGCTTTGTACATGATTGCGAGTTGTCATGAGGGCCCCACGCTTTTATGTGCAGTCGATAGGTTCACGGATTGAAAATTTTTATTTTCTTCTTTTTAGTGCACTTTCTATATGTAAATAAAAGCGTGTCCTTTAAAAAAAGATTTTTTAAATATTTTATTTTCTACTTTTTAGTAACACAATTTTTTAATCAATTTTTTGAAATAATCAACTCAATTTAATTAGTCAAACTTCGTTGTCTATAACTTAAATGTGATAGTGGTAAAAAGATAGATTATTAATTACAAATTTATGTATTTAAAAAATAACAGTTTCCCCAACTGAAAATTGAACCCAGTACCTCCAGGTCGAAAATCCATTAAGCTAACAATTGGGCCAACTAGGCTACACAAATACCAGTTGTTTCTCTTGTATTATCATGTCAATTTAGATTTAGTTACGAATTACTGAGCTGTTTAACACCTGGAATGTCGTCATCCATGGCTGGTTGTGAACTCCGGTGACATTCACGTGAAAGTCAAGAATAGCACGGATACTGATTATATATAAAGATTAACGTAAAAATGCATTTATTTAATTACGGTACATTCGATCGATCTGAAATTTTGATACAATGTATTGTCATCCAATATCTATCTGTGGTAAAATTGTGAGATCTCTAGGACCATCAGAAGTGGTTTAATTTTACGTTACAAGATTTGACGGATAAAACATACACACACAGTGAGTTAAATAAAAGCTTATAAAAATAGACACCACTGAGTTTAAGTTCCTGGTTTATCTTTAAAACGTTTTAAAGTGAAACATGAAATGCCATCAATGAACCAGCTAGTAAACCGGTCATTTTTTGATACAGCGGCGTCGACGCTCCACTGAAGGGGTGGAGGCATTATTTTGAAGTATGGCATAATCGTCACCAATAGAGATTTTTGTTGGTTTTAAGAGGTTTCAAAAATCTACCTTCATCCGGGGTAGTAGTAATCTACTATTATGCTTCCTGTTAAAGGGAAGAAATGCCGGATAAGATTGCTGAAATTCCCTCCCCTTTTTAAACGCTGTGAAAACTTTATGACATCCTCATTTTTATTTAAAGTTTAAATATATCAAGTATTATGTTAATAAAGAACAGTCATTTCGGAGATGCCCATTTCAATTTTTAAATACTTGTATTTTCATATCTATCTTAATTTTTCTTAAAATTTTATTGGCATACACATTCATAGCTAATATCTTAAATGGCAACTAAGAAAAAAATGAAGTTACGTGTAAAAGCCGTTAAAAATTTGTAACATTACAGAATGAACAATGAAAAAAATGTTTAATGAGTTTCGTTGAATGTCGAGGGGGTAAATTAAGGTAACATTTTCCTATTTTCCCCTTTCCTTATAACTCAGGGTAATTTAAATAATAATTCTAAATTGGACATCTTTATACTTTCAGCGCGTGCCTAATTTCTAAAATACCGGAAATGACATTTTGTCACAATGTAAGTGCATTCAAATGTTACAGCCCTATTATTATTATTTTTAAGATATGCTGACTTTAACAGATTATTATTAGCTCGATACGTGTATGTTTCTTGGTGTACGGCTTTGAAAGTAACACAAATTTTACCTTTTAAATAAAAAAAGAATTAGTAATTAATTTACCCATGATGTTGTAGTATTGGCACTCCTATTTTAAGGAAGTGTATCATTTATTATTTTATTTTACTATACTTATCGAGTTCAACGACTTGAACTTACACAGTGAATGTAAAAACATTAAAATTTAGATGAAATAACTACACGACTATTTGGAGTCATAAATCAATCTATATACATCTATATAGTTTTAAAAAACCGTAAAAAGAACAAGTTTTTGACTATAAATCCTTTATTTACGAGAAGCAACTAAAAGAATGTTCATTATAATACGCAGAGCAAGACCATCCAAAAATACAAATTGTAGTTGTGTCGTAAAACATGTTTAATATAATGCGCACCGATCAGGAATATGTTTATAAAAAGTGTTGTCAATAAAATACGCACCTTATTGCGCGACAGAAAGGTTGTTCAATATAATGCGTACCCTTACACTCTATCTCAAAAAATAACATGATACTTAGGAATAAATAAAATAATCTAAAAAATCAATAATTCAATTACGGTACATGTGATCGATCTGAAGTTTTGATACATTGTTTTTATCATCGGTACAAAACTGCCTGCAAAATTTCAGCTCGCTAGCTTACGAGGAAGTGGGTTAAAAATTGATCCAAAGTTTTGGCGACAAGCAAGGGTGCAAGGGTTCAAGGGTGCAAGCAAGCAGACACCACGAGTTAATATAAAGGATTTAAAAATAACATGATACATAGAGATAAATAAAATAATCTAAAAATTCAATAATTTAATGACAGCACATGCGATCGATCTGAAATTTTGATACATCGTTTTTATCATCGGCACAAAATTGCCTGCAAAATTTCAGCTCGCTAGCTTACGAGGAAGTGGGCTAAAAATCGATCCAAAGTTTGGGCGACAAGCAAGCAAGGGTTCAAACAGACACCACGAGTTAATATAAAGAATTTAATTAATAGAGGTAAAAGATTATTAAAAACCACGTTTTTATAAGTGTACTAAAAAGAAGAAAATTTTAAAACTAATAAGTTCAAGTACTTTCATATAATATGACTAAAAACGTTGGGCGGGCGCTTATGAGGTTTTACATTTGCAGTTCACTCATTCTCTCACTTATAGATGTCTTTTTTGCCTTCTTAGTTATAAATCTTTAATTTTTATACCAAACACCCGCCCCACGTTTTTAGTCATATCTTACGAAAGTACTTGAACTTATTAGTTTTAAATTATTTTCTTCTTTTTAGTACACTTATAAAAACCTGGTTTTTAAAAATCTTTTTTTACCTCTATTTATTTTATTCTTTTTACAACACTTACAAAAACGTGTTTTTTTTAATATTTTTTTTTAACTCTATTTTTTTTAAATACCAAACACCTCATCAGCACCCGCCCAAAGTTTTAAAAACAAGGTGATGTGGTCACGGGGTGAACTCATCGATGTCAACAAAAGCAGACGGTACAGATGCTTATTTATAGATAAACTAAAAGGTTCAATAATTTAATAAAGGTACACTCGATCGATCTGAAATTTTGACACAATGCATTGTCATCCAAGATCTATATGTGGTAAAATTTTGAGATCTCTAGGACCATCAGAAGTGGTTTAATTTTTCGTTGGCAGATTTGAAACATTGTGGACAGACAAACAAACAAATCCACAGGAACGAAAAGCGCGTTTATAAAACGTGGTTAAATAACAAAACGATGAGGTCACGGGGTGAAATCGCCACGTGAAATGAAACTACGGCAGGCGGGTACAGATGATTATATTAAGATAAACTAAGAAATGCGTTAATTTCATTACGTTACATTTGATCGATCTGAAATTTTGAGACAATGTATTTTCATCCAAAATCTATCTGTGGTAAAATTTTGAGCTCTCTAAGACCATCAGAAGTGGTTTAATTTTACGTTGGCAGATTTGAAAAATTGTGGACAGACAAACAAACAATCTACAGGAACGAAAGCCAGTTAATAAAACGTGGTTAATATAGATA
Organism: Ampullaceana balthica; assembly: GCA_944989445.1. NCBI lineage: Eukaryota > Metazoa > Mollusca > Gastropoda > Lymnaeidae > Ampullaceana > Ampullaceana balthica. The sequence continues at coordinate 28,821 of CALYLW010000558.1, forward strand.
AACTAAAAAGTTCAATAATATAATAACGATACATTCGATCGTTCAATCAATGCATTGTCATCCAAGATCTATCTGTGGTAACATTTGAGATCTCTAGGACCATCAGAAGTGGTTTAATTTTACTTTGGCAGATTTGAAAAATTGTGGACAGACAAACATACAAATCCACAGGATAGAAAGCGAGTTAATAAAACGTGTTTTAAAAAATGAATGTATGTCTGTGTGCATGTCCTTTATAGCTGACTAAACCATTCATCCGATCATCATGAAACTTTTGGAGACTGTTGAGTACGCACCTGGAATGGTAACTGGGAAATTTTGTTTCTAAATTTCAGGGCCCATAATGTCATGTTTTGCTTATATGAGCTATATATAATTTAGTTTAAGCGCTAGCTACTGTGTAAATTGATGGATCTTAACCAAACTTTGTATATAAAAATTTGATAGCCAATATTAAAACACTTAAGGGCACGGAACTCCTAATAGTCATTCTTTCGGGGCTGGGGGCCCAAAAAGTACTTTTTCTTAAACGTTTAAGATTTTATTCACAATTCAATTATTAACAATCTTGACAAATAATGACACATGTATCCATTATTATACAGATTGAAATGAACAGATGTTTTGAACTTTATATCTTGCACTGAATGGGCCCCGGGGGCCCTTAATGTCGTTTTTTTGCTTATATGAGCTATATAAAAATTAGTTTATGCGTTAGCTACTGAGTAAATTAATGGATCTTAACCAAAATTTGTATACAAAAACTTAGTAGCCCATATTAAAATAATTACGGTTTCTGAACTTCTAATGTCATTTTTATTTGGGGCCGGGGGCCCCAAATGTATTTTCTTCGTATATGTTTAAGATATTTCCCCATTCAATTTTTCACGATCTTGAGGAATATATCTATGAGGAAACTGAATTAAATGAACAGGTTTTTGAAATTGACACATTTCACTGAATGGGCCCAGGGGCCCCTAAATGACGTTTTTCCCCTTATATTAGCTGTATAAAAATTAGTATTCTCGTAAAATACTGAGAAAATGAATGGATCTTAGCCCATCTTAGTATATACTATAGGGCACTGAACTCCTAATTTTCAATCCCTTGGGGCAGGGGGCCCAAAATGTATTTTTTAGTAAATGTTTAATATTTTATCGTCCATTCAATTTTTAACAATATTGAGAAATATAAATAAATGTATGTATTTTGAAATTTATTCAAATGAACATGTGTTTCGCACTTTATTTCTTGAGATAATTGGGCCCTCTGGCCCATAATGTCGTTTTTGCTTATATGAGGTATATAGAAATTAGTTTATGCGTTAGCTATTGAGTAAACGAATGGATCTTAACCAAAATTTGTATACAAAAACTTGGTAGCCCATATTAAAATACTATAGGGCACAGAAATTCAATTTTCCGTTCCTTCGGGGCCGGGGGCCCCAAATGTCTTTTCTTCATATATGTTTAAGATAGTAATCCCCATTCAATTTTTCACGATCTTGAGGAATATATCTATGAGGAAACTGAATTAAAATGATTTTTTTTTAATTGACATCTTTCACTGAATGGGCCCAGGGGCCCCTAAATATCGTTTTTCTCCTTATATTAGCTGTATAAAAATTAGTATTAGCGTAAGATTCTGAGAAAGTTAATGGGTCTTGACTCATCTTAGTATATAACAACTCAAGGGTCTATATTTTAATACTATAGGTCATAGAACACCTAATTTTCATTCCCTAGGGGCAGGGGGGCCAAAATGTCTTTTTAAGTAAATGTTTAATAGTTTATCGCCCTGTCAAATTTTACCAATATTGAGAAATATATATAAATGTATGCATTTTGAAATGTATTCAAATGAACATGTGTTTCGCACTTTATTTCTTGCAATAATTGGGCCCTGGGGCCCTTACTGTCGTTTATTTGCTTATACGAGCTATTTAAAATTATTTTATGCGTTAGCTAGTGAGTAAATGATTGGATATTAACCAAACTTTGTATACAAAAACTTGGTAGCCCATATTAAAATACTCAAGGTTTTTGAACTTCTAATGTCATTTTCTTCGCTGCCGGAGGGCCCCAAAATGTCTTTTTTCATATATGTTTAAGATATGTTTGCCATTCACTTTTTAACGATCTTGATAAATATATCCATGATGAAACTGAATTGAAATGTAAAGGTTTTTGAAATTGACATCTCGCAGCGAATAGGCCCGGGGCCCCTTTATGTCGTTTTATTCACTGTATTAGCTATATTAAAATTAGTTTAAGCGTTAGATAATGAGAAAATAAATGGATTTTGCCTAAAGTTAGAATATAAAAACTTAAAAGCCTACAATATATTACTGTAGGGCACTGAACTCCTAATGTCCATTCTCTCGGAGCTGGGGGGGGCTCAAATGTCTTTTTTACTGCATGGTATCAATTTAATTCCCCACTCTATTTTACATGACATTGAGAAATTTAGCTTGAGTACAATGGCAATAAAAAAATTTAAATTATCACTTATTTTTTGGCTGGGCCCCTTAGTATCGTTTTTCCTTTTGTAAGCTTTTTAATTATTAATTTATTTATCAGTTTGCTATTAAAGTTGGACTTTTTTTTTGCTCACTGCCCCGAAGGTTTCTGACATAATTCATTTAAAACATGCCAATCATTGGTTTCTTTCAATTTATTCCTTTTTTAATTAGATCGTTGCAACGCACAACGGGTCTGCTAGTTTATTATAAAAATATTTTTACATATTTTACTAGCTTCCGCTCGTGATCGTTAAAATATGTTATTCAAAAGGATGATATAAATGAAGATAAATAATTAGCACAATAATTCCTCTATCTAGAACTTCTAATAGTCACCCTCCTACGAATCGTCCTAAAGACATTTTAATACCCCCCCCCCTTTTCCCACCTTTTTCCACAACAGCTGCTATTTTGTAAGACAGGCTGGTCGTTCGTGACACCTCCCAGGATCATTACAAGACGGCGATGTCTCGGTCCATTCCAGCGTTGTGTTGTGTGGCACGATATAAAACCAATTAAACAGAATATCCGTGCACATCCGTGGCAGCCTTGCCATCAGTATCTGGTGCCTCTTGTTTTATGTATTTAACTACACTTTCTGGATTTCAAACCCTTGTGTCATGTGTCATATGCTGACAGCATTAACTAATCGACACACGAATCATTTGAAAGGCGATCTTATCTTATCTATTACAGACGCTACTTCTATAAAGAAGATTATGGCGTCATATGCTTATCCATGGCTTATATCTAGGCTTGCTTTTTTATTAGAGTTTTAAATGTAGATAAAGTGTTGGTTTTCCTAGTTTGATCAGGCAACCCTTTATGACCACGAATTCAATACTGGAAGAACGATAATTTGTATGTGTTTGTTCTTGCTTACGGAATTAGAAAAGTGTTTTTATCCTTATGTCTATCCGAGGGTTGTGTTAGGTTATATTTGTGTTGTATTTCCAAGTTAAATTAATTGAATTAAGTTTAAGTATTATTAATACTTTGCTCTTTGTTCTTCCATTCTCTAGTTTTTCTATGCTTACTTCTCTTGTAAATAAGTTTTGAATATTCTGCAGTAATAATCCTTGCTGCTCTTTTTCGAAAGCTTGTCGTTTTGAATAATTCATCCCATTCTCCACCAACCTCTTTTTTTCAGTCCTATTTCATCATATTTGTCAAAATCGCATGCTATGATAAGGGTGGACCATACGGTGTGAGCACACAGCTTTTGTTATCTCTAGGAATACTGTATATGAAGACGGAACTGAGGGTCAATAAAAAAATAATTCCGCTATATATAAAGTATATTGTTTATTCCGTCTCATAGATTAGTGTGGTAAACTCTATAAACAGGGTCAACATGAACTCTTTGTCTTAAATGTATATTATTATTCTTAATAAATTGTCATCGTCTTGTATCTGTTCCGTGTAAAGCCTTGTCACTCCGCACAGTCGCTAGATAATATCGTTAAAGAATTGTTATACACCGGTAATTAGTAGCCCTCAGCTATATTTATTTATTTATTTGTTTGAGATGAGGTCCAAGCAAATGTTTTATAAAACTGGAATTAACTGACGCAGGTACGCTCACTAAAACTAATGCACACATAATACTCGTATGTTCGATTGACAAAGCGAGGTTGGAACGCCCCGTGAAGACGTAGTTCCTTTCCGAAAAGTGTAGGCCTCTAAGCAGTGGCGTAGCGAGAGGGTGCAAGGGGTGCAAATACCCCGGGCGGCACTTTGTTAGGGGCGGCAAATTCCTCGTCATTAATTAGCTTCTAAGAATGACGAAAAATTTACGTGGGCATTTTCATCAAAATATATTGATTACCAATTAAGAAATTGATTTTAAAAAAATAGAAGATATCAAGTAACTATCTTAAAACTTAAACTATTTGAACGATTCTACTGCCAAAATATCAAAATCCATACTGGATATACATTATTCTGATATTTCTGAACTGAAAAACCAAGAGGCTTAAGTAGTAAGACAACGTGGCAATGTTCTGCTGGTAAATTAATTGATTATTCAAATTTGACAGCCGCCTATGTTGTAGAAGCGAAAATTACTCTACCGATCATTTTAAGCATGAGCCAATTGAATGCCCAGGGCAGCAAATGTTAGGGACGGTGAATTCATTATTGTAATTAACTTCTAAAAATGAAAAACCTTAAATATTAAAATAAAGTTTAATGAAATAAACGTTTTTGCAAATGAAAGGAATGATAAATCGGATAAAAAGAATACAATATTAAAACAGAACAGAAAACCAAATAAAGTGGCAAAACGTTCTTGTTAGAATGTTAGAATCTTTAACATTATTAAATCCTAACTAAATAGAATCTGGCTTTCCGAGGTTACAGAGAGGACAATAATAATGCAATTAAACGCAATGTACTGGAACTGATGCATCTGCTAAAATATTACGATCCACTGCTTCCAGAAATCATGTGAAGAGGGGTAAAGAATTTGTAACCTTAAATTTGAAAATGAGCTTATTGCAGTTTTATGAGATACAGTGGGCAAAAGATCATCTTTCGGTTCCAAAACACGAAATATTAAAATGAATCTGAACCTCTGTTAATAATTATTCATGGCTGGAATTATACAGGAGCTCAATAAAGGCTCAAAGACATCAATCTCTATGTCTAGTTTGTATTTTTCTCATATAGTTCATTAAATCTGATTTCTTTACGTGCTGCTCCAAATGAAAAGAACACTTTTTGATACACTGAAAATGCTTTGCAATGGCTAGTCACAGAGAAACTAATGGGATGCTTAAAAGATGGTTTGGCGTTTGCTAAACTTTCATGTGGAACGTTATTATTTTAATGGAATATTCCAGTCAAAGAACGAGAAAGCAAATTATTGTCAATCAAAGAGATACGTAGCCCTGTTATGTAGGAAAACTGTCGAGAAGAAAGTTGTATTCTTCATAAGATGAGATTACTGTAGAAATTCATGCGAGGCTTTTGCAGATATGGAATTCAAAAAACAAATATAATTTTCGAACACCAGTTAAACTACTGGAATTTGAAATTTTCCCAAAAAATTAGAGTACTTATTTCACATGTGATTATAACTGTCAATTTCATCACGCGTAAATAAAATGAAATAGTGAATTCAAACCGATATGATTTATTCAAGTTTATAAGATATTTAGGTTTTACGCTACCTTGCCTAAGGGGCCGTCCATAAATGACGTCACATGATTTTGGCAGATTTTACCTACCCCCCCTCCCCGTTTCCTCCCTCGTCACACGTCGTCACAAAAACTTAGACCCCCCTTCCAATATGACGTCACAAAGCTCCCCCCTCCCCATAAAAGCCGTATTTTCTATTTGGAAATGAGCATGTTTCAAATCACATTTTTTGTCATTTAAAGATGTAGGCCTACTCTAATATCGTAATACGCGTGAAGCTATGTAAAACGTCATTAAATAATGTGTAAGAAATCAAATATTTAAATGGAAATTTTATTTCAATATGCGTTAAATTTTGTTAAATTAATTAAACAACCCCCTCCCCCTAGTCACACATATTCACAAATGTGTGAACCCCCACCCCCTTTCCTAAAATACCTGCGTGACGTCATTAATGGACGGATCCTAATATGATTTCATTACTTGGAATATTCCTTAAAACTGCCATAAATAATGCCAGCTGTAAGAGCAGTATCTCTAAAATAAAGTTAACGAAAACGTAATAACTATAAATAATGAATACACAAAGATTGACTAATATATATATATATTATCTTGAGAACGAGGCTAAGCCTAACAGCTATGGCGGATTAAGGGGGGGGGGCTGAACGGGCTAAAGCCAGGGGCCCCCGATGATTTAGGGCCCCCAAACTTAGCATATTTTATAATAAATGTGGACAAATGTATACATGAATTGCTGAAAATATGATAAATTAATAAAATCTCATCTATTAAAATGATCTCTTTTCCCACACGATAGTCTTAGCAGTCAAAAAACCTGATTTGATAGGCTCAATAACAGAAATAAAATTATTAAAGAATATTATATATATATTTTAAATTGACAAACCTAAATGAGCTCTCGTGGCCGAATGTGAAAGTACTAAGGCTTGTGGTGCAAGCGGTGGCGGGTTCGATCCCCGGGTTGGGGTGTGAATTTTTTTTTCCATGTGTTTTTTAATTTTATAAATTGTCTTTTACACTCAATTTTAGGATACCGACAAAAAGTTATTTCTTCGAATTCGGTTTCTTCATGAATAATCATTTTGGATGAATATTTACAAGTTACAGTCTTATATTAGCTGCTAGCAATCATTTTATCTAAAGGTACACTGGCTGGATAGGGCCCCAGTTTGAATTGCAGCCAGGGGCCCCGTGCAGTCTTAATCCGCTGCTGCCTAACAGGCATGCATAGCCTTGAACTCTTGATTTAATTGTGTGTATTTGTCTTGTTATTATTTCTGGATCAGGATCTTCATCATGGATTCCTTTTTCGCTAAGGATTGCTCCATCAAATTAACAGTCTATGACGGTGATGCGTCCATTTCTGAATATTTATATGAAATTGTGTGTGTGTAACTATGTTTAGGAAGATTTAGAGTGCAATGTGTTTTATGTAGTTGTTGAACATGTTTATAAAGCGCTGTGAGCCCAGCTGTAGGCTGGGGTACTGCGCTGCGCTATATAAGTGAACAAATAATATATATATATATATATATATATATATATTGATTTTCGCATTACCGACAACGTTGATACATCAAAGATTGTAAAAATGAGAAATGGCATAAAAATTCAATTTTAATCAAGAAATGGAAGATCTTCTGTTTTGGTCTACCATAAATATGTAGTGTCCTTATTACTACTTTCTAACAAAAAAAATCTTTTCTATATAGCATCAACATTTTTCCGGGTGGGGGGGAGGAGCGGAAAATCTGGGTTCTGCCCCAGGCGGCATATATCCAAGCTACGCCACTGCCTTTAAGCTGCTCGGACCACGAGTAGGGCAGGGAGACCTGAATTCAGCCCGAAACCAACAAACCCTGGCAGCCAACGCCGTAGTCCGGTTAGGTGTTAAGTGCTAGTAAAATATGTTTACAGTTGCTGTACGGGTCTTAGACAGAGCATCAGATGCAATGTCGATTATGAAAACCAAAGCACCCGTTGAGGGTCGGGTTATCTGAAGCTACCGTTCGCTCACTACCAAAACACTAGTCAGCGGTACCGGTTTAGGGCCAGGAGCGCCAGCACGGATTAGCAAAAGGTACCGTAAAGAACGTAGCGGACGCCAGCTCTGAGGAAACCTTCAAATGGGGGTAACACCCTAGGTAGGCCCTTGATTATCCCCTGCCCAGTGGCAAGTCCTTAACCCTTGGTTGCTGGGAGGGATTTCCGGGAAGACCCATTAAGAGCATTAGGCTCGGGGCTGCTGACTTTCTTCCATATGTAGGTTCATTGACAAAGCGAAGGCAGATTCAAATTAAATAACAGATAAATTATCTGATAATTAATAATATTCAATGGCTATTAATAATAATTGGTATTTACTGATAACTACAAATAAATATTTCACGAAGCTATTCAATGGAACAATTATAACTTTAATTTATACATTTCGCCTTCTACAATGAAAATAATGTCCTGATCCTCAGATCCAGGCATGAACCAAAAATCGGTTCTTTCCCCTCTCATCATTCACATGTGCACACTACACTTCTAACAATACTAGCATGGTACATGTTCCCGATCCTTCGTAATTACTGTCAGCAGAGGCGTAACAACGACTTGGCATAGAGACAGTTGCCAAGGGCGCCGAGGGCAAATGTTTCAATAATTATCAATTTATTCTTTATAATTTAGTATTTTCCTTGTTTCTCAAGGGCGCCAAAAATGAATTAGCCAAGGGCGCGTAAAACCCGGTCACGCTTCTGTCAGATCACCAATTATGACCAAAAGAAATTTCTCACTACTACAATATGATTCTACGAGCACCAAACCCGTACTATGCTACAGGGTAACATAATAATAGTAATATAAAAAGTATATGAAATAATATAAAAATAAAATATTTAAAATATCTTTTTTTTAAAAAGCACATGCTTTTATTTACATATAGAAAGTGCACTAAAAAGAAGAAAATAAAAAATTTCAATCCGTTAACCTATCGACTGCACATAAAAGCGTGGGGCGCCCATCACAACTCATTTCTTATTGCAACTACTCTTTTGCATATAGATAATTTTTTCTAATTAATATGATAGTTGCATGTATATGATCAAAGTTGTGAAACTTTAAATGTTTATTAATATTCATATAAATTTGTATTTATGTTTCGCAGCCTTGTACATGATAGCGAGTTGTGATGAGGGCCCCACGCTTTTATGTGCAGTCGATAGGTTCACGGATTGAAATTTTTTATTTTCTTCTTTTTAGTGCACTTTCTATATGTAAATAAAAGCGTGTGCTTTTTAAAAAAAGATTTTTTAAATATTTTATTTTCTACTTTTTAGTATCAAAATTTTTTTAAATCAATTTTTCGACATAATCAATTCAATTTAATTAGTCAAACTTCGTTGTCTATAACTTAAATGTGATAGTGGTAAAAAGATAGATTATTAATTACAAATTTATGTATTAAAAAAAAACAGTTTCCCCAACTGAAAATTGAACCCAGTACCTCCAGGTCGAAAATCCATTACGTTAACAATTCGGCCAACTAGGCTACACAAATTCCAGTTGTTCCTCTTGTATTATCATGTCAATTTAGATTTAGTTTCGTATTACTGAGCTGTTTAACACCTGGAATGTGGTCACCGATGGCTGGTGGTGAACTCCGGTGACATTCACGTGAAAGTCAAGAATAGCACGGATACAGATTATATATAAAGATAAACTTAAAAATGCATTTATTTAATTACGGTACATTCGATCGATCTGAAATTTTGATACAATGTATTGTCATCCAAGATCTATCTGTGGTAAAATTTTGAGATCTCTAGGACCATCAGAAGTGGTTTAATTTTACGTTACAAGATTTGACGGATACAACATACAAACAGTGTGAGTTAAATAAAAGCGTGTAAATATAACAGTCTTTTATTTTGGGGAAGCATTTTTCAGCTAAAAAGCGAAAGTGGGATAGCGAGACAGCAACCCTCTTCTTTATAAAATACAAATACGGGTAGTCGAGAAAATAGAAAGCATGATGAATTTTAGTGATGCCTATCAATTTTGATGTTTCTGCTTTAATGACACATGCTTTTCTCTAACTTCTTAACAAGAAGAATAAAAAAAAAGGTCCGCTACAGTTTCATAACTCTGTAACTCTTAATCTAATGCGCATGGGCTCCTTTTTTCACATGGAGCATAACATGAAATAATATCTCAACAAAAAATGCTGTTTACCTATGTTGACGTCAGACCTAGTGTGTCTAGTCTACCTGTTGCGTGCCACTAATTTTAGTCACAAGATATTTTATTTAAAAAATGTAATAAAATTCTTTTTCAAAACAATAACAGGAAATCCCGTTAACAAAACTTTGCACCTTGCCTTCAAGGGGGGGGGTGAGAGTGCAGGGATGTTTTACAAATGACGTAAATCGTTATTTTGTTGTGAACGCGAAAACCAACTTGCGAGTCTGGAATAGCTTTTGTTATGTAACTTCTGGACTTTTAAAAAAATACGACAAATGAACTGGTGTTCACCATCAGGGATGAATCCTTAGAGTTGTGTTACGTACATTTATAGTAATAATAATTATAATAATAAAATAATGTTTATTTCTTTTGCACTCTTCTCCATTCATGATGAATGCTCATACTCATAGCGGTAAAAAAAACACAAAAGGAAGAAATAGAAAGTCAGAGGCGTTACATAGCCAAAAAGGAAATGAAGGCAAAAGAGTTGGAAAAAATGAGACAGTAGAATGATGATTGGTAAACAAGCAATTCAATCCTATTGAATCGTATTGTACTTGAACAGATGAGTTTTCTTCTTTTTTTTTCAATTCCATATTTTAATAATATGGATATAGCATCAGATTCTTGATAGTTTTGGCAGGGAATCCCTAAGTATAGTGATGCTACACTTTAGAAACTTCTAGCATCGAATGCTTTTTTGTTTTGTTTTTTTGTTTATCAGAAGACATGAATATTAACACGAGACGGAGAGCAGGAATGATAGCAGTGTCAGGCTTCATACAACAGAATGATTTACGATAGGGACTCGGGGCCGTATTCTTCATGCAGGAGTCAGGAGTAGACATTGTGATGTGTCCGACAAGGAGCTGAAACTTGGAATTATCGTATCCGAACTCATCATTGTTGGCATTCGTGTAGATCAGAAAAATTTTCTTTATCTGTTTCAGATTTTTTTTAAATGCCAAAATGCTTTATATTAGGCATTTTCTTTTCAGAGGCGTCACTAGGGGAGTGCGAGGGACCGGACCGCACCGGGTGATACCATCACTAAGGGTGACAGCAAAATGAACATTCTGTATATTCCAGTTATTTGGCACTGGCAGACTCCGGGAAGGTCTATGGGGTAAGTCGTGAGGAGTGACACCATGAGCTACCGCACTGGATGGCACCAACCCTAGTGACGGCTCCGTTCTTTTTATTTTGAAAGGCATTTTGTTGTTTGAAGGACTCGATATTTAATCAACATATTTCAAACTAGCTCCAAATTTATCATATCGCTAGTTAGATCTGTTGTTGGAACAAACAGCTTACAATAAAGTTGGTCAAAAACATCAACAAAAAGACTGTTATTCAAGATTTATTTTTCTAGATTTTATATATCAATTTTGTTCACACTTATAAAAATCTAGTTTATTTGTCATATAAAAATGTAAAGGACACATTTAATAAAACTCGAATGTCATTTAATAGAAAGTCTTTTAAAAAATTTAATAATCATCATTCGAAAGTTAATCACTGTTTATTTTTACATTTTATTTCACAATTAAATTAAATATGCTTATCCAAATATCATTTAATCTTTAAACAGTGCTCAGTGGGCTTTTATGTCTAATTTTATTAATTTTATAGAAATAATTTTATTTCTAATTACTTATTTAAAATCGCTACACAAATTGAATTTAAAGATGCTCTTGTACTTGTATTAATTATTTAAAAGGAGCAACAGGCTTTCTCGAGAGTCCAAAGCTCTTTATATTATTTCAGTCAATTGAAATTGATCAACTCATTTTGTCCATTTCAATATCAATAGACTGTTTACTAAAATATTCATATTTGATTACTAAAGATTAGTTAAAAGTTCATCAAATTGCTGATTGCACCATTTCAAAGATTATCATTCTTAATAAGATCGTCTATTTACCCCCCCCCCTTTTTTTTTATTTTTTATAAATTGGAAGTACTTCTATTTTATTATTATTACACGCTTTTATTTAAGTCACACTGTTTGTATGTTGTATCCATCCATCCTTCCTTCAACTTCAAATCTTGAAACGTAAAATTAAACCACTTCTAATGGTCCTAGAGATCTCAAAATTTTACCACAGATAGATCTTGGATGACAATGCATAGTATCAAAATTTCAGATCGATCGAATGTACCGTAATTAAATTAATCAATTTTTAGTTTATCTCTATTTATCACTATTTAGAATGTATAGTCGTCTGCTAGAGTTGACCTCCACGGCTCACTGGTTTCACTCAAGCCCTGGTTTACCGAACTCCCGTGTTTACATCAAGGCCAGGGGAGATCAGCGCGTTTCAGTCTGTAAATGTTTGTAAATAAAAGCGTGTCCTTTTTTAAAAAAGATTTTTTTACATTTTACTAATTCACCATCAATTTATATTACGTTAAAACTCTTTTATTTTTTTTTATTGTGGAGTGGAATTGGTTCATATTTCTATTTTTTTTTAAACACAGCGAAACAATAATCTGTTTAGGATTGTGTCACAGCAATTACCAGTTTTAATAATCCTTCTACAAAAACTTTTTATAGAAGCACTTTTTTAAAAATTTCAAACTATTGATGTGAATGCTGTGTATAATATATCTGTGCTGTGATATGAACATGACTTGTAAGCATGTTTGGGGTATTATTTCCCCACAAAATTCACCAAAGATGCTTTCAAAATTGAAGTTTCCAATGGGAAGATATAACGTAATTTACGTAATTAAAGATAAGGGCTTGACTAGAAGAACGTGTCGCTCTTAAAAGGTGCGTTGCTACAAAAGACCTAGTAATTATATGTTAAATTAAACAAAGCCCAAAGATTCAAAGAGATGAAAATAAGAAAAACCCGTAAAAAAACCAAGTTTTTGACTATAAATCCTTTACGTATGAGACGTAACTAAAAGAATGTTCATTATAACACGCAGCGCAAGACCATCCAAAAATACAAAATTGCAGTTGTGTCGTAAAACGTGTTTAATATAATGCGCACCGATCAGGAATAGGTTTATAAAAAGTGTTGTCAGTAAAATACGCACCTTATTGCGCGACAGAAAGGTTGTTCAATATAATACGCACCGCGACGCTCCATCTCAAAAAATAGCATGATACATAGGAATAAATAAAATAATCTAAAAAATCAATAATTTAATTACGGTACATGCGATCGATCTGAAATTTTGATTCATTGTTTTTATCATCGGTACGAAACTGCCTGCAAAATTTCAGCTCGCTATCTTGCGAGCAAGTGGGTTAAAAATCGATCAAAAGTTTTGGCGACAAGCAAGCAAGCAAGGTCGGTCGGTCGGTCGGCCGCAGACACCACGAGTTAATATAAAGGATTTAAAAATGCTGGTCTATTAATAATTTTGTAATGAGCTCAGTTGACAGAATTAAGCCCGAACCAGCCCAGCTATGCGTTGTCTTTCCTGTCTATTTATAGAAACGCCCTGACACGACGTGAACAAGGTTAAGTCACTCTTTATTTTGTTTGAGAAAACGTTGGTTTATTTCCCCTCAGCTAGTTGTATTTCTTTTTCTTTGACACGAACGACTACAAGAGCAGCTTATTCTTAGCAAGGTAGCAACGATTTACATGCGGTTTTTTTAGAGGCAGATAAATTGTCTTATTACAGTACCGAATACATGATACCGCCTAAAATCGTTGGCTGCGCGTGATACAACCGCAGGGGGGGACACACATCTGAGGGGCCCCACTCCTGTGGGGGGACACACATCTGAGGGGCCCCACTCCTGTGGGGGAAACACATCTGAGGAGGCCCACACCTGAGGGGGACACAATTGTGTGAGGCACCAGCACCAGAGGTGGACACATCTGAGGGGGCCCGCAAATGAAACGACACATCTGAGGGGCCCCCTACCTGTAGGGGATACATCTGAGGGGTACAGTATAAAATCATATAATGACGTTGCGCCACTCGCCTGAGGCCCCGTGTACTTTCATAGGCTTAATTAAAGCTATCCCATTTATTTTGGGCCTCTCTCAACTTCCTTCCAAATATGCGCCCCTCAAGCTTTGATCTAGTTGCATGCTCAGATCTTTGGACCTTTCGAAAACTGTAGGATCTGTTTGAGTTACTTCCCAGACACAATGAGATGCATCATGAATTCAGTGTCTATTATATTCTATTGCAACCGCCCGTCCTCAAGGGACGATGACTCCTGCTCCTCTTCCCCCCCCCCACCTTTCTCCGGACTCTTCTCTCTTCACTCCTAGATACGTGGGTGGACTGACCCCCTCACTTGAATGCCCTCACGCACTTTTGACCCCCAGAGGGTGCGCTCCTCGGCATCGTGAATAACAAATAACAAAAACAGCTCAGTGGTATCCATAAGAGTTTTATTATGTTAGGACAACAATCAACATGACAATAAAGATTTTCCATTTTGTTTTCTTTCTCTGGGGAGGGTTTAGTGCACATATAGCGGTACCATCTCATTCCTACCACTTCTTTCTAGCTTGAGTAAGGGACGTTATTCACAGACGCGTATAAGCCAGTTTTTTATATTTATATATATATATTGTTTAAATAGCCAGTAGGGAATACGTGTGCATTAGTCAAAGGTTATTAATTTAGATTTGTATCTCTCCTATGTTAGTAACTCTTACACCATACTTGGTTACAGAATATTAAAATAAGTTTTATGCTGAACAGTTTAAAATACTGTCACCATAGGTTACTTAGCACAAACATTTTGAGAGGTCACACAGAAATATGCCAAGATAAATACTTCTGAATGGAAACAATTCTTATTTCAAGTTCATTCAATTGAGAGCAATATTTATAAACCTTCACACTTGCTTGCCAACATGAACATAAAAACACATGGTACTTCTTTTTATTTCCTTACATGAGGCCATTTTCAATATTATACAAATCAAATTTTAATAGAAGCATTCAATTAAAATTGAGGCAAAGTCTGGATATTCCAATAATAATGATTTTTTTAAAAACAACTACTGAGTATCTCATGAGTGCAATACAGTCATCTTTAATACACAGCTTTGTACAGTCAATCATTACATGTACTATAAACAATTGTCTCATGTTATAAGCAATGATCCAGCTCTATCATAACATGTACTATAAACAATTGTCTCATGTTATAAGCAATGATCCAGCTCTATCATAACCCCTTCCCACCAACAATCTATCATTAACTTTCTCATAACTTCTCTCTCTTTTTTACCTCATTGCCAGAGGGAAAGGATTTTTAAATTTAACAGGTTAAAAAATGCAAACAAATTTTGGCATCTTCTGTCATCAAACATCTGTCATTCACTGCCCCTTGTTCCATGACATGTACTCACATGTTTTGTACACTTGACCAATAAACTGTACAACTGTAACAAGCCAGTTGTCCATGTACTCACATGTTTTGTACACTCGACCAATAAACTGTACAACTGTAACAAGCCAGTTGTCCATGTACTCACATGTTTTGTACACTTGACCAATAAACTGTACAACTGTAACAAGCCAGTTGTCCATGTACTCACATGTTTTGTACACTTGACCAATAAACTGTACAACTGTAACAAGCCAGTTGTCCATGTACTCACATGCTTTGTACACTTAACCAATAAACTGTACAATTAAATAAGAAGCCAGGCTGTAAGCAAACATGATCTCATTTCTGAGTTTACTCTAAAAAAAATTGACTATGATTTTTTAGTTTTGTTGACATAAGATACACTGTATATTAAAAGCAAAAAGCAATTTTAAAAAAACAACACATTTTTAAGTTCTTTCATGTGTAATTTTTTTAAATATATTATGAGAGGAAGTGGAACTCTTTTTAAAAAACTTTCTATTCCTTCAAACTTGTGAGTTATTTCAGATACAGTTGTTGCCCTTTACATGAGTTGTTTTTTTAATGCAGAGACTAATCACAACAGAGTGTAAATACACCTATTACCTCAGGCGGGAATCCAAGTACATGTATTTTAAAATACACAATTTATTTAGGTGTTATGACAACAAGCACTCTATGATAAAGAAACTTTAAGTACTAAATTCCAACATGTATTTGCCAACATTGAGACCATTACCTCTTAAGTTTACTTTACTCTGGGGAACTTTGGAAAAATGTCTTCTGATAAAAAATTCTATGAAATATCTAATGTAAACAACTGTACAACAGGAAACAAGGGTTATACAAAGACAGTAAATAAAAAGAAGCTGACATTTTGTTGAAGTTGAAATTTGTTTTGAAAGGTAAGGATCAATGTGAACATTCTCTAATGGTGTTAATCCACACACCTTATGAGAGTCTTGTCATTTTAATCACAGGTATTTTATCATTCCAAACTTTAGATGAAGTTAAAGACTTTCCCAACAGTCAAATGCCTGCAGCGACTCTTGGTTTTCACCCAAAATCCGGGGCTCTCTGGAGTCAGACAGTAAGTGCCATACAGGAGACAATGGTAAAACATCCTGGCACTGGGGGACTGAGTGATCCTGCAGGATATCATAGGTCATGCGGAGGTGAGGCTGTAGGAGACGGCTGACAGTTTTGCAAGAGAAGGTGCAGCCCAGCCCCAACCCCACCTACTCATTTGGGAGTAAAATCATGGCCTAAAGACCATATCTGAGAGAAATGACAGAGAGCTTTACTGGGAAAAGCTGAGACTGAGCAAAAACTAGCCCTGGTGGAAACTGCCTTGTAGCAGCCAGACCCTCATCATTCAGATGAGGACTGAGCACCGTGCCCAACATCTAGGCTCACACCTGGACACCACAAGGTTATGTGGCAACACTGAGAAAACGATGCAGGGGTTAGTGATTAGGACAGGTCAGTTCCCATGTGTTTTGTAAATATGTATGGCGATGCACATATGATGAGGCCATACAGGCGAATCGATGAGCAGGTTATTACAACTCAACCCAAAAAAGAGAATGTCACATAATGAAGTTTGATTGTATGTACTTAACATAACTGAATGATCCTTAATTCTATGCTGTTTAAAAATGTCTGAGCATTTTATGGAGAAGAAAATGGATATGTTGCAGCACATTACTGTGTGGGCAGTGACCAGGTTGAGCAACACTGGCATACGTGCAATTCAACATTAAAAACGAGGCAGAAATGGGGGGGGGGCGGTTCTCCGTGATTAAATGTAATAGACTTCTCAAAGGATGCCACGAAATGAAGTCACCCCTGCAACAACATAAACTATTATCCCATCACCCCTACTATTACACCTAACATAAAAAGTAATAAATGGAACATCACAGAGATGGGTGTCTTATTTGCTTCTCAACTGATCATACATAACTGTAACATTTGCTTTAACAGTAAAAACTTTTTGCCTCCCACCTGAAAAGAAGACAGTTGTGATGCCCAAATACATTTATTTAAGTCAAGTCAGAACATGATTATATATATATATATATATAAGGAAAGAAATTTTATAATATTTTGTCTAAAATCATTTGGCAAAAAACACCTAGTGTAAAATCCCTTTTGTCATTTTTTAAATATGTATTGATGAAAGCAACTTTCATGGCCATGTTTTCAGGCTATGACATCCCACACAGCTGTTTATGTACTATATAATAATAAAATATTCCCCTGGAGAACATCAGTCATTGGTAGCTATAATTTAAAAGGTTTATTTTTTACACCAACAGACAAAATAGTAAAAAAAGGTCATTATGACTATAAATTTCATTGTCTGAATGTTTATCTCCATTCTGACAAAACTACAGTGCTACCAGACTTGGGCCCATGAAAGTGAAATAAAGTGGTAAAATCAAATCTGCCAGCATGGGTAGGTTCAAAACTGTTTGTTTAAGAACGAGTATAGGATGGAGGAAAAAAATAGAATTTTAATGTCACTTACAAAACAAAATCACAATGTCTCATACTACTGCAAAATATGGTCCCCATGTTAAAAAAAGTCCTATTAAATCTTTGATATTTTAGTTTCTATGACATAGAAAGTATGAGACAGTGATAGACGAGAACTAATTCACATCAACTGTTTACAACCTCTTAGAGTAGTCTCGTATTTGACTCTTAAGTTGTCAAATAAAAATTGCTACAAAAATAAACACATATGATGCTCAAGACTTTCATTAAAGAGATATGATTTATTCTTTTTACTGTCTCCATAACAAATTCAAATAAACATTATAATTACATGTATACATTACAATTTTTTAAAACGTAGTTTTATATTTCTAATAAAGTTGATTACATGACCATATTGACAACTGACGTTTAAGCCCGAGGTCTTTGGATATTTTAATAAACAATTGTAAAATGTGAATATGTAGCAGATTTTTAAACAGACAAGAAAAGGTTTTTCCACTACAACTAATGCGGGACTCCAAATTTACCAAAATCACATAGATTGAAGGCCAGATTAAGCAGAACAATAATATAAACTGAACCATTTTGAAAAATCCATATGCTATTTTAAAAATGAAGATTTGTTGTTTTTTTAATATATAATTTAAAAATGTATTATCTATTTTATGAATCAAAAAAAAATTTTTTTTAATTTCATAGGTCATTAAAACTTATTTCATTTATTAAAATTAATTTTGTACAAGGTTATTTAACAAGAGATAAAACTTTTTTTTTGCAAGTATAAAATTTGTTACGCTTTTAGATACTGAAAAGGATTTTAGCAGACCTATGTTCATTTAAATTATAATTTTAATTTTAAAAATTTCCATTAAGTCCTGCTGGAGATAAACAATATTTTTAAAGATAACAGCAGCTGATATACAAAACTTTTTAACAAGCACAATTATTTTACTAATGTTCATTTTTCTATGCCGCAAACACTAAAGGCACACAAGATATAAATGAAATAATTGGCAAAAAATTAATGTAAGCGAATTAATTTTTGATCTTAAGATCTAACATTGTTTTTTAAACTGAAACAATCATGTTTTAAAAATTAACAGTCCAATCTTCAATCATTATTTTTTACACTCACAAAAAAATTTCATTGCACACTTTAAAAATGAGGACTTAATGCCTTAAATTTTAATTAAAATTTTAAAATTAAAAAACCACACACAAAATGCAATCATATTTCTTCACACATCACAAGGAGCTGAATAGGCTAGTTTAGGCATCAGGTGTAATAGACAGTAATACTCAGATTGCAGTAACAGTCAACAGCAATGTTGATTGGTTTTATGTTTATTCCCCCTTCATTTCAATTATGTTTATACTTTTTTTCTATGTATAGGAAACGAGTTTAAAGGAACAAAAGTGATTTATTATATACAATGCTTTATTTTAAAAAGTTTTTCCAAGCCTATTTTTTCTGGGTTTAAAAACTTCTCTTAAAAATTATCCAAATTAAAGATGTATTAGTATTATACTGAATTTTAAAAACTATCCCATCTTAAAGATCTTTTTAAAAACACAAAAAACACTTGGGTACTACTCAATAGCATTAACTGTTAAAACCCTGTATGAACTAAATCTTTACTAAACATATCATTGCAAACACAAATACCAAAGTATGAGATGACTAAAGAAAATCTGCCTCACTAATATCCTCCCCTGAAACATCAGCGACATCTGGGATGGCCCAAGAGATTTTCCGACCAGCCTCATACAATTCTTTGATTGCTGCCATGACCTGTAACAAGTTAAAAAAAACAATGTTAAAGTTAAAGGCTTTCCTGGAAATTTATCAATGGACCATATTTCTATTACAAAATATTTTGGTTTTATGCTTATCACAATATTTTTTAAAACAGTTTAATGTGTAATTAATCCTCCTTAAAGGTTGTTCATTCTCTAAGCAAATATTTAGTTTAATTTAGTGCTACGATACAAAATTCTAAAAAGCGCACCTTGTCTTGACCCTCATCTTTCAGACGTTGATATTCCATGTACAACTGAAGGGCTGTACGTGCATCTTCTACTGAATCATGGGTGTATGACTGGATGTTGATCTCTAGAACAAGAACAATTAGCTACAATTAGATTTTGCTTTAAAACATATCAATTATTCTTTGGAGATGATAGGGTTTATTAAAATATAGAATATATTCTGATTGCATGCTACCCCTTTCAATTTTAAAGATAACTTTAAATACTGTGGGTGTGACCACAAAATGGTCACTACTTCATTTACGAAAGTTAATAATGGTCCTCTTTATTAGCTAAGACAAGCTCCTAGATCTGAAGAAATTTTTACATCAAGTATCCAGTATACAAATCCAGGTGCAAGATTTTTTAGGAATTATTATTATTGTCAAATAGCTTAAGCATTTGTGTATATTTTTATTTCACAAGGTCACTAGATTAACGATCCATTTTCATTATCACATAAAAAATAGGTTAGAAATAGTTACATTATCATATTAAAGAAGTTGTTAGAAATTACATTGTGTGTAGGTTAGAAATAGTTACATTATCATATTAAAGAAGTTGTTAGAAATTACATTGTGTGTAGCAATTAGAAAACTTTATTGACTTACTCAAGTAATACCAAGCAAGGAATTTGAGCGAGATGTATCGTTGCTTAGGAAGGTGGTACAAGTCAACAGTGTCCATCACCTGAGCCTTGGGTACCTGAAAATTTGGGAATAACTGCAATTCATCTGTTTATCAACCCACAATCATTTTAAATAAAAAAACTTTGTGAAAGCATAAATTATTTAACCTTTAAAATGGATTATTTAAAATCCTGAACATCTGCAAACTCACTTTTTTATATCAATAGAGTAGAATTTCTGAGAATTGCAAAAATCCAGCATATTTTATCAAGTGTTCCAGTTCTAAACCCCTGTCCACATTTCTGTGACAATCAGTCTCATTCTGATAATTTATTACACATTGGAAATGGGGAAGTGGGCTTGGAAAGAGTGTGTATTAGTTGGTTTATGAAGGATTTTTACCAATAGACCTGCAGCTTACAACTTTAAGATTTGTGTATGGTGAACAAGTTAATATGTGATTTGTTACAGGGAGTGGAACGGACTTACTTGGTTACTATGCAAGTTATGAAGAGCTGAAGACAAGTGTGAAGTGTGAACCTTGGCAAAAATTAAAACCCGCCAAACAAGCAGGAAGTTGGCATGTAAAAAAAGGCACTCATGTAAATATATATTCTTACCAAGATGTTAATTACTCTAAAATCTTTCTTTAGACCATGGCCAACAAATATGACCCCAATGTCTATCAGATATCGTAGCTTCAAGTAGGTTGCTTTAAGTGTTGTCAGATGCTTAGTTGATATACTTGGATCAAGGTCACCTGGCTTGATTCCAGAGTACTGAGTCAAGTAATCCACAACCTGATCCAATAAACAAGTTTGCCAATAAATCTTATGATAAGTGTTACAAATATAGAGATTGTATTGCAGAGAAAACTAATATTTCTTATTTTTGCACTACTGAAAATGTATGTGTTAAGATGATCATTTACTGACCTGCTCCTGGGTGACAATGTAGTCATCTATGAAGGGTTCTCCTTTGTTGGGTCCATGCCTAATTTAAAGTGTAAGAAAGTTTAAACATTAACATCATAATAAATAAATCATCAAAAATATTAAATAAATTTGGAGCGAATTAAATTTTAAATGGCTAGGTAAATATTAGATAAGCTTTTACCCCCTTAAGCAGGTGATTCTAGCCGCTGACATCTGGGTAGGAACAAGAGTAGAACGAGTACCATCACTTCTAAGCTCAGCCTCTTCCTTTTAAAAAAAAAGCTTTTTGTTCACAAAATTCAAAAAAATACAACAGCAGAATTCAACTGCCTGAAATCAGTCACTACAATTACTATTTAAAAAATAACACAATGAAGAATTTTAATGATAAACACAAATTAAAATATTCAAATCACCTCTTTGAGAGAGACAAACTCAGCATCCAAAGCAACAATATCACCTTTTTTTGGAAGCTCTTCAGGTTGCAAAGGTAGGAATGTTAATTTATGACGCTCTGGATTAAGCAGAGCAGTGTCGTTGAATAGAACATCAGGACTAGACCATGATTTGACTGAAGTGAATTGAAGCATTGAGAAAAAGTTGGAACATTAAAGTGTAATTAAGTGTAATATAACGTAACATAATATGTAAAATAATAATAATGGTAAAATTTGCCATGGAAATAACATTTTAAACACAATTTTTAACTGTGTTCTACAACCATTAGTAATTACCCATGTGTAGTTTTTAGCTCTGAGAGTTCATGCCAGAAAATTCCAAACTGTGATTGTTATTGTAAGCTTTATAAACTTAAATTTCATTTTCTTTAAAGGAATTTAAGAGCTGAATAAAATTTCATCTTTTGGTGACTAAGCCGCTTTCTTTGTTTTGCCTCTACCATTGAGTAGATCTAATAATCTGTTTATTTTTTGTATTTAAGTGTAAACTTGTCAACTTTAAATATAGTATACGCAGACCTGTGAGATCATGCAAAGGAACATAATCTCTTTGGGTGTAATGGATGATGCATGGAACATTCCAATCCAGTTTGAAATCAACTGCTTCATCCTGTGTAAACCAAAATTAAAAAACTTTTACTAATTGATCAAATGGGGACTAAATTAGAATATTAAATAGCATTAACAGTACAATTATAATCATCTGTTAAGATGCTTAATGTTTCTTATGTTTAACATAACAAAAAGGCAGATTACTAATTCTTTCATCTAAAAGAGAAAGTGATAGAATTCATAGCTTTCCCTGTATCCCCTATCCCTCAATAACAATTTCTCAACACAACCTACTTTTTCCACTGGTGTAATACAGAAATCATTAATGAGGTACCACTGTGTACATGTCACCCTCTCTTTGCGTTGGTGGTATTTCTCTCCCACCTTGAGACAGCACACAAGGTTGCCCCCAGAAGAGCTGAGGACATGACTGACTACACTGTACAGTTCATAATACCTGACATCATCTTCTTGCTTACTAGGTAACGGCTCCTGGATTCATTAAAAAAAAGTATTATGTCATAAATTAGTCCAATAGTTTTAAAGGTAATCTTTAAGGAAAAGAAATTTGAATTTTTTTAATTTAAAATATATATTTTCGATTCTCATGTTAACTGTAATTGTATGGGACAACTAAAGTGAGTAAATCACATTTAGTCTCATATGTTCAAAAGCATATACCTCATCTGAAATTTCTGAAACATCAACACTGCCATCAGGGTTTCTGATTATTTTTAATCCCATTGGAATCCAACTGGGTCCAAATTCATCATCTTCTTCTGGTTGCTTTTTCTTCATCTCTGCTTCACATCTAAATGAAAATTAAACTCCATTAGTGACAAGTAGAGTATTACAAACAGCATAAATAACTAGATCATTAGTGTCACATTTCTATTGGCAAAAAAAAAGCAAATCTAATACTAAGTGTTATGTTTACAAACATACTGCCTAGGTCCATCATGTTGAAAGCGACAGTCAGGTCTATGACAAGCAGTTCCAAATCTGCATTTAATGGCTGATTGTGATGATAACCTGATGCTTGATGCAGGAGGTGCTGTTTCTTTATGGCGCTGGCGAACAATCTATAGGTATTCAATATAGTTATTTTCATTAGCTCTGAAACAATCTGTAGGTATTCAATATAGTTATTTTCATAAGCTCTGACAATAAGTTCACTAGAATCAAAAGAAAAGATGTACTCTTACAGGTAATGTAAAATTCAAAATATTGAAATGAAACTTATGAAGAGGAATAATTCAAACCTGAAACTGTGTTTTCCAGAAATCTAAATTCTTTTCATTCTCAGTATGACAGTTGAGAGCCAAGATGTCAGGGAGATTTTGTATGCTCTTCCTTTGGCACTGTTCAACAGTAACATGTGGTTATTAAAATAAGATACTTTGTTAAAATTATCTTAATTTTTATCTGTCATGTAATTTTGAAAATACTACAAGGCTTAAAAAACATTATTTTACATGATGCTGGTATCTGTTACAAGTGGAACACCAGGCTTGAATATTAGTGGCAGCTGTCATGCTGTGTTGAACAACTTCTGCAAAGCTGATGAACAATGGAGAAGAACTTGGGCCTAAATGCAAAAGATTGTCAAAAAATTAATCCTGCAACAATCTACCTAAACAATAATTCTAGATGTGGGAAAAGTTTGAAAAAAATTCAGGATAAAATTAAATGTAGATTCATTTTTATTAAAACCTTAGTTATGCCTTTATGGCTGTTTTAACCCTAAAATGGTTTAACTTTAGATTAAAAATATAAATTATTAAATATTCATTGGCTAAGAGAAAATAACTACATAGAAAAAAATGGTATTCCAATTTCTATCTGAATGTTTAAGTTCTTGAAAGTTTAAGTGCTTGGCATGGTTTTTTGTGACTTATCAGGAGATAAATTAGTATAATTTTCTAGACTGCCATGTGCCTCATTGAAGAGAAGGTATCCTTTCAGATTTCAAACTCGACACAGATTTTTGATATAATACTATTTTAAATGGATTAAAATGAAAACAAATGAGTTCAGAGCTATACTATATACTAGTATTAATTCATAGAGTTATTGACACAAGTAAATACACAAAGTTGAGTTTAATGTAACAGACTAATATGTTGGGGTAAATGTAGAGATCCAACAACAACAACAAATGTATGGAGTATGAGGGTCATTTTGAATCTAGACTCACTCTGTCAAGATCAAGAGACTCATGAACAAATTGTCTTCACATCTTAAGATAATTACTGTAATTTAATTTCTGATGTCATGCACGCACTTAGTAGGATTATGGATTCATTTGGATTTTGTCTTTTTTTTAACAGAAACGTTAAAAGTATACAAATGATTCACTGATTCACGCTGCACAAAAATATTCTTCACAGCTGTAGTCTCAATAAAAGTCTCATCTGCAGAGGGCAGATATATTACTGCTACTAAAGAATTATATGTCTCACCCATTGGACGGCAATCTGGATACATGAGATTAATGTGAGTACCATCAACTGTTCTTTCACTTGTCAGACCACATTTACATTGTAAAGAAGACCTAATATTGATGCCAAGCAAGTCCCTGATAATTGATCGGGTCATTGGTCTGAAATTTTTCATAAACTTATTAGGTAATGGAATTTTTAAAAGCTTAATGATATTTAGAAAGGCATAACAAATGTCATTAAAAACATTAACTAAGCTCTTGATTGTTAGCAATAATGTGTTTTCTGTACAATTAGAGTAAAAATGTAGACTACTTACGCTTGTGGCTCATCTGAGCTTTCTTCACAGTTATCACTGGATGGGACAAGAGATTATGATTGATACTGATTAAAAAATGTGTATTTTGAATCCACAAAAGGGCTAATCATCTGCCTTCAATAAAAATTAATATTATAAATTTGATTTAAAATTTGAACAATTTCATTTAAAGGGGTAAATGTAAAACACTACATTAACTTTCTATTTACATAACACCTAAGTAACTATTTCAAACTCGAACTGATATAAGTTTATTAAAGTGTCTAAAACATATTCAAGTGATAAACAGTCAGTGTGGGTGTAAATTGAGTCCGGATAAACAGTAGCACAATTATAATATAAATGCTATTAATTTTTTAAAAACAAACAATCACAACTTTATCATTCCTACCATATGACTTTTGGTACAATTTATTCTTACAATATATACATTTATATGGGTCTCTGGAGCTATTGCCCAATTAGTTTTAGCTATTGTAGATGAATATTAGTACTATTTTTTTTTAAAGTATGGACACCCCTTTGATAGTGTGTTAGGTAGAATTAGTTAAGGACAATAAATTAGAGATTGTATTCAAAACTTACAAGAAAGATTTGAAGTGAAAAAGTTTAGGTAGACAACAGTTAAGCCCATTTTGTCCATGATTTTTGTTTTCCACTTAAAAATGTATTTTTAGTCTATAAAAACCAACTTACCCATCATCTATTTCGCCCTCAGTTCCCCCCTCATTAGTTTCTGAGCTTTCAGAGTTCTCTCCTGAAGCTTCCTTTAAAATTTTCCTTCCTTTCTTTTTCTTAGACACTTTTTTATCCTCAGCTTCCCCTCCTTTCGTTGCGACTTTAGCATCAGACACACTGCCATCAATGGACTCGACAGGAACACAAATTTCCTGTCCGATCGAAATGGCAATATACCATTTAGTAATGATAATATGATCAAGTCACAATGACAGGCTAATTAACTATTTTTTTTATATAAAACTCCATTGAGACCTTAAGACAAGCAATGTATCAAAATCTTTCTGAATATTTAGTCATCTGAATCCATTTTTTTTTAAATATTAAAATACCTTTCTTTTCAAAAGTTTTAGAAATAATAAATTAACTTTATAAATGGGTATTAAGTCATTTTTATAAAAAAATAAGTATACCGTGTCTTTAACCAATATGATTGCTTACTTAGAAACACCCAAAAACCTCGTATTTGGTATCAAAGCAGGATTTTTTAAGAATTTATATTTATCTTGCTGTCATTTCAAATAAAACTATAACAAAATAATTGAATTTGAAAGTCTAAAATACCAATTTAAAAATTAAGAAGAGACTGAGGATATAAAATGAATGCATAAACATCTAACAGGTCCATTCCTATATAGTTGTTGAGATGTGAGAACCAACCTCATGTATTTGCATGAGCACAAATCTCTGCCAGCTTTGAATGAGTCTAGGGAAATCTACTCTCCCACTGCTCTCATCAGCATCATGAAGCACCAAGCCTAGAGCAGATACCTGAGGCATTGTCCTGAAGGCGCGCAAAAAATTTGTTGCCTGGAAATTATGTATCAATTTTAAAAAATTAGTTTAGTCATAGAAGATTACATATTATAATTAAAATCTATTTCAATAAACAATTCAGCATCAGATAAAATTATTTTATTTAATACAAATTGACATATATAGAAAATTATGCACATTTTGAAGATATGATTTGAAGAAGGTCATTTTTATTATCCCCACTTGTTCACAAAAACATTTTTGGAATGTTGCATACAGATGTAAAAGACTCACCTGACAAGTATTTCCTTTCTGTAAGTCAAGCATATGAAACAAGAATCCAAGCTCACAGGAAAGACAGAATTCCCTCTCACACACATGCCCCAATAAGGCACAACGTAATGGCTCAATGTAATACAGAACCTAGAGAAATAAGACATTATGTTCATTTAAACTGATGTTAACAGTGACGACTGTGAGCATTGGGTGGCATCAAGAAACTTTGTTGATAATTGCATTTTTTTCTTAACATATGTGCTCTTATGTAAGTCTATTCAATGTTATGGTTATTAAGAATAGCACAATGTATGAGGCAAGAAGTAGTTTAAAAATATAATGAGGATGTTTGAAGTAATAAGAGATTTAAGCTACATATTTTGCTTATTTTCTAGGAAATTTTTTTAGATGAAGTTAGAAGTTAAACAGAATGTTTTTAACATCAGCTATCAAAACTTAACATGCATTGACGACCATGTCAAATACAGTTTTTGGAGATGAGAAAAAATTCAACACCTGAGCACCAAAGCTTCTTCAAATTTGAAATTTAGTCACCTGAAGCATTGAGTTACAATAGGCATTAGGAATGTGAGGTTCTAAGCCAGCCAGATTTGTTTTGTTGTAGTGGCGGAAATCAAAATCTTCCACCCCGAGCTTGGAGTACTTAATTTCAACTCGTTGGTATCTTTTGGGAACAGTCATAAATGGATCATCTCCTGGTAAATAATTTTGAAAAGATCATTTAGCTTTTAAATGACACAATAAGAGGGTGTCAGACTCAATCATGTTGTGGGATTCAACAAAAATAATTTAATGTGGATGTTGGTGAATCACATAGCTAAAACTAACTAATCTCAGAATAATTTTTTTTGTTGCTAAAACGAAACACCTATTTATTTTGAGGTATACATTTTTCACTCTTGTGCCTTTATGCAGGCCTTCAGTAGAGCTAAGATAATCACAATAACGTAATTTACCTCTGCCCATCGGAGACTCAGGAATACTAGACTTTCTGTCTTTATTTCCTTTGTCATTCAAATTATAAGGTATTACATTTCTTTTCTGTTTGTTGGTATTTGGTGCATATCCAATATTTTGATAAACTTTCATCGCACGTAAAACTTCAGGCTCAATTGGAAGTGGTTTTCTGCAGAGAATTTGTTTTATGATCTTATAAATCACATTTTATATTCAGTGATTAAAATTCAATTCAAAGTAAAGAGTACATTTTTTAAAAAGTTTAAGCTAAATAGTAACTATATGAAAACTACAACCTACCTGTAATTCCTTGCCATCATGTGTTCTGGAAAGTCAGAAACTAAAGGACCTTGAGGTGGGTATGGCATGGGGATACCAGAGTATGCTGCTAGTTCATCATTAATGTCAATTGGATCATAAGGTTCCACCTGAGACACAAATACTTAATGACATTAAGAGAAACAAGTTGTCTCATGTGTGATAAGAGCAAAGGCAGCAGCACACACAGATTAATCAAGATCATACACCAACAAAACAATGCAAAAAAGTTGAATCTCTAATAAATAATAATATTATAACTTTAATTTCAAAATTCTAACTACCGTATATACTCGTTCGCAAGCCGACCTTTTTCGGACAAAATCTAGGGGAAAAAGTTGGGGGTCGGCTTACGAGCGGGTCATTAACTTATTTCTGCATGGATATTGAATATCTGTGTTGTTATTGTAGATCATCAAGGTCCTTTTCTACATTTTACGAGATTTAACTGCTCTACCAGAAGCTATAATATATTATTAAACATCTGCACTTACCTTATTTAATAATTTAATTTATTTTGGTGAACGTTTTAATAAATTGCTTTATAGATTTTGTTTTCAACAACGAATTTTAATGAACGCGCTTTCGTCACTGTTTACCAAAGAAATTTTTTTTAAAAATACCGGTAACTCTTGCCTAACAAAGAGCACTAAGACAAAGATAGGCAGTACAAAGTAAACAATCATAATGACCGATTTAGCTTGTAGTTTTTTAAAAATTTGTACCATTTTGTTTAAGCTGTCCTATTATTTTGGGGGGTCGGCTTGCGAGCAGGATATACACTTTTAATACTTTTCTCTTCCAAAAGTGGGGGGGTCGGCTTGTGAACGAACGGGCTATAGAACGAATATATACGGTATATTCTTTAATACCCTTCTCCAAAACAAAAAATGTAATTAATTTATTTGCATCATAACTACTTACTTGATCTGGGAACTCAGTGGGCTCAGAGTAAGGATTAAACAAGCTACTAGGACTTGCTGAATATAAATGTACATTTCCTAAGAAATAAAAACATTCAATAATTTAATCCCTTGCAAAATGTGAGAAAAATAAATTTATGTTCAAAACTTTTCACTATCTCATATCAGATATGATTGGAGTGCAGCAAAACTAATGGATTCAAATTTTCCATAAGTGGGTCTCATCATTTGTTATATCAAAACAAATCCAGGTTTAAAATATGTTCAAACATTTTCTGACAAAGAAAAAACTACTTCAGAATACCTACTAAATACTAAATGTCTGACAAAATACAGAATTCAGTCAAAAAAGAGTAGATGTGTTTCAAGTTAGTTTTTTTTAAATTAAAAATATATATATACCTGAACATTAAATACATTTATATATATATATATATATATATATATACCTGAACTATCTCCAAATCCCAAAGCTTGATAAGTTTGAGAAACATCAAATGCAACTAGATATGCTCCATGTGTATCCACAGGGTATGACAATCGAGTATTTGGAGCACCACCTGTGATTGTTTCAACAAGCTGGAAGCTGCCCATCTAATTTAAAAGGAAATGATCATCAGAATAAAGAAAAGGTATTACCCAAAAGTACTTCTAAGAGTAAATTGGACCATTAAATAAGGGCACTCTTAATATATAAAACTTTGTGGTATATAGTTAAATAATTAGATATCCTTTACATTATTTTTAATGAACAAAAATTCTGATAGTTGTTTGAAGATTTTACATTATATGGTGTTTCATAAATCTTATTGTTTTTAAGAACTTACCTGAGACACTACAATTAGATGATTTGGTATAGTTGGCAAAAAGCGAAGGAAAGTTGGATCAATAGAAACTTGAATAGGGGCCATGGCTCTCATCACTCTCATGTCATAGACCATAAGCAGGCGATCAGGTGTCAAAGTGTTCATTCTGAGACAAAATAATTCTTCACATGAATCAGCTGGCGAAAATTATGTTTAAAAATAGTCTTTGATTTAAATGACAAGCTTTGGTTTAAAAAAAAATTTTAAAAAAAATATTCCTAAAGAAGAACCCACATTAGATGAAATAATGTCCATGTTAGTGTTGTGTTGGTCAGGATAGCAAATACAATCATTTGCCAATTAGTCCCTATAGGCGGGAACCACATTTAACATACCGATTAGAAAATCCACACGTAATAAGAAGGTTATCATGGATGTCAAAATCAGAAAGGCAACTGCTATGTGCTTCTAGGGTGTGCTCAGCTCTCATGGTTTTTGCATCATAAACAGTGACCTGTAATATTATTACAAAAAGTTTATGACAACACAAGAGAATGATGTTCTGTACCTATTTTGCAACCAGACTGTAATTTTATTTCATTTTCTTTAATAGTTAACATATAATCAAAACAAATGTTAGGATCAATAAAAGAATGTGTTAGTTTTGTGTAAGTGGCTGAATATAAATAATTGAATTTAAGGGAGAGAGAAAAAGTGTGAGATTTAAACAAATATGTCAAGGTAAAAATGTTCACATGATGTTGATTAAAAATGAGTCTTACCTTGCCAACACTGTCTCCACCACAGATGTATCTGTCAGTACTTCTGAAGATTGCAATGCCAGCATCTTTTACTTCATACTAATGAAACAAAATGATTACCATTAAAGATTGGTTGTTCTTTCAATAAAAACAAATGGTTAAAATTTAAAAAGTTAAAGATCAGCGTTTCTTAAATAAATCCAAATAACTAAAAAAGCAGAATTATAAAAGTTGAATCCATCTTCAAATTAGTAGTTAGTTTCCAAGAGGAAAAAAATATTTATATTAAAAAAAAGATAGTTAGCAAGCTTTTACACAATATAAATTTTAATTTCTTCTGTTAACTTTAAATTTATAAGTTACACTTTACATGCATTCCTGGATCTATACTCTCTTTATTCATTTTTGATATCAAGTTGATATATTTTAATTGTAAAAAAACAGCATTGTTGGGATGACCTTTTGCAATAAATTTTTTAAAAATTATAACTTATAGGCAACAAATTAAAAATATATCGTTTTGAAAATTAACTACGTAAACATTTGAAATCACAAAACAGGAATATCTACATTAAAAAAACTTTAGATCTAGCTTAGAAATATTTAAACCCCATGCCAAAATCATGAAGGAATTAAAAAATGACTAGCACAGTAGATTAAAAACAAATCCAAAGGCTAAATCAGCTTTGATTATGTTTGTTATAAGAGTAATTTAAGTATCAAAATGGATCGTCATTTCTTAAGCTCTCAGGGGATGGGTGGTGCCAATTAAAATTGATAATTTTTAAAAAATATCATCCAACTCTAGCACAGTAAAACAGCCATCATGACAAGGGTGTTTTTGAAATTTTTTCAATGTAAAACTTTTTGTCCGTAACAAAAAGAAGTCATTCACTCCAAAAATCAATGTAACTGAAGAAATAACAAAAAACTTATTTTACAAAATATATTTGTGTCATAAAAATGTCATTTCTATGAAACAATCGGAAAAGATACTCTAATTGAGAAAGATAATTACCACATTACTCAGTCTGTTCTGAATAATGTCTACTTCAAGAACTTGCTTGTGGTGTCCAGCAACAAGGACTGAAGTGTCCCCTCTCATCATCATACAAGTCATGTCATGTAGGTGCTCATCTCTGAAAAAGTAAAGCTCTATCTTACTTAAAGTCATAATATAATCTATAAAAAATTACAATAAAATTCTTACAAACCAATTTTTCACCATGGTGATAGTCTTAAGGACACATGCCCTAATGGCTCCTAGATCAGGATAATGAAGTAAATAATTCCTTTCTTTCATAAAATCAGAAATTACAACTTTAAACAGTTCTTTTTTCTTTATAAATATAAAACATTAAGGAAAATTATTTTACAATTTTAAACTAAAGATGTATTTCTACTTTGAAAAAAAAATTCTCAATTGATCCCCAAACAATTTAAGTTCCTATGACTTTCTCAATAGTAATTCGTTTGCATAACAATATCTGTCTGGAATTACTAGATGAAGATGATGTTTAGTAACTTACAGACTTTCTTTTATTTAATTTTTAACCAAACCTTTTAAAATCACTGTTAATACATGTTCAACTTCTAGAACATAAGTATTCTTAAAAGAATTTTTACATAGGTGGTATGGAAAAACTTTGGCAAGAACACCAGTAATAAAAATTATTTAATGTAACAGCTAACAAAATACATGACAGGCACTTGGAACTTATGGTGGTTTAAGATTACTGTCACTACTTAAAATAATAATGTTATGTAGAAAGTACATATTAAAAGCATAAGAAAGCATTATAAGGCAGATAAATCCTACATTAAAAATTGATTTGATTTATTGCAAACTTGCCAATCACACCCTAAGTATATGTACATACTGAAGGCATGGCCTCTACACACCACCTAATATAAAAAAACATAAATTAAAAAAATGTTGCTATCCCACTTAATAAGAGAACATATTTACTTGAAATTAAATACACTAATTCCTCGTCTCAGTGTGCCTCTTAATAAACTTGGTGTAAGAGAAAGTACCCCTTGTGGGAAAGAAAGGTTCATCCTCACATCCTCTTCAAAATTAACTCTAAATGCTGAATATTTAAAGAAGTCTGTTCCATAATAAGAAGCAACATAACCCTGAAAAGTAATTGAAATTGATTTATTTTTAATGTTTGAAAATTAAAACCTAAATCGATAACTTGAATTAACAATAAATACCACTTAGCAGCAAACTGCTTGCTTGTCAATATGATTTTATTATTGTAAAGAATTATTGACTCTTTTCAGGACTACTGTAAAAAAAAATTTCTCAACATAGCTACTCTAGGAATATTTCGTATACACATTTTTCAGCTCACTTTTATAAAATAGCATGTAATAGAAAATCAATGATCTAATTGCTTTTTGTAAAAAATATAAATAGGTCGACATGCAAACATAATTTGAATAATTTGTTTTTTTTAATTTGTATGGTACACAAGTATTTGGTTTGTTTTCAAAACTATGTTTAACTTAATTTGTGAAATAATTACCCTTTGATTTCCAGCCCAAAGAAGTTCTTGATGTCCATCAAAATTTACACAAGTTATACTTGCATTTGCTGTCTTATCCATCATCTGACACCCCATTGGACTGAAAAAATTTTAATATTAAAGAAATCAAGGTATCAAAATGACATATTGTATTGTGTAACAAGAACATTTTATAAATCTTATAAAACTGAAAAAAAAAGTTTTAAAAACATAAGTAACACTTACATAAAATCCCCTTCCCTAAGATCTTGCAAGGCAGGATCCCCATACATCTGCATAATATGATGTTGTGAATATGCATCGCCCCCACCTAGCATATGGCCATCCATCTGATTCATTAAGTTAGGGTCTCCCATCAAAGCTTGCATTCCCAATGTATTCTGATCCATATATCCACCCATCATTCCCTGGTGATCACGACTGTGCCTGAAATCGTGGTGAGAAAGGCCCTGGTCATGATGACCAAAATCTTGATGATAATCAGAGACTACTTGGTTCTGCTGCAAACCATGAAAATCTTGGGGCAGGCTGTTCTGTTGCGGGTGAAACTCGCCGGGAGTGGTTTGATTCGGGTGGTGGAAATCATTTATTAATGCACCATGCTGTTGTCTGTGCTGTTGGTGTTGCTGATGTTGACGTTGATGCTGGTGCTGCTGATGTTGCTGGCGCTGCTGTTGCTGGCGGAAATCAATGTGATGTTGCTGTGTTGGATGACTGTGATAGGTATTACTGCGCTGGTGGTGCTGGGATGGATGCTGGGGAAAATTCTGTGGTGACATATTAGTACCCTGGTTAGAATTTTGGAAGCTCTGTTGTAAATTTTGTGGTGGCCTTGACGTTATTGGATTGCCCATATGAGGATGATAACCAGGGGGAAGACCTGGACTCTGCATAGGACCTGACTGGTAACCCATGGACATGCTCTGATCTTGACCTGGAACCATGGGATAGCCTGGTGGCATATGAGGATCACCCAAAGGCGGATAACCTGGGGGCATCCTTGGTGGTATTGCAGTATTTGGAAAGACAGGGTTAGTGCCCATCTGATCCCTATGCATGTTTTGAGGTGGGAAGGTAGGAGGGGGTGGTGGCATATTCTGAGTGTCCTGGGTATGCGGCGGACGGTATGTTGGCAAATTGGGAAAATCCATGCCTAGAGTACTAAAGTTTCCTGATGCCTATCCTGGCTAGAACTTCAATTGTTTAGTTGTTCCAGTGGTTATCTAGCATCCATTAACTTATCTGAAAATTTGATAAAACAAAATTAATCAATTTGATATACGTACCTCATTATATTTCAAAAGTATTTTTATAAATTTATTATTAACTATATTATTTATTTTTAATGAAATGCTCAAACTTAACCCTCTAAACATGATATCCTGCTCTCTCTGTCTGTTTAAAATCCATACATCACAAGGCAGATCTAAAGGTCACTAACTTGCTTTCAATCAACAGTCCATATATAAAAAATTTTGGCTTGTAACGATTGATTTCAATAGGTAACTTTTTACAAATTAATTAATACTTTAATTAATTAGAGAAAAAATTTTAGTCACATAACTCATATAAGTTTGTCAAAAATCAAAATAACACTGGATTAATCTTACATCATCTAATAGCCAACTACGAAATAGAGAAGTATGTAAAATCCAAATATGAAATAGACATTTGGTAGCTGATATTCAGCATTTTGCCATGTAGTCCATAATAGTTGTTGAAAACTGTGGTCTGCCAATACATGTTATAAAGTTCGCATATGATACTTGAATATCATGTTGTAATGCAGCACTCACTGGACACTCAAAACAGAAATTTTTTGTTAAATATATTTTTTAACTAAAGAAAAATAGTATGTGGTTAATCTCAATATTTTTGCAACAAATACATTGTCTTGCCTGAAAGAACTGTAAATTTTATTTCTAATTATCACAACATTACCGATTTGGAAATTATTAAATTTAATTTTTAATATTAAAAAAACCCGAGAAAAAAGGAAATATACAGTCACAGTGTAAACAAGCCCCACCACACTTGTGTATTAAGAATCAACTACATATATTCATGAGGGCAGCAGTGATGTGAATGATCAAGTGCTTCAACTCAAAATTTCTACAACACTTCTAAAAATCTGGTAAATGTTGCACATCATTAGAATATTAATAAATGAAATAAGATTGTTACTCATTGATAATTTGAGAGAAGAGACAACCAGAGGCTACCAGTATTTGGTGTACATCACTCACTTATGTCTCAACAAGCCACAAGAAACGTGTCTTGTGTTTGTGACATGAAAATGTCAAAACTACATTTTGGTGAAAATTATCCAGTTCCTAGTGGTTGGGAGAACTGGTGTAATTAACAAAAATTTTGGAGATTAACTTTAAAAAAACAACAATAATAAGCAAACTGTATCATGTATTTGATTCACATGATACATTTTTGTGCTAACGTGTTTTGTGTGATTTTTTCCATGAATCCTAGGGAATGGAGAAATGAAGGGGAAAAACCCAGGGTTCACAACAAAGTGTTATAATAACTTTATTGTCCTTCTCAATGTGCGATGTCAAGGTCTTGATGATGTTATTTCAGGCAAAACAATCTCACAGCAAATTTATATATTTTTTCCCAGTAGATATGCATCAAAATTGTGTTCATTCACAAAGAAATTGAGCCCTCTATTTCATTTTTATGCAATGGGTTCATCCTGCTCTAAAATATATATTTATATTTTTATTCTGAGATTTTTGGCTGTGAAACATGTTTCTAGATCTAGTCCAAATTCTATTAAGATGGAACTTTAGATAAATGGTAGGTTTTAGTCCATTGATCTAGCTTTGTTTCCCCCCCCCCTCCCCCAGGAAAAATTCCTTGCTAGCCTTTTTATTTATCTAGTCCTGGAGAGAGAGTCACATAGGCTTTTAAAAAAGATTAATATCCACATTTTTTTAAATAACTGAAGACTGAAGTTATAAAACATCAACCATTCAAAAAAAATTTAATAATACGTAAATTTTTAATAGTTAAGAAGTTAAGAATCTTTATGATGTTATACAAGAAGTTCATTTTTTATGTCCATCTTAAAATGTTTAAATTTCATTATAACCCCAGAGTTTTTGCTATTTAAACTGTAAACAATATGGTACATTGATGTTTTCACAAATTCACATACATATCATTACTGTTTACTACTTTGTTAAGCTCATAATTTTAAAATTTCTTGTAAATTTTTTTTGGGGTGTTCACAATAGAGCTAAACATCAGAGCACCTATAAAGTCACCGACGGACACGCATGCGAGAGTTGTTAAATTTATAAACATTTTATTGTGGGTTCTCAGAACTTGAGAAATACCTCACTACTGCTAAAAGTTAACCATTCTTTTTTTAACAGATAACCGGTCCTCAAAACGAGTGGTCCATTCAAACTTTGTCATAAGTTGCCTCGATTCTCTTAAATCTCGAGACCATTTATGTCCTCATTGGTTACCAATAATGGCATGTGATTAAAAGCATCTTGCCCAGCAGCGGCACTGGGGCATATGCCAGACCAAGATCCAAATAAACTACATATTAAAATTTAATACATAATTTTTAAAAATCTGAAACATATAAATACAAAACATTTTGAAACATTTAATAACATGTTTAATTAATTAATACCTCAACCTGCTGGGGCTCACTAAAATAAATCAGTTTAAAAATTTAAGGGATGGAAGAAGTAGGAATGTACCTCTATCCAAGGTCACTGAAGAGGGGAAGAATTTGAAATTATAGTCTAACTTTAAACCTACACTTTTTCTAGTAACTTAGTTGCTAGTGTCAAGTCATATGCAACCATATTAGACTTAAGACAAAGAATGTGAGGTTGTGCTGTCCATGCAATATTTAGCAAGAAATAAACTGGCGACGATTTTTGCATGATGGCCTATTTAGTCGCTCTACAGAGTAGGCCTACGACCGCTAGGAGTAGGACTAATTTTTGTCAGATTCAGATTGACTTAACTTCATAACTTATTAAATATTATTGAAATTTCGATGCAGCTTGACCTTGTCATTGTCTTGGAGTCATTGGAGTACTATCAGAGTAGGCATTGTGCCTTGTGGTTGTGTTGAATTTTAAATTATATTACAATTACTTTACATAATTATAAAATAAAATTAAACTTAAAAGCATTTGTCATTTGTGTTTAGTTGTTTTTTTTTAATTTGTCTTTTGACTATAGAGGTAGAGGCCCGACTGAAAAACAGTTTAAATTTGAATAATTTTATTAAAATAGTGATATAAATTAAATAAAAATAAAATTAGCAATTTTAATTTTAATTATTAGGCCTAGCTTAAGCAGTGGCTTTTAATTTTACTTTTAGACTTTAGACAAATAGGCTATAAAATTTGTAAAAATAAAATACATTTCATTAGTAAATTATATAGTATATAGGCGTAGATACAATTCAGTTAAAAACAGTCGGCAGATGATAATTTCAGTGTAAGAAAGAGTAAGTTCAGTAAGTTAAAGTAAAGAGTAAAGTGTAACTCGCCAGTGTCAGTTTTATCACCAGCACCACCGTGCTTCTACATTAAATAAGTTTAACGCAACTCAATCGAATATTTTTAACAGTTTATACCTGAATGAAAGTAGACTAATGTGTATAAATACTTACTTATGGTTTAAATTATGAACTTATAAACAGATAACCAAAGCATATTTGTAAAAATGAAAATTATTTTAAAAATTACAAGACCCTTGCGACCAAATTGATCGTTTCCCTCGACATAGAGACTAATGAGGCTTCAATTTTATGAATAGCAAAATTCGAGTCTATTTTTACAAGACTCGTGTGATTACAGCTCACATCAGATTACATACGAATTTTTATATTTTTGTTCACTATACTGTCATTGGATAAATTTTCCTTTAAATAAACCTTTCAAGGGGGCGAGTGTTGCTGGTGTGATTTTTTCGCCCATCCGCCTAGGCTAACTTGAAACACTAGAGGATTGTAGAAAAAAAAAGAGCAAAGTATTAATAATACTTAAGGCAATTAATTCTAACTTGACAATACAACACAAAGATAACCTAATACAACACCCAGATACACGTAGGGATACAACACTTTTCTTATTTCATATGCAAGAACAAACACATAAAAATGCTCGTTCTTCCCGTCCAGAATTCGGACAAAGAATGAGTTGCCTGAGGAAACAAGAAAACCATCACACTTTATTACATTTAAAAATCTAATAAAAATGCAAGACTAGACATAAACCATGGATAAGCGTAGTAGCTCGCAATAATCTTCTGTACAGAAGGAGCGCCTGTAACAGATAAATAGATAAGATAATCGAAGGCTAGCTTTTCCCCTAATTTAGCTTGGTTGTGATTTTTTTTTAATTTTAAAAAAGACAACAAAAAAGCATAACAATTTAATATAAGATTATTGTAAATTACCCATTTTTTACCTTTAGTTCTTATGAATTGAAAATTGTGGCATGGAAAATATTGCTTGAAAATTTAGTTCAAATTGTGAAATATTACATAAAAGTTGAATGAATAGTGAATAGGCTACCCATCAATTGGCACGGCCATTCAAAAATAAAAGAAAATGGTGTGCTGGACAAGACGTCTAGAGATGTTGCCAGATGTAAAGAGCGCAAGAGTAATATAACGTCAGCGATCAAGATGCAGGGGGCTATTAACCAGAGTACCAAAACAGATAGAGTGACGAATGGGCGCCGGATTAACTTTGTCATCAGTATTGCGTTGGACACGTGACACGTGCCCATTTCTATCCAGAATAAAATAATGGTTGCTTTTAACTCTACAACTCTTTCCGGAGGAATGGGCTGACCTTTACGGGGTCCTCTGGGTAAGTAGGGTACGCGAGGCCCGAAACTAACAGTCCCGACGAGGAACGTCGAAGTCCCGCTAGGGTTAGCTAGGCAAGTAGACAGATGATTACAGTCTCTGTGCGGATCGTAGACAGGGGCACCCGTGGTGGAGA
This sequence comes from Ampullaceana balthica, assembly GCA_944989445.1. Classification (NCBI taxonomy): domain Eukaryota; kingdom Metazoa; phylum Mollusca; class Gastropoda; family Lymnaeidae; genus Ampullaceana; species Ampullaceana balthica. The sequence goes on from CALYLW010000558.1 coordinate 68,042, forward strand.
ATGCCCCCGTCAATGACGAAAACCATTGCACCCGTTGAGGGTCAGGTCATCCAAAGCGACCGTTTCGTCCCCCTTTCTAGATATTTTCAGTGAACGGCACTGTTTAAGGCCAGGAGGGCCAGTACAATACTAGAAAAAGTGCCGTGAGGATCTTTGGTCGGACGTCAGCTCTGAGGAGACTTACCCAATGGGGATGCCCTTATCCAACACTATGTAGTTGGCTATTGCGGTTGCCCGCACCTCCATGGGTGGTCTACAATGATGTTTCCCCTATCTTGCGACAGTCATTGGATACATAGACCCGTATTCTGTGCCCTGGTGGCGCCGCAGCTATGGCGGATCGAAGTAGGAAAAAAATCCACATCCACCCTTTGGGGTGGAAACTCCCATTGAGAGGCAGACTAGGTCGACTTTGTGCGGCTGCCATCTGCCCAGACGACCCCCTCTTTTAGGGGATCGTCTCGGGGGTGTCCCCGTCGGCTAGCTCCCCTCGGGGGAGGGGAGAAAGTTGCCGGGGAATTCCCCGAGGGGTTCTAAAAGAGTCTTAGTGACTCAGGGCCTTTTGACGCCATCTCAAATGTCATAACTCTACAAAATGATCAGTTTGGCCCAATATTTCTTATCTTAATTTTTTTTAATGAGCTTCATAAATATAATTTTATAAATCAAGCATCTAGCTAGATTGAACTTAATGTATTCAAATAAACTCACATCTGCCGTATGGCGAAACAGCAACAACCAGGCCCCCCTCCCCCAATGCTATTTACGGATGGACGGATATTCTTGCAGCTCAAAGGTATCAGATTCAAAGGTACTTAATAACGTGACGTAAATTATATAACGGTATTATGACCATATTCCCCTTCTCTTTATTTATTTTATTTATTTTGGTCTTTTTATTTGGGGGGGGGGTGGGTGTATATAATGTATCTGAACTGTCTGCCAGTTGCTAAAGTTTTAAATGAAAATTTTTTGTTCAGTTTTTTTTTGGGCAAGAGATACTCAGCATATTCAAGGACGCACTTTGTGGCAAAGAGGCACGATGGTCGAGGGGCATGCGCGCTTGGCTGACGTACCGAATGTCACGGGATCGAATCTCCATGAAGGCAAGGACTTGTTCCCGGTGACAAGGGTTTCCCTGAGTCCACCCATCTCCGAATGACACAAGTTAGTGAAACTAAGGCGGCTGGGAATAGCGTGGAACCCTCATAGCCGTGGCCTGTGAACGCTGCGTCACTTGCCAGCAGACCGCCATGGTCCGTGGTCGTGGACGCAGTTATCTTCTGTATTGAAGGAGCGTCTGTATATATAAAGAAATTAAAGAAAAAAGACTGTTTATGCCACTGGTAAATTTATATTTCAATTACACAACGCTGCCATTTTTTTCGTATTTATTAACTTTTTGCCAGATTGTGCGTTGTCTCGGGTTGTCTCGTGTTTTCTTCATGCTCCAGACTAAGCCATAGTTCGGCCATAACCGCTAACCTGTTCGAGAACTTCCTTGCCTTTATGACAAGTATAGGGTCTACCATTTAATTTCCCATTAAAACAATTAATTAAGTTCATTGCTTTTGAATAATATTTTTCTCCGCACATGTGAATTTTTAATTATATTAAACAATACAGTATAGTCCTAGCTGTCCGCTTTTCAGAGGTTTCATTTGGGGAATAGGCATAGTGAAAAAACATACAGTGCGCGTTTTCTCTGTGGGACAATTGCACCACATGTGATCAATGTTTTGCTTGCGCTGACAACCTAATCGTTTCGCCACATCCACTTTTTCCTATATAAGCTCACACTTTCCCCTTCTTGCTTCATTGACTCTTCGGATTTCACCGCAGCTAAGTTTTTATTTTTTATATTCTTATTTCTTTATATTCGTTTTATTTGTGTACCTTTTTTGTTCATCGAGGAAGGCTCTTTGCTGAAAGGTTCGCTGTTTTGTTACGTCCTGTCAGGCTAACTCATACCCTGTTTACATGTTATCCATTTACTAATCTATAACTATAAGCCTGATTGCTATCTCACCATGTTCATTTCTCAGGGCTCTGGGACAAATCAATGACATTAGTTCAAACGAACAAGAGAAAAAGATGTGGTTTTAAGGGAAAATCTTTTGGTTTACGTTAAAATAAATAATTAGACTTAATGAAATTTTAGCAAATTATTTTAAAGAATAAGTAACAGTGAATAACAGATTTTAGTATTAGATAAATGCCTTTAACGAAAAATCTCTTATACATACAATTAGTTGTTTAAATAGAGTTTCCGTATAGAAGACTGCTTGTACTGTCAGATTGAAATGGCTATGAAACGTACGAAAACAAAGTTCTATCTTCTTATAATTGGGAGTTAGGTCTATTTTTTTAAGAAAAAAAAAGTGATAATTAATCTTTCAAAGAGAACCCAACTGCACAGACTGTCGTAAGTATTTAAATAAATAAATTATCTGATCATTAGTTGGTATGGAAGATATGACACAAACTGATCCCAAAATCATTCAAAATGACTAAAATGAGTTCAGTTAGTTAACTCAGTCAGTTAAGTCAAAGTTATTCAGTGTCAGTGACGCACTCAGTGTGTAAAATCTGCAGGATTACCTTTAATTTACTATGGCCATGGCACAAAATTACTGAATTACAGCACTTATACTGCTCTATTCTACTGAACTAGGCTAACTAGTTACTAGGCTACTAGTAGTTACTTTACTTACTACTTTACTTAACTTTTTACTAGGCCTCTAGCCTCTGGTTCTAACCCTAAAATTTACATTACTTAACTGATAACTGAGTTAAGTAATGTAAATGTTGTGCCTCCTTCTCCAACTGTATACATGATTCTTTAAATCCGTCATCCTTATGTTTTCCTTAGCTAGGTTTCCTCTTTCCTGCATAATTTTTTTAATTTAAAGATATTATTATTATTAGGCTACTATTACAAACGATGACGATTTCTGGTATTTAACACTCTTCAACATTTGCTCGAGCTGAGATTTTATTAATTTATTTATGATATTTTCAGGGATTCATGCAAACATTTTCCCCCTTTTATTATACAATAAAATTAATAAAATAAGTTTGGGGGCCCTAAATTCATTGGGAGCCCCTGGCTTTAGCCTTTTAAGCCCCCCCTTTAATCCGCCATAGGGATATTGCATACAATTATCAAAGTGCTGCTACGACAAAGTAACGGCAGACAACTCGACGAGATGTTGCTAGTGCTGCGACATGTCATAACACTAGCAACATCCCATCGAGTTGTCTGCTGCTACGACTAGCCGTAAAAAATATGCTGTATTTTTAATTATGTTAATAATAATACTTTAATACATAATAAAATTTCATGATTACTAGGTAAGCCGATTAATGACTTTTAAAGTTTTAAAGGTTAAAAAAACTTGATTGGTGTCCATTTAATCACAAACATTTATAATTTTAAAAAATCTATATCTGACATGAGCTTCGCTAGACGAAGTAGTAGTCAGATGAGTTTGATGTTAAAACTGATAGTGGGATCCAATCCCGCTCCCGTCTAATTAAAAAAAAATTTAATTAAACTTTTTAAAAAAACCACAATGAGTGTGCTGGTAATTGTAATTTTTGTTCTTCTTATTCTGAAAAGCGGATACTAGATTAAATCTATTTAATTTAAATTTAGATTTTAGAATTAATACACACATGACACATAAATAAGCCTAGATCTATTAATATCGTATTATATATGATATATGCGCATAAAATATTATGACGAGTTTATTAAAATATAATAGTACTAGCGTATCACCTGTCAAAAATGGCGAAAGTTTTAAAAATAAATACACATCAGATTAAAAAATAATGTAATACAGAACTTTCATTTGTTTTATTTATTTTTATTTGATTTATTTATCATATTGAACAATTTTATGCGGAACGTTAGAAAAGAGTTATTTTTGGTGCAGTAATTTGGTGCGCTGCTTTCTAAAATTAGTAGCGTATTACATCCACACATACATACATACATACATACATACATACATACATACATACATACATACATACATACATACATACATACATACATACATACATACATACATACATATATACATACATGCAGACGACAGGAATTATGTCTATTGATGATTGATAACGACCTAGTTTTTTCGAAGGTGTTTACTGCTAAGAAAAGAGTACTAAGACTAGTCGTTGCAGGTGTTAGTCGTCGTAACCATACGAAATAATTTTATTGCTACGACTAGTGTAGTGCCATCCAAAAAAATAAAATAAAAATAAATAATAATAAATAGTTATAATTTTTAAAATTGTAATCCCAATGGTCGTCTATTTTTCTTCTTCCTTTTTTTATTAAATTATTTTTTTTAATATATCGTATCTCAAAGCAATGTTCCCCATTGAAATTAATTGAAATGCCATTAATCCGTTCCAGCCCCCAAAATGCTACCCCTAATTGTTTTTGCTACGTGTTTTTTAGTACGAAAAATGTATTAATAAATGACAAATACAGTAGAACCCACTTAACTTGAGCCCCATTAACTCGCCAACCCTATTAAGTCGACGTTTCTTACTGGAACCGCAAAATTCTCTCTTTGTCTTAGCATTTTCTCATCGGTTAATTCTATTCTTTTAAGTCGCCGAACCCTAATACCTCGAGCACAAAAGAGGGCCAAATTTGCCACTTAACGTTGGTTATCTCGATCCCCATGACACGTCGCCAGCTTTTGAAAATCGTATCGATGCCACTTCACCATCTCACTACCGTATTTAATAGTAATAGTCTATTACTAACAGCCAGCCAACGACGCAAGCAAAAACACGCTTTGTCCCCATTTAGGCCGTGCTGGGCGTGTCTAGAAGAACTGGGTCACGCAGCGTGTGTCGACAACGAAGGCACTCAGAGGGAAGCGGGGGCTTGTTTTGTATGACATCACGGGCAAAAAGCAACCAAGAGAGTGTATCAATGATTTAATTTTCACCTCGCGCCGTCTGATGGTGACTTTAAAGAACATGTGACGACACAGCCCGCTTGTTTTCAGCTTTCTTGCGCTGAATAGTAACACACCTCGCTAGGGTTACCAACTCCCACAACCTCGATCCCGGGAGATTATAGAATTGCAAACATAAAGATTTAAACAAAACAATTATTTTAACATATTACAATTTATATCTCTATATTATAGTTAACCGGAAGACGGGACAAGAAAGTCGATTCCGGGAGACTCCCGGCAAAAACGGGAGAGTTGACAACCCTACTCCTCGCGGCCTTGAACGTTGTTCACATTTTAACATCGCTGCACTGTGTGTTAGTTCTCGTCAACTAAGAGAGTTTTAAAATAAAAAAATAAAATAATAATTCACTAGTCGTACACATTTTTTAAAGCAAATATCAGTTTTGATATTAATGTGGTAATATTACGTCAAATGCCTTTAACTTGCAGGAAAACTGTCACTAAAAGACAGAGCTCAAATTTCAGGACCAATTAATCGCCCGGTATCTTTGCCACGTCTTTCAAATATAATATAAACTAGTGTATTACCCGTCAAAAATGACGGAAGTTTTCAAAATGGATATATTTCAGTTTTTCAGCCACATAGTAAATAATCAGAAAATGTAGAGACCAAGACAGAAAAGTTAAATCTCTTTCCATATTGAACAATTTTATGCGGATGTTTGAAAATGGTGGGTTTTTTTATTTTTTTATTTTTTTGCTTTTTTTTTCAAGGCTATTTTTTTAGAGGTGCGCTTTCTAAAATCTAGCGTTACGAACGGACATAGCAGAGTATATATTTTGATTATATATACGAATATATGTGTTATGAGAAAACCTCCAAGCTTAGGCTTCGCGTTATATAAGTTTGCATGAATAATAATGATATAATCAGGATAATAGTAAATGCATAGTGAATTACACACAGCATAAGGTGATACTACAGCAAAGAAGTTTGAAGTTGGAAGTATTAACAAATATTGCTGAGGAGTCAGCCGGACGTTAACTTGCGGCATTGAATAGTGCGCACCAATTATGAGTGCACCAATAATACAGCACAGTGCATTAAAAATAAATTATGTGACTGTAATGTGATCCACATCAAGGACATCTGTGATTTAAGCAGTTTAAGCTTCATTGATGATTATGACTTATCAGTTTATTCGCCCATTTGTCCATACATTATTAACACAACATTACCAAAACATGTAAAAAATAAAATGTAATTTTTACACATGTTAATAACAAAGAACTATTCATTTTGCATGAAACGTAGTAAGCAAAGTTTGTCATAGGATAACAGAAAAGATTAAATTATCAACTGTTAATCCTATTTACAATTTAATATAAACATGTTAGTAATTCACATAAACGTTTTTATTATTGTCAAGTCAGCACCTTTTCAAGGTCTATTATGACTTGTCAGTTTATGCGCCCATTGGTCCATACATTATTACCTTTACATTATCAAAAACATGTAAATAAAAAATTGTAACTATTTACAAATATGAATAAAAAAGAACTATTTATTTTGCATGAAACCTTTGAAGTAATATGTTAATCACTGGATAAAAGAAAATATTAAAGTATCAACAGGTATATAAAATTTAATATAGGTGTTTTAGGAATTCTAATAAACGTTTTCATTATTGTCAAGTCAGCACCCCTTCCAGTTCTATATTAAAAGCAAAGATTTTTTTATTCCAAATTAGTCTAAGACGTATTAAAATATTACATGTAAATAACAATAAAAAAAAACTATTGTGGGGAGGAGTCCGATTTTTAAATATGTTATTTTTTTAAACATACAAATATGCAATCTCAAAGTGTATAAAAGAAAAACAAACGCTAAACTGAAGCATAAGTTGGCAAATTTCATTTGCAGTAATAAATAATGGCTTTGTAGTTCAAAACGCATCGAAACATGACAACCAAACGACAACCTATTGTAAATTTCATAAACCGAAAAACGAATGTTATATATTAATATAGAAAATTAAATTTATAATTACGTACGTAATATTGACATGGACACACACAAAAACGGACATTTAATACAAAAAAATAAAATAATAATATTAATCAAATAAAACATGGCTCTTTTTACTTCGTTCCCTTCACACATTAATAAAAGCTCAAATAATGACGTCACGTCACAATATTTTATGGCACTGGCGAGAAACACATTTTGTTAATCTTGAAAGCAACTTTTTTACTTCTATATATATATTTTTTTTTATCGGGAGTTACCTCGCTTAGCGTCACGGACAGACACTACGTGACAGATTGCAAATTATGTTATTTAATAGTAACAATAACAGTCGCGGCCTTGACTTTGACAGTTGTTCATATCATATGCGCACTGTGTGTTAGCTCTCGTACAGAGCCTCGACAACTAAGCAAAGTAAAATTTAAAAAAAAACTTTCCTCAGCCGTAGGCGAACTAAACTAATAGTGATGACGTGTATATTATTTATAGAACGGAATAGTAAGAAAACTCTTTGATCTCACGTTAGCTCGCTTTGATGTCACAGTCGCTTGCGAATTGGTTCTGGTATTCTGCATAACACAACAAAATATAAACTCCGCGTAATAAGTTTATACCGAAGTTACAGCTAACCGGTTAACCGTTAACAACCTTATCATGTACATAAAGAAATTTCAAGCACATGTTAAAATTTTGCCGCCATATTGGTTTTCGTTTAACTCGATCATCCGTTAGCTCGACGCCTTTTGGCATACCCCTAGGCCGGGTTCTACTGTATTGTATAAAACATGATAAAAGAGAATGTAAAGCAAAAAACCCCCCCCCCAAAAAAATGGTTTTATAAAGTTTACAAACATATTTGTATTTTTATCACTTAAATGTAACTTACGCACAACTAAAATGCTACTGTATGCTTGATTGTGGTCACTCTTTTCTCTTCACTGGTCTTTGCCTTAGCTGGCGTTATACCCTTCTGTTTATCGAATCCTTCTGTTTAAGCAAAGTGCATATCATTGAAGTACATGTACTAGGCCCGTACTGCCTCACCCGTACTGCCTCGCCAAGGCAGTTACTCGCGCACCTTGCTCATTTTTCTCTATGATTTCATGCTTTAATTCAATAGACATCATCTTCTTCTGAGCACTGACCTTTCCACTCACTTTCATTGGACCTATGGTTATAGAAAGAAATGTCATAAAGTATTAAATGCACAAAAAGTACAAAGCCCTAGAAAAACTTAGCAAAGATGCTTTGACGGCGAGGTAAACAAGCACACTGCGGGAATACGTGGGATAATGCACAAGGCGGAAGCACAGTAAACTGGGTGGGCCGTGTGAAGCGTCGCAGCTGGCCGTTCCTCGTATCTCAAATTTCGCTCGTATTTCAAAGCAAAACTGCGCTCGTTCGACAGCTCATATCTCAAATAACTCGTATGTCAGGGCACTCGTATCTCAATGTACCACTGTATATACAGTCGGACCTCTCTAAGTGGAACTCAAAGGGACCAGAAAAAAAATTTGAATTTTCGAGTCAGGGAATATGGCGTAATAGATGCAAATTAATCAAGAACAATGTTGATATTGAAAGGGGGGGGGGAACTGCCATACCAGCGAAAAGGCTAGACAGGAAGGAGAGGCGGTGTCTGATGTTTCATATGAAAGGAGGCCAACTTAACCTTGACATTCATACTGACACCACTGAAAAGCCACACACACACACACACACTTTACTCCCTCCACAGTAGGATGGGGGAAGTAAGATTTTTCTTTTTACCAAAATGCCTTGGAAAATTCGACTTACGGAGGTTGGAAGCCAAAAATCTTCAAGTTAAGGAGATCTAAAATACATTAGTCATGGAATTGTGTCGGGACCTAACAATTAATTTGATAGATGGAGGTTTTCGACTTAACGAGGTCCGACTGTATATTTATTTTTATGTAAAATGCAGCAAGCCCATCATTTGGCTGGGGTTCCACTTTATATAAATTATTTTTAATATTGGTCCTGTGTGCACACAACTAGACATTTAAGACTTAGGGAGAAGGAGGTCATAATTATGTGATATTGTTTGACTAGGAGTAGATTTAATCATCAAATAATGTCACACAAAATAAACCAAGAAACCTTTCTTAAACTATGCAAAATAGTCACATGATATTTCATGATATCTCTATCCAAATTAATCTTTTCCCTTACACACCATTTTATTCTTTCTTACGACTAGAACATTTTTACTGATTTTTAATTATTTATTATCATTATCATACATTTTATGAATTTACAACTTTAACTATAAATTTAGGTGTGTTCTTTAGTAATATTTTATTTATTTTTGGAGGTTAACCTACTTTTATTATTATGAAGTTCATTTCTTATTAGGTCTCTAAAATGAGAATGAAAAAATGTCATCATACACCTACATGTTCCATTATATCCGGTGACCTTCAAAGATTGTATGTCAATTATGATTATTTTACTTCAAATTTGAAATGTTATCTGTTTGTGGGGCTCAGTTGTAATTACTTTCATTTAAATCTTCACTGATAGATGGACGAATTGCAGAAACTTGAGTATTTGTCACTGGTTTCAAAAGTTTGTACAGAGCTGGAAAACCATTTAGGCATTAATGACAAAGACTTAGGTAAGTTGAAAACTTATCATATAGCTAAATTACTCATTCCTTTGGACTTTTAAATTGTCTTTCATTTCCAATATTTCTCTGATGAAAAAATTAACTCTGGGATAAAAAAAAATTTTTTGCAGTTCAAATAAATATTTTAATTAATAAATTACTGTGTTTTTTTTGTTGTTGTTATCTATTCCAGCTGAATATGTAATAGATCTGGCTGAAAAAAATAATACTTTTGTGAGCTTTAAAAAAGCTCTAGAAGAAAGAGATGCACAGTTTTCAGTAAGTGTCAAATTCTGTATTAATCTTGTAATTAATTTACATAGTATAAAAATAATATTAATTTATGTTTTGAAAAATTTGCAGAATGTGTTACATTTGTAAGATTACATTACTGTTAAATTGGTTATTTATGTTGATACTTGTAATTTCAGGAATCTCTTATTGCAAACCTTCTGCGTTTGATTCAGAAAATGAGACCAAAGACCAAAAGTTTTGAAGAGGTGGAAAAGCATCTGGATAACAAAGAAGATATAGATTTAAAAAAGAAACTTTTTCCTGGATTAGCCATTCCAAATGACCCCAAAATTAGAGTAAGTCATTTTTCTTTTGGCATGACATTTTATTACGAATTTCAACTATAATTATTATTTAAAATATATATTCTGAAATCTAACACATATCCAGTCATACTAATATTTATGAGCTTCTTACAAATTTTAGATGTAGCCTTTACTCCTTTTGAAGAAGGTAGCGTGTTAAAAATATATTATCATTTTTATCTTCCGTTGTTTAAGAGCATGCTGAGTGATGGAGACTACAGCAGTGAAGAAGATGAAGAGAAAGGCTCCTTTACGCCAGAATGGAAAGACGAAAAACCAAGTTCATCTCGAACAGGAAAAGACGGGGATGCCTCTGTAGCCAACAGCATGATGATGGAACTAGAGGCTCTACTTGGCAAAGCAGCAAAAAAGAGTAGTAAAGATGTTCACGCTGTTGAAAAGAGAAAGCGAGGCAGAAGTCGTAATCGCAGCAGGAGCCGCAGCCGTAGTCGTAGCAGAGACAAAGACAGACATAGGTAAGAAGGTATTAGTAGTAGCAATAAAGCAGCTGTACTGTTTATCAGGTTTGAAGTTACACAAGGGATACACATTGTTTAAATACACAGCAGTTAAATACATGGCTGTTAAAATACACAGTAGTTAAATACACAGCTGTTAAATACACAACAGTTAAATACACAACAGTTATATACACAGCAGTTAAAATACACAGCAGTTAAATACACAGCAGTTAAATACATGGCTGTTAAAATACACAGTAGTTAAATACACAGCAGTTAAATACACAGTAGTTAAATACACAGCAGTTATATACACAGCAGTTAAATACATGGCTGTTAAAATACACAGTAGTTAAATACACAGCACTTAAATACACAACAGTTATATACACAGCAGTTAAATACATGGATGTTAAAATACACAGCAGTTAAATACACAGCAGTTAAATACACAGTAGTTAAATACACAGCACTTAAATACACAGCAGTTAAATATTTTATGATGACATATTTGATTGTGTTATTTAAAACAATATTCTTAATAGGAGGCGACGATCCAGAAGCAGGCACAGAACTCGTAGCAGATCACCTAGAAGTCGTTACCACCACAAAAGTAAGTCTCGATCACGAAGCAGGGACAGGAGCCGTAAAGACAAAGATCGCAATATAAGAGATTCTGACAAAATGAAAGGAAAAGACAAGTACAACGATATCCCATTAGAACCTCTAGTTGGAGCTGTAAGTATATGCTTGATATTTTGTCATATTGAAACATGCCTTCTGTTTTAAACTTTATGTTTTGTTACAGAATAGCTAGATATATAGATCATCTGTTTGATAAAACTCATCTTTAGTTTGCATGGTCTGATAAGCTATCTCTTTCTGTTTGAATTATTAGATTTACAAAGCACAGTAAAAGTCCTACAATCCGGCATCCAACAGTCCCGAATGCCCGATAGTCCGGCATCGCTCCGGAAAATTGTAAAAAATTTGGTTTTCTCCAAAAGTGTGTCTTTAAAGCAAATAAAAACGCTTGAGAGCTATTCGGAAGTTTTCGGGGTAGTTCCGGGAAGCGCTCGGTATTGTTCAGAAACATTTAGCGGCCGGCTAGTCTCAGCTGTCACAACAAATACAGATGCAGTGCAACACAGATAATCAATCACGAAGCCTCTCGACATTTTTTTGTGCGTTGTTGTTTTGTGTCCTTTCACATCGCAGTAAATTGTGTCTCAGTACTCTCTACAGTAATACAGTACATCTGTAGTGACGTACGTAACTTTTGAAACTGTTTATAAACAAAGTGAGTTTCGTTCTAACTGTACAGTGACCATGTTTTCAAAACCTAAGCCTTCGAGTTCAAAAGGAGAGAAACGAAAACGCGTAACACTGACTCTCAATCAGAAATAAACTTTATTGTATTTGCCTACTGTATTTGTAGTTTAATTATTAACCTAATTGTTCTTATAATTACGATTTATATATGTATGTACAGTACAAGTCCGATAATCCGGCATCCAACAGTCCGGAATGCCCGATAGTCCGGCATCGCTCCGGAAAATTGTAAAAAAATGTGGTTTTCTCCTAAAGTGTGTCCTTTAAAGCAAATAAAAACGCTTGAGAGCTATTCGGAAGGTTTCGGGGTAGTTCGGGGAAGCGCTCGGTATTGTTCGGAAACAATTAGCGGCCGGCTAGTCTCAGCTTTCACAACAAATACAGGTGCAGTGCAGCACAGATAATCAGTCATGAAGCGTCTCGCCATTTTTTGTCCGTTGTTGTTTTGTGTCCTTTCACATCGCAGTAAACTGTGTCTCAGTACTCTACTGTAATACAGTACATCTGTAGTGACGTACGTAACTTTTGAAACTGTTTATAAACAAAGTGAGTTTCGTTCTAATTGTACAGTGACCATGTTTTCAAAACCTAAGCCTTCGAGTTCAAAAGGAGAGAAACGAAAACACGTAACACTGACTCTCAATCAGAAACTAGAAATCATCAAACGTAAAATACACTTTGTTGTATTTGCATGCTGTATTTGTAGTTTAATTATTAACCTAATTTTTCTTATAATTACGATTTATGTATGTATGTAGTTAAAAAAACAAAGTCCATTTGTTTTAATGCAAAGCCTACACTAAAAAGAAGGGGCACCGCCCGATAGACCGGAATTTCCGATAGTCCGGCACCGAGCCGGTCTCGAACATGCCGGATTATCGGAATGTTACTGTAACACATTTTCATAAAATATATTATTGTTTTGTAAAATCTCTATGAAAATATAAGTACAGATTTAAAAATATATATATTTATTCTTTTGATATGTTGAGATATTTTACATCCACAAGGAGAATAATGATATTAAGAAAAATGAGAAATATCTATGAGATTCCTTTTTAATTCTTCTCTGAAAATTTTAACAGATTTATGAGGGCAAAATTACATCAATTTTACCATTTGGATGCTTTGTACAACTTGAGGGTCTCAGGAAGCGATGGGAAGGACTTGTACACATTTCACAGGTACACTTCAATTTGAACTTTAAAAGTCATCAACTTAGATCGCAGTGTGTTGTTTAATTTGTTGTTTGTAGCATGATAGATTTCTTTCTGAGATGGACTAAAAAGAATTGTTACTCATCTTTCTTTGGGTTATACATACACAAATAGAGACATAGATAGCAGTGAGTAATTTATTATGTTGTTTGTTGGATGTAACACAATAGAAGTATATAGCTGTATTGCACCATTTATGAGCTAATGCAGATAAACATTTTTCTGGTTGTGAACAGAGAGAATGATAGATGTGAGACTTTAGCATCCAGCTTTATTAGTGATATAAAATTCAAATTACTTTTAAATTATGTTAACTTCACTTTTTCTATTTTTGAATAGTTACGAAGAGAGGGAAGAGTTACTAATGTTGGTGATGTTGTTAGCAAAGGCCAGAAGGTCAAGGCCAAAGTACTCTCATTCACAGGAAACAAACCGAGTTTATCTATAAAGGTATTCGTTTGTTTAAATAATGTGCCATTTAAATAGAGAGCAGTTGTTTTTTTTTAGAGATTCCGTCCTCTCTGTATAGCCTACAGGAACTATTTTCCTGGATGACAGTCTGAAATGCAAAGAAATAATCACTCATATTCAGGATAAATTTGCGTGACCAAAAATAAAACCCCATCACAAATATATGCAAGTCATGACACAGTAAAAAATCAATGCAACAGTTTTAGTTTTCAGTTCTGTAAACTTTAAAACTAAATAAAAGTTGTATGGTTTCCTTGTTACTTTAACAAATGGCAGTTGCAAAATTATTCATTTTGTAATTGTAATTGTATTCAACTATTGAAATTTCTCGGGCAGGACGTTGATCAGAGGACAGGAGAGGACCTGAATCCTAGCAGTGTCAGTACTGGAGGGGAACTAAGAAATGAGGACAATTCAGCTCGTAATCCTGATAGACCAAGTACTCTCCCTCTAGTAGATGCACCAGAGCTAGAGGATGAAAAGTCTGAAATGAAAACATTCAAGCGTATGTCATCACCTCAGAGATGGGAGTTGAAGCAGATGATGGCAGCCAACTGTATTGATATCACAGCACTGCCTGATTTTGATGAGGAGACAGGGCTCTTACCCAAAGAAGATGATTCAGGTCAATATAAATACATATTTTACTATCTACTGCTAAATTATGGAAGTTAATAAAATGAGAATTTATCTTAATGCACTGCAAAATGACAAAGGGATTTTTAAAAAAATCATTTTGAATAAAATAAAAATCTTCTTACCCATGTGTTCTTTCTTCTTTTTTTTGAAAACAAATCAACAAAATAACCAGGTCTTCATATAATATTTCAGAGCATAAAGTATCCATGACATATTGATCTCATGATTTGATAAAAGATTTTGGGGCTCTGTTTTTTATAATTATTCCCACCTAAAAGTTTTTTTAAAAAATGAGCTTTGATGATCTTGTCTCAGATGAGGATGTTGAAGTTGAAATGGTAGAAGAGGAGCCTCCATTCTTACGTGGTCATGGAAGACATTGGGTAGAACTCAGTCCTGTAAAGATTGTCAAGGTAAGTCAAATATATCATTTTGTGTTGTATTTTTTGTATATTGTGAACTCTGCTTGCATGGAACTGAATAGAGGAGACTTTATTAGCAGTCAGCAGTTGTATTTATGACCTTCATAGGCCTCTGGGATCAGTAGGTATGAAATTTTTTACATCATAATAATATCTTTTTACAAATATTTTAGACAGCATTGAAAGTGCAATAACATGGTGAATGAAATGCTGAGGAGTAGGTTTCCAACATTAAGTCACATAAAACAATTTTACAGTATGTTAGAGTTTAGTAAGAAAGAAATCAACCAAGAGACCTTTACAATTCTTCTAAGTGTGCCTTACCGTTAGAAAGAAGAGTAAATTCAAGTGTAAAAAATTTTTTTTTAAATTGAAAAAAACCAACCAACCTATGCATATCCATCACACCCTATAAAATTTAAAAAAATAATAATAATTTATCCTCTGTTGCAACTAATGTGTATACCAATTTACTTACATGTTTTTCAAGCCTTGCTCACAAAATTGCACAACTTATAAGGCTCAGGAAATAAGTTTGCCCAGTACATAAAAAAAGAAGAAAAAAAACATTGTAGTTCTTTCAATGACATTTACAATTAACAAAAAATTACAACTACAGCACAAATCTAACAAGAAAAAAATATTCAACAGCATTAAAGCATTGATTTGTACTATAACACCATAGGAAAGTATGTCTTTTATCGTAAAGACCTTTTTTTTTAAGTTAAGATTTTCTAAGAGAAATAACAGTTTATATAAGAGAAAAATAAATTCATATAAGAGGAAGAAAAGTTTATAAAAGAGAAAGAGAGGTATACATATATTTTTATCTTCAGAATCCTGATGGCTCCCTGGCCCAGTCTGCCATGATGGGAAATGCCCTCCAAAAGGAACGCAGGGAAATGAAACAAGCACAACGAGAGGCAGAGGTCAACTCAGTTCCTACAGTACTCAATAATGACTGGATTGATCCCATGCCAGAAGGTAATGATGGGGGAGACAATACTCCATGATATTATCAGTTCCTACAGTACTCAATAATGACTGGATTGATCCCATGCCAGAAGGTAATGATGGGGGAGACAATACTCCATGATATTACCAGTTCCTACAGTACTCAATAATGACTGGATTGATCCCATGCCAGAAGGTAATGATGGGGGAGACAATACTCCATGATATTATCAGTTCCTACAGTACTCAATAATGACTGGATTGATCCCATGCCAGAAGGTAATGATGGGGGAGACAATACTCCATGATATTACCAGTTCCTACAGTACTCAATAATGACTGGATTGATCCCATGCCAGAAGGTAATGATGGGGGAGACAATACTCCATGATATTATCAGTTCCTACAGTACTCAATAATGACTGGATTGATCCCATGCCAGAAGGTAATGATGGGGGAGACAATACTCCATGATATTATCAGTTCCTACAGTACTCAATAATGACTGGATTGATCCCATGCCAGAAGGTAATGATGGGGGAGACAATACTCCATGATATTATCAGTTCCTACAGTACTCAATAATGACTGGATTGATCCCATGCCAGAAGGTAATGATGGGGGAGACAATACTCCATGATATTATCAGTTCCTACAGTACTCAATAATGACTGGATTGATCCCATGCCAGAAGGTAATGATGGGGGAGACATTACTCCATGATATTATCAGTTCCTACAGTACTCAATAATGACTGGATTGATCCCATGCCAGAAGGTAATGATGGGGAAGACAATACTCCATGATATTATTTTGATATTATTGTATATTAAAATTGATATCAAGATGAATTTCTCAATCCTTAAAATATATTAAGATTAACTACAAAAATAGTTGTTGTTTTTTCACAAAGAGCCTTACACATTGCAGAAAAATAATATATATTTATATGACATATTTATACAACTTGGCTATGTAAAGATAAATAAATCAATTTTTTATATTTTAGATAACATTAATCTATCTCATGTTGAGTTTTAATTTTCTCTTAACATCAAGATATAAAAATAATACTAATACTATATAAGATGAAATGAAATTAACAGTGGAGTCTGATGCAGGGCAACAAACAATTTTTTCTCTTGAATCATGTGAAAATAATTGAATATACAGCATTCATTCTCATCTGATCAAATTCTCCACCCAAACTTCGCATTAGTTATTTATGTATAAAGTAAAATGCTTGAAACATAACTTCCAATTTCAAGCTTTGTTGAGGTCGAAACATGAATAAATTTAAGTAGTTATTAATGGAAATTAAAATTATTTAAAGATGGAGGAAGAACTCTGGCAGCCAACATGCGTGGTGTGGGGATGGCGCCCAAAGAGGAACCAGAATGGAAGAAACATATTAGTGGTGGTGCCAAGGCATCTTATGGCAAAAAGGAAAAAAAGTCAATCATTGAACAAAGACAGAGTTTGCCAATTTACAAACTTAAGGATGATTTGCTCAAGGTAACCAAATAATATTCCATGTGATCTTAAAAGCGTTGTTACCTTTCTATTATGTATTTTTATGACATTACCATTAACTGACTCTGCACTTTAAAGTTCAGTTGCCATTAAATTGCTTTTTAAGTTGTAAATTATGCAAGTAATTGAAAGCAGTATTTTTGTTGGCAGCAGCCAACATAAGGATATATTTAAAATGTTCAAATATGGATAATTATCAAGCAGAGTCTAGCCTAAACTCTTCCGTATCTGGATAAGAAGTCTCATACTTATGATTAAACAAAAAGAAATTGGAATCAAAATATTATGTCATTAAAATTCTATGGAGGATTGTTCCTTCTTATTTATTCATGTACAAAAGTATACTCTTCTTAAAATAATTCATAATATACAAGCATGTTAAAATAATTTGGATTACATCTTTTCATTTCTACATAGATTATTTTCAAATTCTTTTTTTTTCTGTCAGGCTGTTTCAGACAACCAGATCCTTATAGTTATTGGAGAAACAGGCTCTGGTAAAACAACACAAATTACACAGTACTTAGCTGAGGCAGGATACACAACAAGGGGTAAAATTGGCTGCACCCAGCCCAGGCGTGTGGCTGCTATGTCAGTTGCCAAAAGAGTGTCAGAGGAGTTTGGTTGCCGATTAGGCCAGGAGGTAAGGGCTTGTGTTTTCATTGAGAAATAAAGTTGACGATATCGATGTGGGACAAGAATAACACATTTAATAATACAGATTTCTAAAAAATGTCTTAACTTTGGTTTGATATTTGGAATAAATGATTTTTCTCATTGGTAAATGTCACAGGATTGTCTGGTGGCTTCCGTGTCTAACTCCAATTATTAATAAAGTCTATCACTATGTCAAGCACAGACAGTAGACTTTGTAGACATGAATGAAGATCTCCATCAACAGATCACTCTTTTATTTTCATCAGAAATAAATTAGGACACAGTTGAGCAATCTTCATATATATAATATATATATATATATATATGTTGTATCAATGTTTCATTGGTCTTGGTACAATGTTTAAGTATACTCATTATGGAATTATAGTCTCATCACACAAAACAACTACTTCTCAGCTTTTCTTATTGCCATGGGCTAACTACTGGGCAGAACAAAACAGTCTGCGCATATATATAACACCCACTTACTACTTAAATTCATCAAACATTTTCATCCTTTTCTAATTATAATTACTGTACAGTCGAAACCGCTTATGTCGACGGCGTTGGGGTATGAAAAATGGCGTCGACATAACCGATGATCGAGATAAAGGAAAATCAATATGGCGGCAAAATATTAACATGTGCTTGAAATTTCTTTATGTACATGATTAATTAGTTAGCGTTAATTAGTGATGGGATGATTTATCGGAATCGTATCGGAACCCTAATATTTCTTCACTCTTTCCTAAGTCTAAGGTTGTAATTAATGTAATGACCGTTCGTTTTTAAGGACCGTTTAAAATTTAAATATAACTATAACCATGGTTCCCACTCAGGAAAACGGGAAAAAGTCGGGAATTCTTAAAAATAAATTCTCGGCCTTGAAAGTCGGGAAAAGTTATGACTAATCGGGAATTTATATATATATATATATACATATATATACACATGTATCTATATTTATGCCGAAGTAAAGGACTTTGATTACGTCTCTGTCATGTTTCGATTCCATTTATTTAATGAAAAATAAGTTACCAGTTTATAATTGTCTGCGCATGCGCTAAAAGGTTAAAGTTTACGCTTCGCCGTGTCACAGTCGCGTTTGCGAATTTAAAATACAAATAACAAATCAATATGGTTATTTTAAGTTTAATGCTTTTGATGTATATATATTTATGCCGAAGTAAAGGACTTTGATAACGTCTCTGTCATGTTTCGATTCCATTTAATAATTTTAAAAAAAGTTACCAGTTTATAATTGTCTGCGCATGCGTTAAAAGGTCAAAGTTTTCGCCTCGCGTCGTCCCATGGCGCGTGTCACAGCCGATCGCGTTTGCAATGCCCGTCGAATCAGCAAATAAAAAAAAATAAACATATCAATATGGTAATTTTAAGTTTAATGCTTTTGACGTGCAGGATATCTGTTACTATCAGAACGCTCTCGAATTTCCTCAGTCAATCAAACTTGTAATATAAATAAAACTATTGTGGCCTTGACCGTTGATCACAGCACGCTGTGGGCTGTGTGTACTGACACAGTACTGTGTTAATCAGTTTCATCGTCACGCGCGTGTTAGTGTCACAGTCACTTATCTTACTGGTAACAAAGCAACAACAACAAACTTTTAAAAGAATAATAATTTATTAATTTTTTTATTTAATTATATAAAAACCACCGTCGATTCTCGATACAAACCTTTATTTTCAACCGACGAAAATCGAGTTAAGTTGCAAATTTGGCCCTCTTTTGTGCTCGAGATACTAGGTTTCGGCGACATAAAAGAATCGACATTACCGATGAGAAAATGCTAAGACAAAGAGAGAATTTGGCGGTTCCAATAAAAAACGTCGACATAATAGGGTGGTCGATATAACCGAGCTCGAGATAAGTGGGTTCGACTGTATATACTCGTTCTATAGCCCGTTCGTTCGTAAGCCGACCCCCCCCCCGACTTTTGGAAGAGAAAAGTATCAAAAGTGTGTAAACCGCTCGCAGGCCGACCCCAAAAAATAAAAGGCAGCGTAAACAAAATGGTACACATTTTTTTAAAAAACTACAAGCTAAATCCGTCATTAGGATTGTTTATTTTTTTCTTTGTTTAGGTTGAAGAACAAAGAGATTTTAATAACGGAGACGACGGGTGTAATTTTTTATAGCATTCGAGAGGGCTTTTTAGTGTATTAAAACAAAAGAAAATGCTTTTTTATATTTAATGTGGATGAAGTCAGTAAATAACATCAGAAATGTTTCATCAATATACTGTCGGGCCTTTCTAAGTCAAACTCAAAGGGAGCCGAAAAAAAAATCGACTTACAGAGTTTTCCAGTTGAGAGGGGGAGGGGTACAGCAATACCGGCTAGAGGGCTTGACAGAAAAGTGTGTTTCATATCAAAGGAAGCCAACTTCCTTTGACACACTGATACAAGCCCCGTGAGAGGTCACACTTTCCCTCCTCTTCCCCACTTTACTCCCTCCACAGTGGGATGGGGGAAGTACCTAAGATTTTTCTTTTTAAAAAGAATACCAGTAATATTTTATAGCTTCTGGTAGAGCAGTCCAATTTGTAGAACGTAGACAAGGGCCTTGATGATATATAATAACAACACCGATATTCAATGTACTAGCAGAAGTCACTATGACCCGCTTGTAAGCCGACCCCCCCAACTTTTCCCCCTAGATTTTGTCCAAAAAAGGTCGGCTTGCGAACGAGTATATACTGTATATTTAATCAAACTTCTATAACTTACATTATTGTGCCGTCTCAGCAAAGTATTTAAATCATATTTACCTTGGAACACTAACTGACTTTTTGAATGTCTCTAATGTGTCCAGGTTGGCTACACAATTCGTTTTGAAGATTGCACCAGCGCTGAGACAAAGATCAAGTACATGACAGACGGTATGTTACTGAGAGAGTGCCTTATCGATGGCGACCTCATGCAATACTCCATCATTATGTTGGATGAGGCTCATGAAAGAACAATACACACTGATGTACTCTTTGGGTTACTCAAGCAGGTAAAATATTTGTTTTATTACCAATTGTCAGGCGGGGGTTTTCTGGTTTGGTTAAGATTGAACCTTAAAGCCAAAGAAAAATCATGAGTAAAGATGTACAATTTCATACATTAATTTCATGAGTAAAGATGTACAATTTCATACATTTATTTCATGAGTAAAGATGTACAATTTCATACATTTATTTCATGAGTAAAGATGTACAATTTCATACATTTATTTCATGAGTAAAGATGTACAATTTCATACATTTATTTCATGAGTAAAGATGTACAATTTCATACATTTATTTCATGAGTAAAGATGTAAAATTTCATACATTTATTTCATGAGTAAAGATGTACAATTTCATACATTTATTTCATGAGTAAAGATGTACAATTTCATACATTTATTTCATGAGTAAAGATGTACAATTTCATACATTTATTTCATGAGTAAAGATGTACAATTTCATACATTTATTTCATGAGTAAAGATGAACAATTTCATACATTTATTTCATGAGTAAAGATGTACAATTTCATACATTTATTTCATGAGTAAAGATGTACAATTTCATACATTTATTTCATGAGTAAAGATGTACAATTTCATACATTTATTTCATGAGTAAAGATGTACAATTTCATACATTTATTTTCATGTTTATATTTTACACAGATTGATTTTACTCTTAGAATAGCAGTAAGGAGGGTAAATGTTTATTGTTTTCTAAATGCTCATTTTTCCAACAGGCTGTAAAGAAAAGGTCAGATCTTAAATTAATTGTGACATCAGCAACATTAGATGCAGTCAAATTTTCTCAGTACTTCTATGAAGCTGTGAGTATTCAGTCATAATTAGTTGAGAGTCCCCTGTGTTACTGTTAATGTCTAGCCTTCCTTTCAATTATAACAAAGGCTTGATTCAAGGAGGGGATCAACAGAAAAGTTTTAAAATGTCAAAAGAACAGAAAAATACATTTTATTTAAATTTAAGTTATTTTGCCAATTTATAATGTGAATAAATTGATTTATATTTAAATGAGCAATTACTGAATTAAAAGATTATTGATTATCCATTGGTTTTAGATTGTAGGTATGTAATATATTTATATATATTTTATGGTATGGTATGGCAACCATCCGTCCTCATGGGACGATGGCGTGTACTCCTGCTCCTCTGCCCCCCCCCCTCTGCCCTTTCTCCTGGCTCTTCTCTCTTCACTCAAAGCTATGAGGGACATGAATGCCCTCATGCACTTTTGCCCGCCAGGAGGTGCGCTCCTCTGGAATGGTCTCCCACGTTTTATGGTCTATCTGTGCCAATGACATGTCTTTTTTGCAGACGTCCTTGAAGCGCAAGCAGGGGCGACCTCTTTTTCTCATATCGGTTGCCAGCTCACCATAAAGCAAGGCTCTAGGAATGCGCTCCGAGCTCATTCTGCGGACATGACCTAACCACCGCAGGCGCCTCTCACTCAGAATTGAGTGCATACTCAGCATATGGCTTCTTCTGAGTACCTCGACATTGGTGATCTTGTCCTGCCACTTGATGCGTAGAATCCTGCGCAGGCATCGTAAGTGGAAGCTGTTGAGCTGCTTTGTTTGCTTGGCATAGGTCGTCCAGCACTCACTGCCATAGAGGAGTGTGCTGAGCACGCAGGCCTGGTACACAGTGATTTTCGTCCTATCTGTGAGCTGCGCATTGTTCCACACTCTTTGATTCAGCCTAGCCATTAATGATGCGGCCTTGCCAATTCTGGTTCCTATTTCCTTATCCAGGGAGGGTGTGCTTGTGATGTTACTGCCAAGGTAGGTGAAATCATCGACGACGTCCAAGGTATTTCCCTCAATGGAGATTGCTGGAAGGCGGTCAGTGCCTTGTCTCATAACGTCTTTTTGAGACTAATCGTTAAACCAAAATCCTTGCATGCCTCTGAGAACTTATTGACCAACTGTTGGAGTCCTGCCTCTGTATGTGAGGTAAGGGCTGCGTCATCCGCGAAGAGCAACTCTCTGATTAATACATTTTCCAATTTGCTCTTCGCACGGAGCCGGCTGATATTATATAGGTTTCCATCCATCCTGGTATGAATGTTCACACCCTCGGAGCAGACCTCGAAAGCATGTCACAATAGCATAGAGAAAAAGATACCAAAGAGTGTTGGAGCCAGTACACAGCCCAGTTTGACTCCGCTACAAACTGGGAAGGGTTCTGAGGTGGCACCATCGAAGAGCACTGTGCTGTGCATATTGGTGTGGAAGGACTCGATGATGGAGAGAAGTCGCGGCGGACATCCTATTTTTTCCAGTATACGTAGCAGACCCTTGCGGATGACCAGGTCAAATGCCCTCGTTAAATCTATGAAGGCAATGAAGAGGGGTTTCTGTTGCTCCCGCCGACATTTCTCTTGTAGCTGACGGAGTGAGAAAATCATGTCCATGGTTGATCGGCCAGCCCAAAAACCACATTGTGATTCTGGGTAGACATTTTGTGCCAGAATTTGCAGGCGTGCAAGGACCACTCTGGCAAAGGCCTTTCCCACAATACTCAGTAAGGAGATACCACGATAGTTATTGCAATCGCTGCGATCACCTTTGTTTTTGTAAAGCGTTTATATATATATATATATATATATATATATATATATATATATATATATATATATATATATATATATATATAATTATTTTATTTTTTAAAATATTTTTTTTGTAGCCAATATTCACCATCCCTGGCCGAACTTATCCTGTGGCAATTCTCTACACAAAAGAAGCTGAGACTGATTATCTAGATGCATCATTGATCACTGTCATGCAAATCCACTTGACAGAACCACCAGGTGCGGTAACTATGATATTAAATAATTAGAAACATAATAGTTGTAAAGTATTTTATATAAATTTTAAAGAGTGAAGATCAAAGACAAAAAACATTTTATTTGTACACATCATCAGAAACTGACTTACTTAGTCATTATCTATAATTACATTTTTAATTAGGAGATGTCGTTACAATTTTTAAAACTAGATTAAATTATTAACATGAAAACAATCTTAAGATATGTAATGTTTATTTTACTGCCCAACAGGTGTTTTGCATTGTTTCAAAATATTCTGAATTTTGACAAGTGATTAAATTTTTTCAGGAGACATCCTTCTTTTCTTAACTGGCCAGGAAGAGATTGACACAGCTTGTGAGATCCTCTATGAGCGTATGAAAGCCTTAGGTCCTGAAGTTCCAGAGCTGATTATCCTCCCTGTCTACAGTGCTCTACCCTCTGAAATGCAGACAAGAATATTTGAGCCAGCTCCACCTGGCTCTCGAAAGGTAAACATTCCTCATCTTCAATGGAATTATTTAGATGTTTTGAATTTTGTATCTTATTAACATGTTGCATAAATAGGTAAGATATGGGTAAGATATTCATACACTCATAACAATTACTTCCCTTTTTAAATCCTTTATATTAACTCGTGGTGTCTGGTTGCTTGCTTGCACCCTTGCTTGTCGCCAAAACTTTGAATCAATTTTTAACCCACTTCCTCGTAAGCTAGCGAGCTGAAATTTTGCAGGCAGTTTCGTACCAATGATAAAAACAATGTATCAAAATTTCAGATCGATCACATGTATATCGTAATTGAATTATTGATTTTTTAGATTATTTTATTTATTCCTATGTATCATGTTATTTTTTAGATAGAGTGTAAGGGTGCGTATTATATTGAACAACCTTTCTGTCGCGCAATAAGGTGCTTATTTTATTGACAACACTTTTTATAAACATATTCCTGATCGGTGCGCATTATATTAAACATGTTTTACGACACAACTACAATTTTGTATTTTTGGATGGTCTTGCGCTGCGTATTATAATGAACATTCTTTTAGTTACTTCTCCTACATAAAGGATTTATAGTCAAAAACTTGTTTTTTTACAGGTTTTTTTATTATGTTAGTTAAATAATTAAGTGCATGACATGTTAATGAATCAATAAACATACAATGTATTCCTTCAGGTTATCATAGCTACAAATATTGCAGAGACATCACTGACTATTGATGGCATCTACTATGTTGTTGACCCAGGGTTTGTCAAACAAAACGTATACAACTCTAAGACAGGAATGGATCAACTGATTGTCACACCTATTTCACAGGTAGTTAACAGCTTATTACATAAATAATTAAGAAACCAAACTCCTCTTTAATTAAACAGGATGACCAGTAATCTAGACATATGCCCTTCATGATGGAATGAAATTTTATCTGAAAAGGAAAGCTGATTTTTGAAAAATGTCATTAACAAAAAAATACTTATTTTACAAAATTCTCAAAAGGTATTTATTGTTTGTCAGTAAAGCTTTGATTTTTAAATGTTCTTAATTGCTGTTAATTCTTTATAAATGAATGTCACACAGTTAAAAATTCTATTGTGAAGTGATCAGAAGAATTTTAGTTAAAAACAATTTACTAATATTTGATCAAATTGTTTAGGCTCAGGCCAAACAAAGAGCTGGTAGAGCAGGCCGCACTGGGCCAGGGAAATGCTACCGCCTGTACACAGAGAGGGCTTACAGAGATGAAATGCTGTCAACCAATGTGCCAGAAATCCAGCGTACCAACCTGGCATCAACAGTGCTCAGCCTCAAGGCTATGGGCATCAATGATCTGTTATCATTTGATTTCATGGATGCTCCGCCCATGCAGACGCTCATCTCAGCCATGGAACAGCTGCATGCACTCAGTGCCCTGGACGATGAAGGGTTACTGACACGTCTGGGACGCAGGGTATGTTTGTAATTTATTTAATTTAGTCGATGAACATTTTATATTTTACATTTTAATTAATCTTACAAACACCCCCCCCCCACCCCCCCAAACCCATTACATTTACCTGCTGTATACTATTCCTTACAAGCATATAAAAAAATGATTCCACTTTCACGTGACTTTTTGTCAAGTGAAGCTGTTCATTAATTTCTACTTTCAGATGGCTGAGTTTCCACTGGAGCCAATGTTATCTAAAATGCTGATCATGTCTGTTCACTTAGCTTGCAGTGATGAGATTCTAACAATAGTCTCAATGTTGAGTGTACAGAACGTCTTCTATAGACCAAAGGTAAGGAGATTTGTTCAAATGATATTGTATTGACACAATCCCAGCAATCAGTAAAGCAGTTACATAACAGGGAGAATAACATTGCTTTTCTCTTATTGAGGCAGTCTTGTTTCTAGCTATTAAGAACTTTTGAAGTGTTAAAAAAAATATTGATCACGTGTATCTTGTTACAGGACAAACAAGCCGTGGCTGATTCCAAGAAAGCCAAATTTCACCAAGCAGAGGGAGACCATTTGACGCTTCTTGCTGTTTACAACTCATGGAAAAACAACAAATTCTCCAGTCCATGGTGTTATGAAAACTTTGTTCAGATTCGAACACTGAAGCGAGCTCAGGATGTCAGAAAGCAAATGCTGGGAATAATGGATAGGTACTGACTTCGGCTTTAAAAAAATGCTGCTATCTATAAAATGGATTTTTGTGGTACATCATTAATTTTTTTTTCATATCTACTTATTATCTAACAAAGCATTTTCATATTATTTCCATGTATTTCTTAATTCTTTTTTTTAAGGCATAAACTGGATGTGGTTTCATGTGGCAAAAACACAGTGCGAGTACAGAAAGCAATTTGCAGTGGTTTCTTCCGTAATGCAGCTAAAAAAGATCCCCAAGAGGGTTACAAGACTATCGTAGACAGTCAAGTGGTGTACATACATCCATCTAGTGCTCTTTTTAACAGGCAGCCAGACTGGTGCGTACACATTCTATTATGTTGGTGTATTTGTTTACAATATAAGAGACAATTGCAGATTGTGGAGTCATTCTTTGTTTAAGGATGCTGAGACACAACAGTTAAACTTTTCTTTATAACTATTCATTACATAATATTTTAGTCTGCTTAGCATAAAGATAACATCACAAACATAACCTTATTAATTTGGTTTACAATTATGAATGTATGACTATGCATTATATAGGAGTGTAACTATTATGCCTATGAAACCAAGGCTTTTGAGATGTTAACATTGATAAATTTAATTATATTAAAAATACATTTGTATTAAGTTATTAATGGGTACAATCCTATTAGTTGTACAGGCCTAAGTTATATAGCTGCTTTTTTTACTTAAACCTCAATGTTGTCTGATGCAGGGTTATCTACCATGAGCTGGTCCTAACAACCAAAGAGTACATGAGAGAAGTGACTGCCATTGATCCCAGGTGGCTTGTAGAGTTTGCACCCAAATTTTTCAAGCACTCAGATCCAACTAAGCTGAGCAAACAAAAGAAACAGCAGAAGATTGAACCCTTGTACAACAAATATGAGGAACCCAATTCTTGGCGCATTTCTCGTGCTTTCAGAAAATTCCACACAAAAGTTACATTCTAATTTGTGGGAAATTTTATTTAGGCTTAGCGTTAGCAGAACTTATGTTCCCAAAGCGGGGCCCCTTGCAAAAATTTTCATTGATTGAGTAGCAAGGACTAAGTAAACATTTTTATATGTTTGCTTAAAAGGTTTCGCCATGAAATAAGGAAGTTTTTTAGTGGCAGAAATAAAAGAGCATTAATTAAAATGCTGCAACAGTAAAGAGGAATAAAAAAATCTCTAACTCAATAAAGAAATTGCAGAAAACTGGTTTAAATGATGGAGCTAGTGGCAATTTTAATAACTTTATAATTGTAATTTCTTTTGTACATCAAGCAACAATAATTTTCCGGCTGGATTATTTTGTTCCAATCTGTAACATTTTATTGAATATTGGAAGGAAAATGGGATGACAATAAGAAAACTAACATTGACTTTTTACTAAATAAAATTTGTTTATAATTAAATGAGTTTTCACATTTTTTCGTTACAAGTTTTTCTTATAATTATCTGTCTTGATTTACAGCAGTGATTAAGTATGTTTCTGTTCTTTCATATGACTAAGTGAATGAGATCAACTGAAGTATAATTGACATACTGTCAAACCTCTCATAACGAGCACCTCTGATATCGAGTTTTTCGCACAACGAGCAAATTTAAAAACAAAAAATTTGCTCCCTTAACGAGCGAAGATTCGCATAACGAGCGACGCAGAAAGGGAAAGTCCCTTTTGCCTGGAAATTCATTTGTGAGCCGGCACTTCCGCCAGATGTATTATTCTGTGTTAAGCACTCAGTCTGTTAGCGTATTGTTTTCGTGTGTGATAACCATTTTAACAAATTTTCTATTCAGACAGTATTTGTAATTTTTTTATGTGCAAAGTGTAATAATCTGTGCTAAAATGTCTTGGAAAAAAAAACACAAGAAGAAATGAAACGAAAAACCATTGAGAAGCGAGAACAAGTTGGTTAATCTAGCGTGCAACTACAATCGGCCAACATCAACGATCTGCACTATTCTCAAGAACAATTAAGGAGATGGATGCTTCAAATGGAGTGTCAAGAATGTCTACGAAATGGTTACTACACATTTTCGTCAAATTTTGAAGCATCTGCAAAAACAAATGTCTTTGGACAGTTTTCTAGTTAGGAATAATTATTTGTCATAAATTCATATTTTTGCTTACGTTTTTTGTTTCAAATTTAATTTGTATACTAGTTGTTTCACACTTTAAACGATTAATAAGTAATTTTTATTTGAATAAATGTTAATACATTTTTTGGAAAAATTAGTATTTTTTTCAGCATGGAACGCATTATCGTATTTTACATTGAATTGTATGGGAAAAATTGTTTCGTATAACGAGTGTTTCGCTAAACGAGTACGACTCTGGAGTGAATTAGTTATGAGAGGTACTGGGATACAGCACTATATAAATAATCTATTTATTATTATTATTATTATTGACTGTATTTGATAAAAGTTACAAATTCTGTAAATTAGTCAAAATTAAAGTTAATTTGTCCAAAACAGAAATTTCCAAGCAGTATCTCATGGCGTTTATTGATCCAACTTCTATCTCCTTTAAAGCTGCATCTGCTACATCTTATCTAATTAAGAACAATCTGGTTCCTGAATTGATTTTCAGCACAGGTGGCTAGCTACTGTTAAACTATGTTTTATAGATAGGCCAGAAAATTTTTCATATTTGTTTAGATAAAGTTAAAAAGTGATATTTTAAGGATGAAAGCTATGGAAATTGTTCACATTTACTTTATAAAAAAAAACTGGCTTATTATTGCAACTAAACAAGGGAATTAATTTTTCCTTGCTTTAATTTATTCAAAATTGATTAGTTTAATTCTTTTACAAATGACATCACAACAAAGATTTTTTTTATTGAGATAAAAATGTAAGACCAAATCCAATTTTTAAAAAACACAACTATTTAGGATAATTAGGGGAATTATTTTTAATTAATTTGATTTTAAACCCCATGCAATAACAGAAAAGGGATTGGCTTATGATTACAGACTCTCTAAAACAGGAGACGTTTAATATGCCACAAGGTTTACAGTAACCAAACCTTGTTCATCACTCTTGCAATTAATGGATTGGCTGAACATCTCAGGTCATGTAAGAATTGAGTATGGGCGAAAGCTCAAAAAAGTTTTTAAACCTTGCTTTATGTTACAATCTCTTCCAATCTTTGTTTTTAAATGAGATTTGTACTCGCAAAGTTATAGACTTGGAAATAAAATGACTTCAGCCAGCTGTGTTACTAATTTCATCTAACATTAAATGGAATGTGTTAACTTTAGGAGCTATTACAAAGAAACAATTGTAGCCACTTAATCATCATTTCTTATACCTGCATATTAACAATTCACCCTTCAAAGAATGGCCAGACCAAGGAAGATTTTTAGTATTGGATTGTTACTAACAACAAGTATTATAATAGGCACATTCTACTTTGAGACATTTGGCCCGGCTAAAATTAGGTATCTCCATCAACTTGCTTCTAGAAAACTCTACAATGACAGTTTAAGAACAGACCATTTATTGAAAAACAACAATGCTTTGCTAGAAAAGGCTTTGTTGGAAGCTTTGCTTCAGGGAGCGTACGGCATGGATAAAAATCATAAAAATAATGATGCCGGCGATGACATGGAATTTATCAAAGAGCCCCCAAGAGACGCCGTCCTTGCAGATGAGGGAAATCTGCGAGTAAAAATCCCTGGTTTGCGGACAGCAGTTGAGGAACAGAAACCAAATGAGTCACCTGACGCACCAGCTCCAACTGAATCCCCATTCTATGACGTGAATGTTACGGACTGGACAAACACCTCTCGACAAGTGGTGGCTAGTTTTTCTAAATACCATTACATTGACAGGATCCATTACTGGGGAGCTGCCCAAAACGACAGGTTCAGACCTCATGAGGAAGCTTTGTTTGCCATACGTAGGTATCAATCCCCTTGGCTTGTTCAGTTCCGTCCTCCGGTTCCATTGCCTTTTAACAGCACCATCTGCAATGGGTCACCTCCCTTTTTCCTGATAGTGGTTCCTTCAACACCAAGCAATCGAATGGGGCGCATGGCCATTCGAAACACTTGGGGAAGTCTTGGTCAAACGGGAATTTGGCCCAACAGGAAACTAAACGCAAAAGTTCAGATCTTATTTGTGGTAGGTTACGAAGTGACTTATCCAAGATTCGATCCTGTAATTCATGAAGAAAGTGAAACTTATCATGACATTTTAGAATTCAGCATGACTGAAGATTATCGCAAGCTGACAGTAAAAATGTTGGGAACGCTGCGGTGGATCAATGAAAACTGCAAAGGCGTGGGGTTTGTCTTGAAGGCAGATGAGGATACATTCGTAAACATTCCGCTCTTTGTTGATTTCCTGCTGCTATATCAAGGCGGAATGTCAAGGACAGTTCTAGGAACCATGTACAATGCTCCGTATGTTCGGCGATGGGGGAAATGGAGGTTGTCAATATTGGAGTATCCCTTTGAACGATTTCCTTCCTACGCATCGGGAAGTTCATATCTTATAGCAGGTGATGCTCTTGATGATTTACTCAAAGCTTCAGAGTTTTTTATACCAATCCCAATTGAAGATGCATTTATTTCAGGAGTATTACCGAGAGCTGCTGGTATCCGAAGATATCACACCCCATCCATGTCCATGATGGGAGAGGCTGCTTTTTCTAGGAATTTCCCCAAAATGTGTGACTTCATGGGCACACGGCTGACCATCACTGACTGCACAATGGACATATTTGATAGAATGTGGATGGCCGTTCAGGTTGATTACTGCAGGGCGAGTGGCCGCTGGGGGCTGGAGAACATTGCAGAAAAGTGGCAGTTCAAGAGACCAAGTAACTAAGTGTTTACAAGGTGACAGTGTTTTGTTTGATTTACATGAAGATTAAATGTCACAATCTCAATTATAACTAGTTACATAGATCAAATTTGATATGGTCTTCAGAGGGGGAAAAAAACTACTTTTCAAAAGTTAAAAGTTTTAAGGTTTAAACACAATAAATGTCTGTATAACAATGCTGAAGGCAAGGCATTAGCTACCTATTTTGTGCATGCCATATTTAAATATGAATTTTTTTCTATGTTTAATTCGATTTATAAAAGCAAAACTTTGGGGCAGTTAAGTTTTTTAATACTAAAATTTTAAAGTATGAAAAGTAAGGTATTTTTCAGTTATCCGTTTTTTTATAAGAAATTTTAAATTGTGGTGCACCTAAGGAGTTGTGTTTACTCCAAATGTGGGTGAATCAAAATAATGAGACAGAAAGTGTTTTCTTTTATGACTTTATTGATAGAGAGCAAAATGAAACATTTCAAACCATTACCAATTATACAGGTCAGCTTGACAAAATATCTAAATATAACCTGTTCAAAAAGCTTTTTCACAATATTTAGTCAAGCATAACATAACTTAAAACAGTAAAAACAAAGAATGGTCCACACTAGAGAAATAAATTAAAATAATCAACCCACACCACGTATAAATGAAAACTTTTAGTAGTACCCAAGAACATGTTTGTGTAAAAGCCAAAAAAAAGTAAACACTTCATTGCACTCTTAAGAAGTGAAAGTAAACAGGAACTTTCTGAAATGCTATTTTAGTACCAAAATATGGATGGGAAATGTAGTTTGTGTTTCAAAATTCCTGGTATACACACTGATGATCTGTATGCCTACTACCACTTAGGCAAAAGAGTTTTGTGTTATGAAACTTTAACAGGTGACAAAATGAATATCTACAAATAGTATTTACACAAAACAATATATAGAATATATATGTACATGACATAAGTTTTATATTTTACCAGGAAGTCCTTTTAAATTAACTTTCAATTTTTATGTTTTTCATCCACTTATGAAGTCTGAAGAGGATGTTTACAAAGCAATATCCAGAGCAATAAAGAAATATTTAGGTTATCTAATATAGTTAAATTAAATGGAGAATAGAAGAGATTTTTTTTTCTAAGTCTATCTTTAATTAATTCAGTATCCTTGGAAATTTATTATAAAAGTTTGAATTAAATGCAACAACTTTTCTTACTGACAATTGTAATAATGCTATTTAGAAACAGCAAAATTTACTCATTATTTGGAAAAACCCTTTTCATGCTATTTTCATTCAAAAATCTAAGTTTTATTAATATTATTTTACCATTTTTGTGTTGATATTTTTGTTCTTATTATTAATAACAGTATTATTGTAAAAGCTTTGTAATTCTTTTGACTTTATAGCCTTATATAGATTCATTCTTATGTGATGTCATCTTTTCAGAATGCTGAAAAAAAATATTGCTTTGAGAATACAGGTGAAAAATGCAATGACCAGTTATTACCTCATTCAATTAAATAATTGTGCATAGTAGGACTTCAATTTCCACATTTTTTGGTGAAATTTAAAGTTAGTAAAACTTAAATTTTATATGATAGTAATTTGAAAAATTCCTTAGAAGTTCAACAAATGCTGGTCTTTATGCCCATAAACTCATTGTATTTGTTTTAATTGGAATGATAGCCTTGTTCAGTGAGCAGACGACATTTATAGTCATTACAAGAGAACAGAGAATCACATCTGAAAAGAAGATTAATATTCTTCAAGATCTCTTCAATTTATTGACACAATCTCCAATACATAAAAGAGAAAACTTCACTACATTCTTTCAATTTGAAAAACACATTTCACTTTCTACTGTCTTTGGACAACCTTGATCCAGATTTCTTCCTGTGGATGGGTAACTAAGCCAAAGACAGGTTGCACCACTTGATCTTCCCAAAGGCTTATCTTAAATCTGTTGATAAGAGAATATTCTTGTAATTTAAGTGACAAATTTTCTTTTAAATAAAGGAAGTTATTATATATATTGTTCATATAATGAAAGTCATTTAGAGTGAAAAAATACTGCGTGAAAGAAAGATTACAGGAAAGAAGTTAATAAAAATCAATCATCATTTGGCCTCTAGGAACACAGCCATAAAAAAAAACTTTAGAGTTTCAACTCCACTTGATTTTTTTGATGGGTTGAGAACTTCAGATCATAACCACATTAGCCATTTTCAGTACTTAAACAAACAGAACCCTTGATTCTAGAGCCAGGTAAAGCAAAAAGAGTTGAGGCTCATTTACAACATGTAAGTGAAAATAAACAAGGGACCTGGGGAGGAACAAGTATATTTCTGCCCCCTTGCATCTCCTCTTCCTCTGCTACTGCCATGCAATTACCCTAATTTTAGTTGCACTTTAAACAGATACAAACATTTAGTTTATTACCAAGTGCCATCTTTTAAAAATAATATTGACATTTAAAAAAAATTTCTTTGCTGACGATGGCTGATAATAAGACTCACTTCCTTATTAAAGTGCTGAGCAATATGGCCGACTCTAGATAGGAAAACTTGTATGCAGGACACTTTCGTTTACCAGCAAAACCAAAAGGACTGAAAGCATAGGAAGATCTGTTCTTGCTTTGATCAACACTAAAACGATCTGGATCAAATCTGAAAAATAAAATTTAAAGATTTGAAAAGGTGAAATTTGACAGCACTTTTAGATGATTATTTTGTTTAAATTTTTTTTTAAAGTAACTATTTTAAAGAAATATCCATGCTTATTTATAAATGTAGTTCTATTCTTTCAAAAGAGTGTCTAACAAAATCTTAGAACATCCCTGTGTTGCAAAGTGCCTCTTGACTACAAATAGGCTTATTAACTGTTGAAAAGCAAACTGTTACAACATAAAGAGTGTTTCCTAAAGAAGAAAAATTGATAATCTTCCTATAGATGAGATCATTATTATTCATGAATTTTGTTAGCATTAGGATATAAATGTAGTCATTAAAAAAAGCAAAATCAAGACAAAGCATTGTTCATTTTCAATTAAGCTTGTCAATGAAAAGGATATTAAATTTCACATCTTTCTTTAAGTTATTTGTCAAATCCTTTATTTAACCACACAAAACTCTTTACCCAGAATAAAGATTAAACTAATTCTTGATTTTTTAAAGTGTTGTTTTGTTTATGTAGTAACAGGGCAGTGACATTTGTTATAAATTCAATAAACAAGAACCACCAAAGATGCTGTAATGATCAAAAACATGACTTACTTATTTGGTAGGGGCCATAACTTCTCATCATGAAGAACAACTCCAAGGGCATGGATTACTGGTGTCTTCAGATAAATACAAAAAAAAGAAGTGCATTAAAAAAAAACAAAAAACAAAGCACTATTTTGAAATGAAACTTGCATTTATCTTACTGATTAGACTCAGTAAAAGGCTAGAAATCGGCTCCAGATATTATTCATGAATACACAAGTAATACACAAAATAATAGTTTAAATGTAACATTCTTGGTGTAAAATTATTTTAAAAATTATCCAGTGCAACAGTTTTGGAAATGATAACCCTTTAATTAAAAAAAATAAATTTGTATTAATTATTTTAAATTCAAAAAGACATTAATTTTCTGAATCTTTCTCTTTAAACAAATTTTTTAAAGAATCTAGTAAAGTTCACTAAAGTTTAGGACAAAGAATTTCTTTGTAAACCTGATAAACAGCTCTGAAAGTTCCATTTGACTTACACTTTTAGGGATTTTGTGTCCTGCTAATTCTGTGTCAAAGTCTTGAACTCTGGCAGCCCATGGTGCTATCACAGCACAACGTAATGTTTCATTTAGCACCTGATTCATGTAACTGAACATTAAGTTATAAGATTAATGACAGCACAATGTAACATTTCATTTAGCACCTGATTCATGTAACTGAACATTAAATTACAAGATAAATGACAACACAACGTAACATTTCATTTAGCACCTGATTCATGTAATTGAACATTAAATTACAAGATGAATGACAGCACAATTTACTAAAAAATTAATTGAATGCCCTCATTCTGGATCACTAAAATAAATCCTTACATTTGTTTAATATAAAAATCAATAGTGCAATTAAAATAAAAATTCAGCAGGAAAATAATAGAGTTCATGCTAAATTTTTGAGTAGTATTGTCAAGCAAATGGTACCTATGTTGACCATAACTTTGGTCATCAAATACTTATACAATGGTACGTTAGTTGACCATAGCTTTGGTCATCAAATACTTATACAATGGTACCTTAGTTGACCATAGCTTTGGTCATCAAATACTTATACAATGGTACCTTAGTTGACCATAGCTTTGGTCATCAAATACTTATACAATGGTACCTTAGTTGACCATAGCTTTGGTCATCAAATACTTATACAATGGTACCTTAGTTGACCATAGCTTTGGTCATCAAATACTTATACAATGGTACGTTAGTTGACCATAGCTTTGGTCATCAAATACTTATACAATGGTACCTTAGTTGACCATAGCTTTGGTCATCAAATACTTATACAATGGTACCTTAGTTGACCATAGCTTTGGTCATCAAATACTTATACAATGGTACCTTAGTTGACCATAGCTTTGGTCATCAAATACTTATACAATGGTACCTTAGTTGACCATAGGTTTGGTCATCAACTACATTTTTGTCCCCCAGGACCTTTTTGATCTCCTTCAACAATTTTTCTTGCACATCAGAGTGTGTGGCCAGGAAGTAGATGCACCATGTTAGCACTGTCAAAGAAATGTTTGAGTGGGTCTTTTTGCAAAAAAACTAACGTTTTACAAGACAAAACTGGTTGAGACGTAACTAGATGAGAAAAGTTTTGCTCATGTTTGTAGGATTACAAGCAAACGAGATATTTAGCTACATAACATCATATGTTAGTTGTTAACACATTCTAAATCATTGATTAAATGCACTCACAGTTGGCTGTAGTGTGGAAGGCACCAACCATGTAGGTGATTGTGTCACTATTGATTTGCTCATCACTTGAACTCAATTCTAGGATGGCATCTATCAAGAGATGACCTTGCTCTTTGGCATTGTGAGCTTTGCGATGTTGAACCACTTTCTGAACAGTGTTGTGAACATATTTTAAGGCTGCAACAAATGAATTCTTTGGTTATAAGCAAAAGAGATTTTGACAACTTTTCTAAAATGCTTCATCTTTTATCACCACATATCAATGCTTCTCAAATAGTGGCACGCGCCCCCCAGTTGCGCGAGGCTCCGTAAAGGGGGGTTCGTTTGACCTCAAATTAATTTATATATTTTTGTTTTCACGTTAAAGTTCTTTTAATATTGTTTTCCTTTAAATCCTGTGCTCCTTTAAATCTTTTCTGCTACAGTTAATAAAGCTATTCTTTGTTGTCAATTGATCCACATTTCTTTCTTTTTTTATTCTCTTATAAGTTAATAAGGATACAGTGTTATGCAGAGGTGTACTTATAACAATTTTATAGACAAATGATACTATTTATAGTCGCATGGGGGGGAGCAAAAAAATTTTTCGTTCCTAGGGGGAATGACAAAAAATAATTGAGAAGCACTGCCACATATACACCAATATCAATCCAAATAACAAAATATATAGCAAAAAACATTCAGATTCTATTTAGTTAAATGGTCAACAGGTGGCGCTTTTTAGCTTCAAGTCAATTTGCCTCTGCTTCTAATTCACTTCTAAAAATCCAATTGTGGAGTTCATTATGTTTAACCAGGCTAATAGACCACTCTGTACATTGCACGAAGGTTTGAAATTCAATTCACTTAGCATATTTTGGATTGTATGGTGTTATTTTTCTGCACACATTTATAAGAAATCATTTTTTTGAGATCTTGTCTACTTTGCCAATTAACTTGCTGTCTGCCAATTTGGATGTTGTTTGCATTTTCAAACTATTTAAAAATGTTGGTCCTGTCTTCATTTAAAAACTTTATGCCCATTTGCATCTTTCAAGTAATTGCCAATTCTTATGCCTTATACTACCAACTATGTCATTGGATTTATCAATATTATTCTATTCTAGGCCTTTTTCAACTATTTGAATAATTCCTGTCTTAATCAACAACTATTTTTCAGTTTGGGTAATGTTTGCTTTATTTAACTTCTGCATTTGGCAACTATTTTAAGATTTGGGTGTTGTTTGCATTTTTCAACTTTATTTCAACAGGTTTAGGTATTGTCTGTCTATTCTTATTTATATTGCACTAATCTTGATTTGCTACTCTTCAAATTAGGATATACACATTAAAAATGTGTTATTCTCACCCTACCTTCATTAAATTGCTTGATCCTTGGATCCTTCTCATTTGGAATGATAGGATCTGTAAGACGATGCTCCATCTCACCCCATGCCTGTAATACAATTGTTGAGTGCATGGGATAAAAAATGAAAAAATAAAAATGTGTTTAAGGATAATATTTGACATTAACCTAATGATTTAGTTAATAAAACATATCTTAATAGACAAACATGAATCTACATACAAAATCTATTGCATGGAAACTTGTTTTTAAAAAGTTGCAAAGAACAAATATATTGAACACAATAAAAATTGATTTTTTAAAAAAATGCAACATTGTTTTTGTAGGTGAAGGTGGCTAGGTAAAAAGAAATAACTTTTAAATATGATTAGTAATAATAATTATTTATTTTTAATTTTCTAAAATGTTCACCTTATCATAAGCATTCTTCATACTCAAGACCAATTTTTCATCATTGAAGCTCTCCCCCATAAGTGTAAGCAGAGCAGACTTGATTGCAAAACTAAACATGTCTTCAGACAAGGGAATATGGTCCTGCTCCCCTTTATCAAGCCATTTTTTGACAACTGCATTGGAAGCCTAAAAAATAACATGTATAAAGATATACAATAGCGAATAGAAACATTTCAGCATAAATATATTTCATTTATATTATTTTTTTATAACAAGTTTTATTGAAAAAATACTATTACTTAAATAAAAAATTAATTAGGTTACAATTCTACATCTACAATTCATCATTGAAAAGAAAGAGTAGAGAAATTATTTATTTTCATAAACATAACCACAACATGCAGGGAAATATTGACTTTAAACATCTATTTTTCTATCAGCAGCACTAGCACCAACGTACCTTTTGAAAACTTTCATAATAACCATGCAGTTTTTCATGTTCAAATGCACAATCGTAAAACTGCCTTCTTTTGCGGCCATCAGAACCATTGGCATATTGAATTGACAATGGTCCTATCATTGGCTCAAAAAGTTTAAAAAGCTCACCTGATAGAAGAAAAATAAGCTTTCAGGTTGTTACTGTATTCTTAAAAGTAACATGAATAATATAAAATAACCCTGGGTAAAAGGTAAAATAGTATAACGGCCCTGGTAAAGAATATTCCTTAATTTTTTAGTAAACAGCTATCAAGTGATTTTATGATCAAACTTAAAAAAGGACAGGTGTAATAGACATTTTTATCTTTAACAGCTCTTTATAAACATAAAAATTAAACATATTTTATTAATAAAAACTTATGGTCCCTTACAAAGTATAGAAAATGGAACCCACAGGAATAGCTTCACTAAAAGACCAAAACAATAAAACCTATAATGATGAGACCAAAGCTAACATCCTCAAGACATATTTTGTATTTTCAGCCTCAGGTGACAAGGAATTTTTAATAAACTTAAATAAAATATAAGAAATAGGTAACATTACTGTAGTGTAGATGAAAGAGGTATAAATAAACTTCTAAAGATCTTAATAATAAACAATGTTATTGGTCCCGATGAATCACTGGCAAGGCTACTAAAAGAACTAAACAATAAACTGTCACCAATCCTTGAATTACTTTCTCAAGCCTCTCTAAACCAGGGTAAAATTCCCCAGGATTGGAAACTAGCTATTGTGACTTCCCTTTTTATAAAGGATATATAACATACCCTGGTAATTATAGACCTGTTTCACTTACTAGTATTACTTGTAAAGTACTAGAACACAAAATATATAGTAGTATTGTTAATTCCCTAGACACAGATAATGTCCTGTGTCCGCATCAACATGGCTTTAGGAAAAACAGATCATGTGAAACACATTTAATTGGTCTAATAGATGATCTGTCTAAGGGCTAAGACAATAATAATCAAATAGATACAATATTACTAGACTTCTCAAAAGCATTTTAAAAGTGCAACACTCTAGTTTACTCAAAAAATTTAATTACTTTGGAATCTATGGTCCCATACATCATTGGATCCAAGATTTCCTTTTAGGTAGAGAGCAAACTTTAATAGTTTATAGATCTAAATCAGCACCAATAACGGTTAACTCAGGAGTTCCGTAAGGAACTGTTCTAGGTCCCCTACTCTTCCTAAGTCAAATAAATGATTTACCCAACAGCATCTCATCCAAAACAAAAGTTAGGTTATTTGCTGATGATTGTATAATCTATAGAAAAATTAAATTATTAAAAGATAGCAAAATTTTACAAAAAGAACTAGATATGAATTAATAAAATGGGAAACTAATTAATGTATTTCTATCCAGAAAAGTGTCAACTGTTAAGAGTAACAAAGAAAAATAAACAATTAAATGCAAACTATTTCATTCATGTAAAACAACTAATTCAAACTAAAGATGCAAAATAGTTAGGAGCCATTATAATGAGAAGCTATCATGGAATCCAAATGTCAATGAAATTATTAATTAAAGAATTAAAAAAACTATCCCTCCTCTAAATTTCATTAAGTAGTTTACCCATTTTTGTAACAAAATTAAAATTGATTCACACTAAGAATGTGAAAAAATATATATCAATGCTTACCTGGTCTGTCAAATACACTAGCATGTTGTTTGAAAAGATCTGGAGATGCGATGCTAACTACGTAGGTCTGAGCCCACCAAAATCCTGTAATGGGTCCAAACTGTGCATGAGTCTCCATTAAAAACTCATGCAAACTTCCCGCTCTGGCAATATCACTCAAGTTACCATCCCTGTTGAGTCAAATGTGATATATGAATTTGAAATACCAACATATGTTGGGGAAATAACAACATTTGTAATTTAAAAGAGTTTACAATTGTCCTAATTATAAAAGATATGGTTAATTATATTTTTATTACAGTTTTATCTTAAGGGATTACTTAATCTATGCTGTAGATAATGTAAACAGATCAAAGTGCTGATGTCATCGGACATTTTTCAAACATTTCCACTGATCAACAATTTAAATTTTATAAAATAAAGGACTTGCTATTATGATATGTATTGTTTTATTACATGCACTAACTATGTGAAGGACTTACTAATATGATATGAATTGTTTCATTATGTCTACTCATTATGCGAAAAACTTGCTGACATGATATGCATTGTTTTATTAATTATGTCTACCCACTATGTGAAGGACTTGTTAATATGATATGAATAGTTTTATTTTGTCTACTCACTCTGAAGTGGACGGGTCAAGACCTGGGATTGTTGTCACTTTCTTTGAACTCTGATGTAAAAAAAATATACTTTGATTAACAAAGTATAGCAAATAACATAATAAAAAGGTAAACAAAATGGTTAAAATTATTTTTTAATTCTAATGAAGAGTGATTTCAAATGTAAATCAAACATGGGATTTTTAAGTTTCAGAAACTTTGAGGATAAATGTTATCATAATGATAAGGATTTTTAGCGCTATGGTGAACCCTGTGCTGCTATATGGAGCCGAGACGTGGAGAACAATGGCCGTAAACCTGACCAGAATCCAGTCCTTTATCAACAATTGTCTAAGAAGGATTCTCAGAATTTACTGGCCAGATAAAATGAGCAACCGGGAACTGTGGCACCAGAAAAAGCAGAAGCCAATTAGGAAGATATTCTCCAGAAGCGGTGGAGGTGGATTGGTCATACATTAAGAAAGCCTGCTTCCAATATAACAAGGCAAGCACTGAAATGGAACCCACAGGGTAAGCGAAAAAGAGGCCGTCCAAGAAACACTTGGCGTCGAGAATAGGAGGCAGACATCAAGAGAATTGACCATGATAGGAAGATCCTGGAGAGGCTGGCCCCGGATGGGGATGCCTGGAGGTTTCTCATAGGTGGCCTATGCCCTTGGAGGAATCACAGACGCCGACGATGATCGGTGGATGCCCCTTCATGGATGAGAAGGCTCAACAAATTGTTTTTTTTAAATAAAAAGTTATAATTAATATCAGTATGTTGGGTTAACTCTTAATTTTGAATAATTTTTTAAATAAGTTTATTCTAATCTTTATTTGTGACTAAACACCCTACAAAAAACATGTAGTAAATTGCTAAATAATTTTAAAAGTTATAGAGTTGAGGCAACCAAAACCATCAAAAGCGGAAAAACTGAAAAACAAAAGACAAAATTTATTTTTGACTGGACAAAAATGGGCTATTAGCATAAGCTGGACCTTCCTGATTCTTTTTTAGCTCCTCTCATCTTTTCCTTATTGTCTCTTTCATCTTTTCTCTTCAACTTTCCCTTGCAATATTTTTAAATTTGGCTCATCATTGTTTACTTCTTTGTGCTTTAAACATTCAAAATTACTTTTTAGTCTTTAAAGGCTTAATCATAAAGCTGAATTTTTATTTCTTGAACACACAACAATTATTGAGACTAAGATAAAGTGTTATTGTTGTTCGTTCATCGTAGTCGACGATGACCACTCTCAACATATTAGGCCAGTGTTAGGCCACCTCGTGTGTCCTCTGGTGGCTTATTAGCCCTATTTTTTTCAAGAAATTTGTGTCCACCTGTCGGATAAGAGATGGATGGGATCTCTTCAGGAGGGTTTTGTACACGGTCCTTCCTGGCTTGACGTTTGGTCTTGGCAGTCTGTTGTCTATTAGCCTCACAGATAGCAGCGCCATTCCATATCATAGAGCGTCAGGGTCACTGGCAGTTTTGAGTGTATCCTTGTAGTGCTTACGTGGACCTCCACGTGCTCTATGCCTTTCAGTAAGCCCACCATAGAAGAGCCTCTTGGGAAGGCAATGGTCGGCCATGCACACTACATGCCCCGCTCAGCGTAGTTGGCACTGCATGAGGCTAGTGTGGATGCTGGGTAGTCCTGACCTGGCTAATATTTTGGTGCATGGAACTATTTCCTGCCATGTTATATTGAGAATTTTTCTTAGGCTTTTGGTGTGAAAGTGATTCAGCAACCTCGCATGGCATTGGTATACTGTCCCAAGTTTCACATGCATATAGTAAAGTGGGGAGCACTACAGCTCTGTATACTTTAAGTTTAAGACAAAGTACACATATTTCACTATACACATACGTTATACTGTTAAGTTATACATTTAAAATTCGTATCAGTAGTGTTTAACTTAAAAACATTTTAATTTTAATTTAAACCAAGAAAATTTTCCAAAGACAAGTAGCCCTATAACTAACTAAATTGAGATGATGATCATAAAAATTCTTACTGCACTGTTAACTGATATACCAAATGCTAATGCCAAAGCATAATGTCACAGTGCATCAATTATTCATATTTAAATATTTATAAAAGATAGAAGAAGAAGAACGTGAAAAGGTAGGGGGGGGGTGTAAGTTGACGTTGTAGTATGAATGAAAAGGAGAGGGGAGCCAGGGTCAGAGAAATTCTTGGTTGGGTAACAAAATATATATTATTTAATTATTATTATACTAGTACTTAGTCCTAGTGCCAGTGCTATTATTATTATTTATTAATACTAGATTAGTACTATTACTATTACAATGTTAGTGAGTTATAGTAATTACTAAGTATTGATAGTTGATGGAGCGTAATTGTATTGTATAAGTTAAATGAGTTGTGCCACGAGCCAGTGACTAGCTAGGTATTAGGCATTAGGACTTTTAAAAAAAACATGTCTTTTCTACGTGTACGTCTAGTTGAACTAGTTGGCAGTTGTTGACGAGTTCCAGTTGGCTGAGTTCGCCATTCATTTCAATTTCGTTTTTCTACTTACTGGATAAAGCCATATTATTGCAACGAGGAGAACTGTGAGAAATGTCACTGCAAAAATGACAAAGTCTAGCATTTTTAGATAATTATATCAATTTTTAGAAAGACATTTGAGAACTGCAGATGATTTGAAATTGAAATAACTCCGAATTATATTGGTGAGTTGTTCCCAATAAACAGAACTCTTTTTAAAGGAAACATTTTTTACCTCAATGACAATAAAAAAATT
Organism: Ampullaceana balthica; assembly: GCA_944989445.1. Taxonomy (NCBI): domain Eukaryota; kingdom Metazoa; phylum Mollusca; class Gastropoda; family Lymnaeidae; genus Ampullaceana; species Ampullaceana balthica. Next base: position 111,488 of record CALYLW010000558.1, read on the forward strand.
TTTTGTCCAAAACAAGGCATAAAACAAAACAGAAAAATATAAACCTCAACTCATTTTATTCAAGACTTTAACACACACAAAAAGTAATCTTTATTTTAAAAAGTTGATACCAATGAATAAAAATGATTAAGTTAAATGGATTAAAAGGATAATAATTATCAATCTCATTATAATTCTTCAGCTATCTTATCTTATCTTATCTATACAGACGCTCCTTCTATGCAGAAGATAGTTGCGTCCACAGACCATGACAGATAATCTGTTGGCAAGTGATGCAGCATTCACATGCCACGGCTTTGTGGGTTCCACGCATTGCCCAGCCGCCTAACACTATGTAGTGTTAGGTACCCATTCGGAGCGGGGTGACTCAGGGACGCCCTAGGCCCCGGGAACAAACCCTTGCCTTCACACGGATTCGAACCCGTGACCATCGGTACGACAGTCCAGTGCGCTGCCACTCGACCACCGCGTCCCCGCTATTCTGCAGACTCACGCATTCTCTTTGCTCCCAAGACACGCACTAAAACATAATTTGGCGAAAGCCGAAAGTCGAAAGTTCTTTCTCTTTTTGTGCAGCCAAAGAATGGAATTCTCTACCATTACATATACGTAGTATTCCATACGTAGTATTCCAACTACCAAGTCCTTCAAGGCCGCACTTAGGGGCCGTCCATAAAGTACGTCACGCTCCGAGGGGAGGGGGTGTAAGAAAGTTTGACACTTTGTGACAGGGGGGATGGGGTGTCTGGCCATGTGTGATGTAACATATTTTTTTTAACTACTTGTTTTTCTAACTTATTTATATTTTTTAGTAGAATTTAAATAGCTTTAAAAATAATTTTCAAAAAAATTTTGTGAAACAGAATTAGTTTTATGTCAAAATTGCTTGAAATGCGTATCACCTGAATGTGTTGTTCATCAATCTGAATTGGATGCAGCAGGACTGATATGGAAGGATCAGGAATGGTTTGACAATCATGTTCGCACCAGTCAATATTTCACTCAATGTGTTAAATATCAGGACAGGAAATGTTGCGACAAAGTACGAAGCTCATATTTCAACGTTTTACCTTCGAGATTTTTTCCTCCTCTAATCCCAATCAACCAAAAAATTGATGGACTCAAAGCTTCAGAAAGAACAGATGCAGTTTCTCATAAAATTCCTTCCTTGTTTGTATAAAAAACTCTCAAATTTGATGACATTATGCCAAGATCAACAGGAGTTTTCATGTCAAAGTACAACCATATGATTACCAGCTTATTTGATCGACTTTTCAAAGTATGTCACTTATATTTTGCTTCACAAACAATGTTGAAGAAACATACAGGGCAACACAGAGCTCGGGCTCAGGAGAATGTGCCCACCCAAACTGTTCAAGAATCAACTCAGATAAAACGCATCCATCCTTTGAGGGGACGCGGTGGTCGAGTGGCAGCGCGCTCGACTGGTGTACCGATGGTCACGGTTTCGAATCCCTGTGAAGGCAAGGATTTGTTCCCGGGACCTAGGGCGTCCATGAGTCACCCAACTCCGAATGGGTACCTAACACTAGTTAGGCGGCTGGGTAATGCGTGGAACCCACAAAGCCTTGGCATGTGAACGCTGCATCACTTGACAACATATCATCTGTTATGGTCTGTGGACGCAATTATCTTCTGCATAGAAGGAGCGTCTGTATAGATATGATTATTAGAAGATGCCCAGTGAATATTTTTGAATGAAACATAATTCATAGGACCATAATAAACAGATTCAATATAGCACAAGAGTTGGTCACATAATTTGTCAATCAAGTCAAATTTTTTGTTGTTGTCCTTTTTATTATTTAATCACTGGTTGAGGTCAAGTTTAGTTAATCTACTTCTTATCCTGTGTCAATAGAATGCATAATCGGAAGATCATCTAAAACTTGACCTCACCCATTGTAAATGAAAAGGTAGCAGAAAAATGATTTGTATTATACAATTGTCAAGTCTAATTTTTGCAATTTTTGTTTTCAAATTCGATCTAGATTGAGTTACTGCTTCATTGAATAACCGCGACAACTGTTGACAATTAACTATTCTACTATTAAAGTCATTTTTAATAATCTGATAGTTCTTTTAAGTTGGGGTGTAAGGGAAATTCGGCTGCAGCTCCTGCAAATCCGGAAACCCACTATTTTTAAAAATCCGGCTCCGGCTTCGGCTCCGGCAGGATTTCAGTTCAAGAATCCGGCTGTTCGATAGCTCCCTAATTTATATATAGATATGAAGACTTTCCTAATTTCAAAGCTTTTGCATTAAGGTACCTTTCAATTTGTGGAACAACATACTTGTGCGAACAGACGTTTTCGAGGATGAAATACGTGAAGAACAATTTGAGAACTAACTTTTCTGATGATAATCTCAGGTCACTGTTGATGTTAGGGACATCAAACCTAAAGCCAGAAATATCTACTATGTTGGCATCCAGGAAACAATTTCACCATTCCCACTAATACAGGTGTTCATGTGCAGTGTATCCAGTGGCGTAGCTAGAACTTTTGCCGCCCGGGGCGGTCTCCAATTTGCGCCCTTTGTAGGGGCCGTCCATAAATGACGTCACGAACCGGGGGGGGGGAAGGGAGTCACTCGTTTGTGACGATGTGTGACGAGGGGAGGGTGTTTAAGAAATGTGACGTCACGTCAAAACGCGCAACTTTAAATAAATTTCTACTTAAATATTTGATTACTGACACTTTATTTAATGACGTTTTTGTAAAACGCCTGTTACGATATTAGAATGCAGTGTTACACTAAAAACATACTTAAATGGCAAAAATTTAATTTGAAACATGCTCATTTTCAAACAGAAAATACCACTTTGTGACGTTTTATTGAAGAGGGGGTCTAAGTTTTGTGACGACGTGTGACGATGAATAATCAGCCGTTATAGCGTGCTTCATTTATGGACGGCCACTTAGTCAATTACGTTATGGTTTTTATAAATTAATAAACATGAATAAATAATTGTAATTGAAACGAAGTTAAGGTGGGGGACATTTTTACCATTGCATGCCATATTTATGTAAGCAGTTATAAAAGAATAAAAGAGGCCGCATAAGATTATATACCTATAAATACACATTTATAAAAATACAAGATACTTTTTTTAAAGGCCACAAGAAAGTTACTGAGGTCGCAGCCCCCCATCCCCCTTGAGACAAAACATATTCCAAATTTACACCCAAAAAAAACAACATTATCAATCACTATTACTATTCTTTTATTTTGTATTTATAAATAAATTATTTTTTTTACAAACAAAGAAATTGTATACATTAGCAGTGGCGTAACCACGGCTTGGCATTGGGGCAGTTGTCAAGGGCGCCGCTAAATCTCTAATTTTTAATGTTTTATTTAAATAAAAGACGCCAAAAATAAATTAAATCAAGTATTACGCTATCAAAATTAAAATTATTTGTAATATCTTGTTCTATGGACAGTATTGCAAGATTTTGTTGCCTTTATTCGCTCATTTTGAAACGAAGATAATTTTTTATCAACTTCAGTTTGGAGAAGCTCCTTTCACAACTAGCGACACTGATAGCAAAAGTTGAAAAAATTCATAGCAAAATTACAATGTTGGGTACATAATTTTCCAATCTATACTGTTGAATAAATTTTAATAGATCAAGGGTGTCTTTTCCCCCGTTTTTCTAACATAATACCTCTTCTTGTAGTGTAGGTACAGCCATAAAAACCTGGATACTTTTTCTTTCCATATTGAACTGTTAATGTCAATAAAGTAATTTATTTGATGTTCAAATGCTTCTTTTACATTAGTAGGTTACATGGTATTATATACGAATATTTTCTTGCAAGGAAATGCAACTAAGCAAAGCGTTATTTTATTTTATTTTATAATTCCATCCATGGATAAAAACATTTCTCGTTGTACTTCTTGTTTTAAAGATAGAACCACGTCTTCTGAATTTTCCCTACTCATATTTTTCTCCTTCTAACTAGGCGTTCAGTTGATATCTCCATCTCTTCACAAATTGTTTGGCTGATATAACAGCATTTTGTATTAGCACATCTCTTTGTTCCATGCAATGGCTTTGAATTAATTAAAAAAATTACGGGTTCCCATAAATTGAGATTACATAGAAGAGAAAAAGATTTCATTGAATTGAGTAAAATTCTCGTTTTCCTAGTTACTTCTTCAGATGTCAATTTTTCCAAGGCGCTTGAAAGGTTTAAAGTATGTCTTTTACGAAATTATTATGCCTATTGTGATGTTTATTAACAGAGAAATTTGAATATTTACATATCCTTGTCTTAAATCTTAATAATTTTCCATAAAATAGACGAATTCAAATTATTTACCTATTACTTTAATTGGATAGACTTAAGATGTTTAATAAGTAACCGCATTTTAATGAAAAACACATATTATTTGTGCTACTTTAATGCAATAAAAACAAAATAAATTTATTTTTTAATAACTTACCTTACAATAATTTACTGAAAACTGAAACAGTAATATAAATTACTACTTGCAAGTTAAACACAATATTTGAACCACCATGCCATGTAAGTACTTGTTCGTGCATCATTCTGCGAATGTCGAAATTCCACTTAAAAACCGTCGTGGCATTATTAATAGCACACATTATTCGGCCCAGCCGTTATGTGTTTTTTGGGTAGTTTTCTTATAAAAGCGTCATCTGTGACTTATACCGCTTAGTTTTCCAAACAAATGGATACGTTTATTGAGCGATTTAAAAATTTTGAACGATTTTGCGTTAGTTATAAAATCCACTATGTATTCAAACAAATGTTGTGCGAATCCGTTAATTAAGACTCGAAATTACGATTTTTTTGTTTCACCTTGGTTTTCACCCTTCAAAAGAAAAAGGGCGTTTGTCGGAAATGATTGTACTTTTCAAATGGCCACAAATGCCGCCCCTAAATGAGTGCCGCCCGGGGCGGACCGCCCCCACCGCCCCCTAGCTACGCCACTGCACAGTGTATCAATGTATTTTTAAATAATATTAATAGTATTAAATATATAAATAAAAACAACATCTGATTTGATTCTTTCTTATTTAGAACTCTAGTGTGTAGTCGGCCTCCAAACTGCTGTCTGACAGATAATACGGCCCTCCGGCAGAAAAGTTTGGAGACCCCTGCTATATAGGTTCGGTATTATTCTGTGTCGGAAGCATTTTTTGCCCCCGCCATTCTCCCCCAAAATTCCTGCGGTTGGCAAAAATGCCACCCTTCCAAAAAAAACAACAAAACAACAACACATTTTGAACGGGAAATAATGCTCCTTGGTGTGGGCTGCACCAAGCAAAAGCTTAGGCCTAACATTTATTAGGGAATATGCCCCACTTGAAGTACATGATGGTTGACTTTTTCCACAGATACGAAGACCATAATCTTCCCAACTTGCCGAGGTGGGAAGGTAGCCTTTCAACGACCACGAATAGAATTAATTATTTTCTTTGTGACTTGTGCACGAAGTGCAGGATTCAGACAAAAACTATCACAAACTCTGCTACACAGTTTGTAAAAAAAAACCTTCAAAACTAGGTCTGATGGGTACCTGTAAAAGAGCCATAATGAAAAGAATATTGATCGCGGGTCCTAATTAAACAAAAGAAGAAGAAAACCAACAGGTTAAATCAGAGGGAGATGTAGAAAATTTTGCGACCCGGGGTAAACAATAAAATTGCCCCCCCCCTCCCGTTCAATCAATGTCATACACTTGTTCACTTATTGTGATGTGACGCTGTAAGCCTCATTTCGGCACCCCTGCAGTATGAAAGCAATGAGACTACCATTGTTAGAGCAGACTATAGAGCATTGATAGTTGTGATAGTGACTTGACAGGAGAGATAAGATAGAGAGAGACGAGCTGGTGCAAAGACGTGCCAAAGAAAAGAGGAGGGAGAGAGAGAGAGAGAGAGAGAGAGAGAGAGAGAGAGAGAGAGAGAGAGAGAGAGAGATAGAGAGAGTTAGAAGATGCCACCAACGTGTTATTGTTATCTCATTGTGCAACAGGACAGCAGTGCCAGACTGATATTTTTGTCTCATTGTACAACAGCAGTGCCAGGTAACAGAACAGCAGTGTCACGCTGCTAATTGTTATGTCATTGTGCAGCAGCAGAGCCAGACTGAATGAATTTATCATACAAATTAAGTTATGTGAGTGAAGATACAGAACTAAAGTTTAAAGGCTCACTGCAATACAGCGGCCTTTTGCGCCCGAGGACCAAATATTTATAAATTTGGCGCACCTTGTTTACTTATATTGTAACATTGTAAGCCTGATTTTTGCGCCCCTGAACATACGCACCCGGGGACGTATTTATCCCCTGCCCCATCTCACTACGTTTCTACGTCTCTGATACAATATTAAGTTTGTTATAATGCAGGTGTAGATGTTTTCGAACATGCTAACATGGCCATCATGTTCTTCGCAAGGGCCCGCTGATTGTAGGAGAAAGGAGGGCGTCTGTATCACAAATAATGAGCTGGTTCCCGGAGAGTTAGCACTGGGGTCGTACTGTGTGGAACATCTTAAATGTGTTCAGTGAGCCTATCATATGTCTTGCTTCCCATGTCAACAATAGTGGAATCTCCAGAAAATAATCACATCACGACAGATATATGAACCCCTTCTTAGTTGGTTAATGGTCACTTGAAGAGAGGACAGCATATTCAATGTCAGTACATAAGGGGATAGTCCAAAAAATGTATTTAAAATTGTCTGAGTGACATCTTCACGTCTACGTTATCTCTTTCAAATTTTTTTAAAAATTTTATTTTTATGATAAACAATGTTTGTTTAAAGGACATTAATAAACTGTTGCTGTATATTTGGCCAAATCGAGTTTTTCATCGTATAAATAGAAATATCAGCAAAAAGCATGTTCAGCTTGTGGGTATAATAAATTAAACAACCCCGTAAAAACAAAGTTTTTGACTATAAATCCCTTATATGTGAGACATAACTAAAAGTATTGATTTTGTTCAAACGCGACAAACATTTACAGCCTGAAACTGAGTATATTCCACCTGGTTAAAACTAGGGCATAACCGGAAATTGCCTCGGACATTCGCCTCGGCCGAATATTACGATTTTCGGTAATATCCGGAAGTATTCGCCTCGGCAAATATTACACACGCAAAGAGCTAAAAAATAAAAAAAATAAAAAATAAAAATTAAGAAAATGGAATTCAATAAATACTGAACAGCTGGCAAAGAAGACACGATAATTTCAGTAGCATTCCGCAGGTGGCGTAACCAGTTGTTACTGGGTCACGCATAGTCTAACTTTCTTTCAAAAGATGGCTATTATACTAAGCCGCAGCTACTACTCGGTTCGTATCCGGATCCTGCAAATAGTACATCCAAATACTCGGACTCGGTACTCGGTGGAAATTGTCTACTCGGTTATGCCCTAGTTTAAAACACGAGATTTGGTCACCGACGGCTGGCGTGAAGTCAAGTGACCCGTAAAATGTAAACAATAGCGATCGTTGCATATAGTTATATATAGATAAACTAAAAATGCATTAATTTAATTACGGTACGTTCGATCGATCTGAAATTTTGATACGATGCATTGTTAGGTGACACGAGAAGACTATGTTCAAATTTCAGCTCGATCGCATCACGGGAAGTGGGTCATTTTTTACTTTTGTTTTTCCGCCTGCCCGACCAAGACAGAGATGACAGGCGGCGTGAAGTTAATATAAGGGATTTAAAAACATAAAAGAATACCCGGAATAATGACGTAGCAAAGAGTAATTCAACCCAAGTTTCACCCGTTATTTTTATTTACTGAAGGGTGGCGTCTCCGGCTCACACGAGGGAGGGGGGGGGAGTTTGGTGGCCCACCTGCTCAACTTGCATCTTTCAAAGCGTTGATGGTTGTGTGTGTTTTCTGTTAATAGAGCCGCTGTATATCATACATGACGCAGTAAATCACCCTAAACATGTTTAAAGACGTTTTTATCTATCTATTTACCCACAACAGGTAGTAAGTTTCGATAATGTAAAAACAATCAGACATGAGTTTCACCCCTTGTGGTTTTATCACAGCAAATCTTTGCCTCGATATTCAGTCAAGAGTGAAGTCCCCTACTTTAATCTCAATTTGAGATAGGTATGTACGCATTTCCCCAATCTTGGATCGCAAACTGTGACATCACTGCAATCGTGGTTTGCAAAGATTGTGATTGGTTAATAGGATATTCAAATAGCGTTCGCCAGCAATATTTAATGGGGAGATAACAAACGCTGGTCAGAGAGTAAACAGACCGAAGGATAAATGGACTTATACTTTCAAACTTGATCTTCGTTTTGGGAAACAATTCAATACCATGTTTGTGACAGTGCTTTTGTTGAGCCTCTGCTCGACTCTGCTTTATGTGTTTTATAGGTAATTGCCTTGTCTCAAACATGTACTCTCTAGTTGGCTGTCAGAATAAAACAAGAATTGAAACAAATTGTCATTGACATTAATTTAAAAGTAGCTGTTGAATTCGTTGTTATTCGATCAAATAATGGAAATGAATAAACAGAAAAGTAGCTTTAAAATGCCTTTATATCAATATACATGAGCTGATATGAGCTTTCTAATCTGAAATTTTTATTTTTTTACTTTTTAAAAGCTTTAAATGTTTAATGAATCTTTATGCAACATCTTTCATGTGTTTGCAACTTTTAATTTTTAATATTTTTAAGCAGACATCAATTAAAATGGTTCACGTTCAGTCTCCACATTTTTAAAAGCATTTTCATTCTTATATAGAAAGTCTTTGGTAAAATATATCTATATATATTTTACGTAGAGCAACATTCAGAGCCTTATAATCTTGTCCGGAAAGAAGATATCTTTCCATGTATAGCTTGACACATTCCCATCGCTCAATAGTAATACACGCTTTCCTCTGATTGGTTAAAGTGCTTAATTCTATCATTATCAGTGTCACATTTATATCATAAGGTAATGAAACACACGGTAAGTGAAAAGTAACGCAAAGGAAAATAAATCAACGATTAAAAATCTTTTTAAAAACAAAGTAACAGAGAAAGGAATAAGTAACACGATTTTACGTTTAGTCTATGTGATTAAAGTGAAATGAACGATAATTGGAAAGGGTTTGGCTTATCCGAAATAAATAGAAGTTAAGATAGGTAGTCATGTGAAGATTTTGTTTCTTTTGTGACACATGCAAGTATCGGGTGAGTTAAGAAAAAAATAATCGTAAAACACAAAAGCTCATTCAAACAAAATCCCATAGAGTATATTTTGGGCCATCATAAGCCACACAGAAATATAGCGAGATTATCAATTCAAGCGAAGTTAAATTTAAGACTATTGAACAACCAAGGATCTAAAAATGTCAGTCAATAAAATAAAATTAAAAAATAAAATAAAAATACAAAATTTATGCCATAATAAAGAGAAAAGAATATAATTTTAAAGTTAATTTACTTTTCGTTAAATTGTGTTCCCCCAACTCCCCTCCTCACACCAGGATTAGAAAGACGAACATGATGATATTCAAACAGTTAGGTATCCCTGGTCCCGAGCCAAACTTTCTCTTTGGAAACTTGCTGGAATTCAGCAGAACGGTAAGCACACGTCATAACAAATAATTCTTAGAATGCAGTCTCTCTTTCTAGCCTCCCTGCTCTCTACTTGTCTTCCCCGCTCGCTCTCTCTCTCTCTCGCGCTCTCTCTCGTTCTCCCCCCTCTCTCTCTCTCTGTCTCTCCCTCTCCCCGATAAGCTATTCCAATTGTTCTCGTTAAAAATATATATATTAAATATTATTTTTAAAAAACAAACTGTCTCTAATTTTCAAAAAGACTGACATATGGCGGTATATATGTGACTTTTCGCGGATATCTTTTACAATTTTCTTATCTTATCTGTTACAGACGCTCCTTCTATACATAATATTATTGCGTCCTACGCTTATCCATGGTTTATGTCTAGTCTTGAATTTTTATTAGAGTTTTAAGTTTTAATCGGGTGTTGGTTTTCCTGGTTTCCTCATGCAACCCATTCCACGTCCGAATTCCGGACGGAAAGAACAAGAATTTGATTGTGTTTGTTCTTGCATACGGAATAAGAAAAGCGTTTTATACCTATATTTCTATCTAACAGTTGTATTAGATTATCTTTGTGTTCTATTTCCAAATTATAATTAATTGCCTTATGTATTATTACTGCTTTGCCTTTTGTTCTTCTATCCTCTATTGCAGCAGTTCTCAACCTTTTGAGATTCAAGAACCACTTGAAAAATGTGTGTCTTAGCCACGGAACATTACTGAAAATTGTGCTACTGCCGTGTTGGAAATTTATATATAATTATACCGTGTACATAACTAGCTAAAAGTATATATGTTAGTAAAACTATACTAATATGCTACGATTTGCGTACTGCAAAAACAAAATATTGAATGGAAACAGATTGTAATTGCTTACTTTTGTAACGAACATATCACTTATACTAGTCTTATACTTATATTCTTATTCAATTCTTATTGCTTTAACTGTAAAAAAGACTTAAAGTCAAAGACAGTTAGTATTAGGACAGGGGCGTCCAAAAACCACGTACATTGAGAAGTTTCTATTACAAAATTTGAATGTGAAGGGTGAAACCATTAAAATTTATCTTGACTGCAGTACATAGGGGAGGTCAGGCTCAATGCCAATAGTTCAATACATATTATGATATCACACAGAGAGTCAATTGGTCTCGTCCTCAGTACATAGGTGAGGTCACGCTCAATGCCAATAGTTCAATACGTATTATGATATCACACAGAGAGTCAATTGGTCTCGTCCTCAGTACATAGGTGAGGTCAGGCTCAATGCCAATAGTTCAATACGTGTTATGATATCACACAGAGAGTCAATTGGTCTCGTCCTCAGTACATAGGTGAGGTCACGCTCAATGCCAATAGTTCAATACGTATTATGATATCACACAGAGAGTCAATTGGTCTCGTCCTCAGTACATAGGTGAGGTCAGGCTCAATGCCAATAGTTCAATACGTATTATGATATCACACAGAGAGTCAATTGGTCTCGTCCTCAGTACATAGGTGAGGTCAGGCTCAATGCCAATAGTTCAATACGTGTTATGATATCACACAGAGAGTCAATTGGTCTCGTCCTCAGTACATAGGTGAGGTCAGGCTCAATGCCAATAGTTCAATACGTGTTATGATATCACACAGAGAGTCAATTGGTCTCGTCCTCACGCGGTTCTTGTCAAAATTCACAACTGAGAATGTCTGCTCGCACACACGCATGTTATGTGTAGGCCCGACAGGACGTGGCAGAACAACGACCGTTTCGGCAAAACGCCTTTCTCAACGAACAAATAGACAAAAGCGAATAAAACTAATAATGAAAACTTAGCTCCGGTGTTATCCAAATCCAGAAAGAGCTCTGAATTCTCTGAAATCTATCTTGATCCAGCTGACGGCATAAGTCAATGACAGAAAGCTGTTGTTGTCTTCTGCGACATTCAGCATCACATTGAAACTCAATGAGTTCTAGTTGCAGTGGCCTGGAGCATCATCAGGGTCCACGGAGAAAGTTGAGGAAAAAATGATTTCCTTTTTAATAGTTGCAAAGTCCAGAAAGCGTTTTTGAAATTAATCAGCCAGGGATATTATATCTGAAACTTACTCTGCCTTTGCTCATCTGAGTTTTTTATTTTTTGGAAAAAAAAATGTCCTGATTTCCTGTAGTGAGGGGAAATGTGTGGCATTAGGCTGCATTGAGACAGTTGCCTTTGAAAAGTTACTTGGGCTTTTGAAAAAAAAGTGGGCGCCTTAGGCGCCCCAGAACAACCTAGTGTCAAATATAAACCAGTGTCTTCTAGAATCTAGAGTGGCGTTATGTGATTTCCGGTATAGCTAAAAGTAAACATAGCATCAAAACATTTTGTTTTCGGCGCTATGCTATCGCCATTAAGTGATTAAAATTAATCATTATATTAAAAAAGTGATAACATATACATTTCTTGTTTTTAATTTTAAAAATGAAAATGTCATGCTTTGCTCGCGGACCACCAGGCAAATTGCCGCCGACCACTAATGGTCAGCGGACCACATAATGAGAACCGCTGTTCGAGTGTTTCAAGGTTTAAAGATTTAGCCAGTGGTGTTACTCTTGTCTTTTTAAAAAAATTATGCAGTAATGAAATCTGGCAGTTCTTTTTTGAATTTGTTCTAGTTTATTAATGTTTTCTTTGGTGGATGGGTACCATACAGAAAATGTATATTCTAGTACAACGGTGGCCAAACCGCGGTTCGCGAGCCGCACCCGGCTCTCATGTGTTCACATTGCGGCTCGCGTACAATTTATGAAAGATATGTATTATTGTAATTTTTCAAAGCCAGGTTTAATGACCCATAGTGCTTCAATGCGGCTCTCAAAATTTTGTTTATATTTTAAAATGGCTCTCTGAAACTAAAGGTCTGGCCACCCCTGTTCTAGTACGTCTCACCAAAGTAAGGTAGCATTTCAGATTTATATTCTTATTACAATCATATCTGTAAAACTTTCTCTTTATAAAGCTAAAGGATTTGTTGAATTTTAAAATTACTTCATTGACATGTAGATTCCATGATAATTTCTCATTTACAATTGCCTACAAGTGAAGTCTCCGCCAATCTATTATAATAGCTGCATAGCAAACCTTTATGTGTCAGTGCTCGCAGCTCTGTCACCAAGTGATATGCTCGACTCATTTCATTGGTTATGAACTAAAATATGACTATGGCCTTTATACGACTGTGACCTTTTGTTGTTATGACAAAAATTAGATTACATGTATTGTCTTTATTAATAAATGCAGTAAATGTGTTTCAATTAGAGGGTAAAATAGAATCTAGAACCAAAGAAAACTAAATACAAACTAGAAACCGAATATCTACTACGCCGACCCTCCTTCCTCTTTCAACCAATCCTTTCCACTGGCTGAGGGGTTCCTAAGGGGCCGTCCATAAAGTACGTCATGCTCCGAGGGGGGGAGGGGGTCTAAGAAAGTGTGACACTTTGTGACAGGGGGGAGGGGGTCAGGCCATGTGTGATGTCACACATTTATTATTTTTAGTATTTTTTTAAATAATTTATTTATATTTTTTAGTAGAATTTAAATAGCTTTAAAAATAATTTTCAAAAAATTTGTGAAACTTTAGAATTAGTTTTATGTCAAAATAGCATTCAAATGCGTATCTACTGAATGTGTTGTTCATAAATCTGAATTGGATACAGTAGGACTGATATCGAAGGATCAGGAATGGTTTTACAATCATGTTCGCACCAGCCAATATTTCACTCAAATTGTTATTAAATATCAGGACATGAAATGTTGCGACAAAGCACGAAGCTCATATTTTAACGTTTTACATTAAAGATTCTTCCCTCCTCCAATCCCAATCAACCAAACAAATGATGGAATCAAAGCTTAAGAAATAGCAGATGCAGATTCTCACAAATTTCCTTCCTTGTTTGTAGCACAAACACTCAAATTTGATGAAATTATGCCAAGATCAACAGGAGCTTTCAAAGTACAACCATATGATTACCAGCTTATTTGATCGACTTTGCAAAGTATGTCACTCATATTTTGCCTCACAAAAAATGTGGAAGAAACATACAGGACAACACAGAGCTCGGCCTCAGGAGAATGTGCCCACCCAAACTGTGCAAGAATCAACTCAGATAAAACGCATCCGTCCTTTGAGAATCACTTCTAGAAGTCAAAGAGATCCCATGGCAGTTATTGCCAGAGGAGAAAATGCACATACAGAGGCTGTTGAGTTGTAGATGAGGACGAGTTGATCTGTCTGCAATTATCCTTCCAGGAAACGATGATTGTGAAAGATTGATGTCAGTCGTAACTATGGATGAACACAGATGATGTCCAGTGAATATTTTTGAATGAAATATAATTCATAGGACCATAATAAACAGATTAAATATAGCACAAGAGTTGGTCACATAAGTTTGTCAATCTAATCTTTTTTTTAGTCAAATTGTTTTGTTTCCTTTTTATTATGTAATTTTAAAAATCCGGCTACAGCTTCCGCTCCGGCAGGATTTCACTTCATAAATCCGGCTGGCCGGTAGATCCCTAATTTATATATATAGATATTCATAATCATAATTGCCCCGGAAAATCCGGAATCCAGCCATTTTAACAAATCTGATTCCGGCTCCAGCCGGATTTCACTTCATAAATCCGGCCCACTTCAGCTCCAGCCGGATTTTAAAGTTTTGAATCCGGTACATCCCTACTTTTAAGTGGAAATTTTATATTTTAATACAATTTAATAGTGAGGTGTATTTTAAGTATTAAATTAAATATTTTAATTAGGTGTTAATTAAAAAATCGTTGGAAAGTGTGACGTACTTTAGGGGGGGGGTCCCGAGATTTGTGACAATTTGTGACAGCGGGGGAGGGGGGTCAAAAATGGTCAAAAATAGCGTGACGTACTTTATGGACGGCCCCTAACCAGTGGTGCATGCACCCCCAAGAAAAAAGAATTAGAGGAAGCAAAAAACAAAAAAACAAAAAAATATGGAAAAAAAAAGAAAGAAAAACGGATAATCTGAAAATGTAAACCATAAGCAAGGCATGCTCGTTCGCGCATCGTTCTGCGCATGTCGAAAATTTACGGAAAAACTTTTTCGCAAAAGGAACGGTTCGCTCTACGTGTTCCTCTGAATATCGTGTTTTAAGTCACAGTTTTCTAAAAATAATTTAATTTTGTCATCAAATACGTCAGATATATGTCTTCGGGTGACCCTCTAACTGTTTTGAGAGGATGTAAACGTTGGGATTTTTTTCCCTTCACTTTTATTGCTCGGTACGCTGCAAAGGTCTTAAAAACGTTAATTGTTAGCCATTATTCGTCATTTAAACCTAAAATCTTGAGTTCAGCATCCAATTCCGGTCATTAAAAACATCAACTTTGTCAGTTAAAAATTTGCCTGTGACTGGTACGACTTTCCGATTGTCATCACCCCCTCAAAATCGTTAATAAATAATATTTAAAAAAGAGCGAGAGATGGAACACAAAAGCCTCAGTGCTTCCTCTGTGGAAAAATCCTGTGCAATGACAACATGAAGCCTGTTAGACTCCGAGAGCACTTGGAGAAAGTCCATCCATCCAATTCCAAGGACAGTGTTGAGGTCTTCAAGCAGAAGAGAGCTCGCTTCTTGACCTCAGGTAGCTTGCCCAAGCTTGGATTTTCTTTGTCACAGAAACTTGCACTGGGGGCATCATTCAAGGTTGCCTATCTTATTGCAAAGAACAAGAAGCCCCACACCATTGGAGAACTTTAGTGAAGCCTTGTGCTCTGGAGATGGTGGAATTGATGTGTGGTCACCAGCAGAGGAAGCAGGTTGAGAATGTTCCTTTGTCCAATGACACTATTCATTCCAGGATTAGTGACATGGCTGCAGACATTCTGGATCAAGTCTTGTGCGAGATGAGAAGCAGTACTTTTCCATTTAGCATGCAGCTGGGTGAATCCACTGATGTAGCACAATGCAGTCAGTTTCTTGTATTTGTGAGATATGTTCTCAGTGGATTGCTGAAGGAGGAATTTCTCTTTTGTAAGCCACTCCTAGCTACTACCAACGCTGCTGATGTGCTGCAGCTAGTCAGTGTCATCTTCACTGAAAACCAGTTTGACTGGACTTCAAGAATTTCTTCAATTTGCACAGGTGGTGTTCCCTCCATGCTCGGTATTAAGTCAGGATTTTCAGCACTGGTAAATAAAGAAGTTCCAGATATTTCACTACACTCTGTATCCTTCGTCGTCAGGCCCTGGCATGCACAACTCTACCTCAAAACCTTGAAGTCAGTTCTTTCTACTGCAGTCCAAGTTGTAAATTTTATCCACTCACATGCCTTGAACCAATGCCTCTTCAAGTTGTTCTGTCCAGAGGTGGTCTCTGAACATGAAGTTCTCCTCTACCACACTGAGGTGCGCTGGTAGTCCAAGGGACGGATACTTTCTCGGTTAGTAGAACTGAGAGTGGGAGCTTGCCATTTTTCTTGCCAGAAAAAGAGAGTGACCTTGCTGACAAGTTTGACTGTCCAAATATCATTCATTACTTGGCATACTTGGCTGACATCTTCACCATCTTGAATTAGTTGAACACAGTTCTCAAAGGACGTGCTGTGACTGTAATGGATGCTACCGAGAGATTGCAAGCCTTCCTTAACAAAGTGCCTCTATTCCAACGACAACTAGAAAAGTCCAACTTGGCCAACTTTCCACTCTTGGATTAAGTTGTAATATCTGGTGCAGAAGGAAGCACTGTGGGATTACTGCCTGACAAAATCAAAGGGGTTAATTACAGAGCACCTTTCAACATTGCAAAAGTCCTTTGATTGGTATTTATGTCAAGAAATTGCTAGGAAAGACCTTTGGATTCGCATTCCTTTTCTCTGTGACTTGGACAACATTGATGACAGTGACTTTGCTAAAGATGACCTGATTGATTTGAGAACCAGAGAAGTACTGAGGAGTGCCTTCAGTTGCAATACCTTGATTGAATTTTGGTGCGCCCATTCTAGATTCCTACCCACAACTAGCCAAGAGGGCAGTACTGACTCTCCTACCATTTGCCACAACCTATCTCTGTGAAGCAGCATTCTCCCCACCTTTGACGATTAAAACCAAGGAAGGGAATAAGTTGAATGCAGAGGATGACATGAGCGTTGCTTTGTCCAAAACAGTTCCCAGATTTAAATCGCTGATTGATCATAAGAAGCAGCAGATCTCTCACTACATTCCCTGTTGCCTATTGTAAAAACTGTTATGTTCCTAAAATAAACATAGTTTATTATGCATTTTCTGCAAATTTCACGAGGGGTGCATGAACTTTTTTGGGCATCTGAAGGGGTGCATGGACCCCAAAAGGTTAGGAACCACTGCCTAGCTCTCTTACTCCCCTAATATATGATATAAATATAAGAAAAGACGGGATTTTTTAAACTATGACTTTTATAAAGACAAAGAGGTCAGTTACTTTGACTTTATACTTACTTTGTATCCGTCAACAGTCATATGTTAATAAAAGTCTTTAAAAGGAGTTTTTAAGTTTATTTGATATATTGGTTTAGACGTTACAATTAACTTACGTTTATTTGATCTATTGGTTTAGACGTTACAATTAACTTACGTTTATTTGATCTATTGGTTTAGACGTTACAATTAACTTACGTTTATTTGATCTATTGGTTTAGAGAGTTTAGACGTTACATTTAACTTAAAGATGTTTAAAAATGTGTATCTTATCTTAAAGCCTCTGTACAAAAAGCACCAGGAATGGAGGGTGCAATACGGAGAAACATATGGGTAAGCACGTTTTAGAGCTTCTAAACAGTGACGTATCTAGGGGAGGGGGTCCAAATTCGAAAGTCCCCCGGGCCTCGATTTAATGGGGGCCCCCAAAGTAGTGTCCGAATTTTTTTACATTAAATATTACGACACTGCCACGTATGCAGCCCACCCCCCCCCTAAAAAACGAGGCCAAGCCCCCCGCGCCCCCAAATCTCTACAAATTCCTAGCTACGCCACTGCTTCTAAAATACATAATACACAAAAGAATAGCGTGATTAAAACAATTGATTAAACTCATCAATGGACAAATACATACATACAATTTTCGGCAAAAGCTTCATTAAAGTCATTAATACAATTATATGTAACCTATTATAACATAGGAAAATAATTAAGTAAAGAGGAAAAAAACAACAACAGAAAAACGAAAAGAAGAAAGATGGGCACAGTTATTGAACTAAAACACGGGACATAAGAAAAAGGGGGGGGGGAGTCAGCGTGGTGTTAAAGTGTCACAATGAGGTAGTAGATCAATTTTTGTGTGGACGGTTTTAATTTCCTCACGCCACTTTTTTCAAATCTCAGACCCCCCCCCTTTTTTTAAAAAATTTTACTAGCGTCTTACATTTTCAAAAAAAAATAAAAAATTATTAGTTGACTTATTAAAAAGTGAAATCCCCTGTCAGAATACATGAACCACAACAAAAAGTTTCATATCACGAAACAATTTCATCGTTTATATGTATGAGAATTTTTTTTTAAATGAAGATCTGATCCGCCCCCCCCCCACCTCAAATACCAGATACACTTTCTTAGGGCACCCTCCCACCCCCCCCTCATTTATCGGCGTAACGCTATACTGCATAGCACAAGCAGCCTTTTAGAGTTTAGCGGAAGGTATCATGTGCATTATGATGTTGATTAGTAGGAATAACGGGCCGTCCATAAATGACGCCACATGCCTAGGGGAGGGGGTCACACAATTGTGACGATGTTTGACGAGGGGAGGGGGAGTTTAAGAATTGTGAATTCACGTCAAAAAAGGCGAACTTATAAATCAAAATCTCCACTTAAATATTTGATTACTTACAATTTATTTAATGACGTTTTACATGGCTTCACGCGTGTTACGATATTAGAATGCAGGCCTACACTAAATAAATATTTAAGGGACAAAAAGTGATTTGAAACATGCTCATTTTCAAATAGAAAAAACTATTTTTATGGGGGGGGGGCGAAGCTTTGTGACGTAATATTGGGAAAAAAAAAGGGGGGGGTCTAACTTTTTGTGATGACGTGTGACGGCCAAAATCGCGTGACGTCATTTATGGACTGCCCCTAACAGAGCTGTTTATAGTGTATGAGTTTTTTGTTGTTGTTTTTAATGGTTTAGTTACTACGAAGGACCAACCCCTGTCCTTGTGACGTCAGACGTCAAGATGTTGGAGGAGGTGTTCATCAAACAGTTCAACAACTTTCACGCTCGCAAGGTGGGTGCTACGCCATTAAGATATCGATCAGCTCTTGTACAAATACAAGCCAGGTCAACATTTTTATTTTGAGTGAAGTTGATGCTAGTTTTTCTTCAATCGATTGAAATAATTATTCTTATTTGTTAAAGCGCATTCTTATTTACTTAAAATTAGCCATGCAATATTATAAAGGGGACTTACAGACATCCTTGTATAATGTAACCACTCATTTCCTAGAATATATGCATTTTCTATTTGTTCTGTCATTAGTAAAGTTCTAGAATTAAACACAGTTTAAATATAATACAAACAAATTTGAGTTGCTGTTGCTTATCTGACCTTTATTTATTATACTATTGTATTGTAGCCATTAAAAATACCATATGTTTTGCTTCAAATTTGGAGGCGTATTTACTGTCCATTCTACGTGCGCTTGATTACGTACAAAATGCACGCTTAAGAACATTAAGAATCTAAATAATCAACCTATATGTTCTGAGTGAATGCCCTTTTATGGAACTGGAAGTGTTTGAAAGGGCGGCTTACTTCACAAGCAACTTCGCTGCATTGCCTAATCTAACAGACCATAATCTTAATCATTTCTGTCAATTAATGATACACATTTAATACATTATTCAATCCCTAGAACACATTTTTTATTTACAAGATGTGTGTTTGACGATTTTCCGTTAACTTTGTACACGACTTAACGTCTGTTCACTAAGTACACAACGACTTAACGTCTGTTCACTAAGTACACAACAACTTAACGTCTGTTCACTAAGTACATAACGACTTAACGTCTGTTCACTAAGTACACAACGACTTATCGCCTGTTCATGTTTCAGCTTTGGCCAGTCCAAGTTGACCCAGACAAGGACGAAGATGTTCACATGTTTTTTGCCCGGGGCAGGAGGTGGAAACGTCTCAGGGCAGTGGTCAACCCAGCATTTTCTGCCGCCAAAATTAGAAAGGTGGCCTTAATTAATATCAACCCGAATCTTCTGTATGTTGACATTAGAAGTGGAAGGGCATTTTTCAGTTATAGGTTGGCTGCAACAATCTCATTCTCTATTAAAGTGGTGTAGTATCCAAGAAGTTTAAAATTCAAACAAATTAACGTCATAATTTAAATTTATTTTAAAATATTATTAATTACATGTTCTAAGCCATTCTAGGGCATTCTAGGCGCTAGAATTTACCTAACTTTAAATAGGAATGGAAAAAAAGGTCTGACATAATTATTTTACGATTATTTTAAAGCGTTTAAAGCTTAAAAGAGAATGTCACAGTTGAAGATTACTCTCGTTATGTTTGGTCTTTGAAGACCGAATGAGAAGTCAACGCTGAGAATTTTAAGGATGACTTTGAATAGTGAATACTAACATTTTAGTATATTTAATCATATTTGTTTGTCATTGTTTGTCATTGTTTGTCATTGCTAAAACTTGAAGAAATTTCTTGCCTCCTCAGATGACCCCCACTGTCAACGAGTGCATCAATAATTTACTTGATGTTTTGAGAGACACGGCGAATGCAACATCTAACCTGACTGTTGAGTTGGTTGAGTACGTACCTTGATACAAACATTGATGTAAAAGGGGGGGTGTCCATGATGTTCTCCTACACCGGTGTGTATAGGGGGGGTGTACATGATGTTCTCCTACACCAGTGTGTATGGGGGGGGGAGCTGTCCATGATGTTCTCCTACACCAGTGTGTATGGGGGGGCTGTCCATGATGTTCTCCTACACCAGTGTGTATTGGGGGGATGTCCATGATGTTCTCCTACACCAGTGTGTAGGGGGGAGCTGTCCATGATGTTCTCCTACACCAGTGTATGGGGGATGTCCATGATGTTCTTCTACGCCAGTGTGTATGGGGGAGCTGTCCATGATGTTCTCCTACACCAGTGTGTGATGGGGGGAGCTGTCCATGATGTTCTCATACACCAGTGTGTATGGGGAGCTGTCCATGATGTTCTCCTACACCAGTGTATGGATGAAGGACTGTGTATGGGGGGGGGGAGCTGTCCAGCCCATATACTTATACAAATTTTTAAATTAAATTTAAAAGTGGTTTTGTAAAGGGCTGTGGTAATTAACGATTAATGAATCGATAAATCGTTAAAATTTTAATCGATTAAAATTATTTTAATCAATTAAAATTTAAGAAAATAGTTCAAGAATTTTTGTTTCAATTTATTAATCAATAATTAATAATCATTTTTTTTACCTACAAACTTTTCCCGCGTATCATAATTAATTTATTTAGACGTGCAGACGTAAACAAACATGGCGACAAATGACAAGGTTTCAGTTGTATCTATATCTTTGTTAAAATTAAAAGTTAATTGGTCTATTAATCGATTTTTTAAAAACAGATTAGCCTATGATTAATAGAACATTTTTAAAAATAAAGTACCAGCCTTAATTTCAGTCCAAATATGTACTTAAAAAATTTGAAATAGACGCCTTTCTCCGATTTCAGCACAAAAACACACATCATTCCCTGCCTTCTAATTATTAATTATCATAATCAATCAAGTAAACTAATCAAATGTTATTGTTTACTCTCAGTCTGTTTAGACGCTTGACTCTAGACACAATCCTAAGATGTGAGATTGGCATTGACAGAAACTCTCTGAAGAACCCGGATGATCAGTTCTTGAGGCACTGCAAAGGTGTTATTGACGACACGACCAAAATGCCTTGGCTTTATTTACTTGGATGTAAGTCGTTACCTTAACTAGTTTAAATGAATTTGTACCATGCAAACGTGATACTTTCTTTGGAATAAAAGTTGTTAGTATTTTGTGTTTGTGTGGGTGTTGACGTGATAGACTAAGTCATGTAAACAAAAAAGTTATATTATTTTAAATGTTTGAACTCTGTTTCAGAGGGGTCAATGCATATGTAAATAACAATTATAAATAGCTGAATAGCTTGAACTTTTTGAATTATTTCTAGACAATGGAAATTGCTGATAATTTTATATACAATAATTTATGACTTTTTCTTCTATGTCAGTCCTGTTCCCGAACTTACACTGTATTTGGATCCAAATCTACAAATTCCTCCACAATATCAAATTTAATCCTGTGTTTTGGCTTGAAGCCAAAATGCGAGAAGTTGTTATTATGCGGAGGAATATTACTGATGTAAGTTGTGAAAATATCAGACCAAAGACTTTAATTAAGAAACTAGTTTTCATGATAGATCGTCCTATATTTATTTGTCTGCTGAGAATGCATTTGACACGTATAAACTAGAAAAATATGCCATTAAATTATTAATTTTTAAACCCGAGGTACTTTAAACTTATAAAATATTAAACGTTTATAAATTTTGTTAAATTAATAATTTTGACAAAAATATATATTAACTGAAAACTGTTTTTTAAAGTTTCAATTTCACCGAAGAAAGAAGTTATCGATTTCAACAAGGATCATGAAGCGTGTAATTTGTAAAGATAATTTCATTGAAATTGAGTTTGAGCATGTTTGAATCTCTGGCAAATTTCGTAAATATTTCAAAGAAATGTCCTACGACGTTCTAATGTAATTTTTACACCAAAGTGTGACAGGCGACGCGTTGTTTCAGAAAAGCAGATCTGACTTGATGCAGCAGATGTTGGACGCTCAGTTCTCAGCCGAGAGTTTCCTTGATCTTGAGAGAGAGGAGGCCAAGATAGATAACCCTTATAAGAAAACATTGAGAACCATGACCAATGAAGTAAGCTAAACATTTCTACTGCCCTTATTTATAGCTTGATGTGCTTCGTGTTTCTAATTAGTCAGATATTCAATTTTTTGCATCATTACCCCTGGAGAAATAATCCGAACTTTATATATATTAGTTATGAAATGACATTTTTAGTTATTTAACTTATTTAAAACAATTTTGAAGAATTTAATACAAAATAATAATAATCAAAAACAATATGAACAAAATGACAATTAGTAAATTCAATAAATAAAAGTTCAATGCAAATGCACCCCCTCACAAATCACACACACACACACACACACGTCGGGTGTCTCGAACGTTGGCGACAATATTAGTCGGGTATTAAAACAAAGTTGTTCCGCCTGCAGGGAGTGACATAATAAAACAAACCCGTAAAAACAAAGTTTTAGACTATAAATCCCTTATATATGAGACATAACTAACAGTATTGATTATTTTCAAACATTTACAGACTGAATCTGTCTTAACTCAAGTTTGCTTCATAACCCTGTGTGTGGGAGGGTGAGAGGGGAAAAGTCTGGTCACCGATTCGCTTGACCGAGCTCAGCGTGACACGTAAAATGTAAACAAAAGTGCCCCGGTGCTAAGATGGGTCACCTCAACGCGTCAACTCAAACTTTCACGTGGGAAAAAAACAATAACAAACCGTGAATTTGAATTACATAACTCATATAAGGATAAACTAAAATGCATTAATTTAATTACGGTACGTTCGATCGATCTGACATTTTGATACGATGCATTGTTAGGTCAGACGGGTCCGTGTGCCAAATTTCAGCTTGATCGGATCACGGGAAGTGGGTCATTTCCGACTTTTGTTTTTCCGCCCGCCCGCCCATGAGATGACGACAGACAGAGAGACAGAGACGGCGGTGACGTTAATATAAGGGATTTAAAAACACCGTTGTGATGCCTGCTGGGCGGGGGATGGCTAAGAAACCTACGTTTGATTAATATGAGGTGACTTTTTCCAGGAAATAGTTTCCCACGCCCTGCTGTTTCTCCTGGCGGGATACGAGACCACGAGCACCACATTGGCTTACATCTTCTTCGAGCTTTCCCAGTGCCCACAGGTCCAGCAGCGCCTACGTCATGAAGTCATGACTGTCCTCCCTCGGGGTTACAGCACGATAGATTACGATGACCTCAAGAAACTGACCTATCTGGATTACGTCATTTGGGAAACACTTCGGAAATACCCATTGGCCAGCACGTAAGTACTTCGCTCAGATAACGCGAAACAGAGGCGGCCTTAGGAGTTAGGAGGTGGTAAGTAAGGCAACCACCCCGGGCCCCGCGCCTGAAGATGCCTCGAGATATGAAACTCTGTACTACACTAGTGCTTCTCAACCTCGCATATGACACTCACATCAGCTTATTTAATTGACAGTGGGAATAAATAATGTACATTAAACTCGCAAAATGAACACGGTTTTATTTATTTTTACATGATGAATTTATATTGATCTCCTTTTGAATATCTCTAGTTCGAACAATAATAGTATCATTACTCTGATGTGTCTTGACATGGTTTGAACATTAATATCTTAGATTTTTTAAATAGTTAAGACGGTATTGAAAAGAATTATTTTTCAAATTAAAGCTACATTATAATTTATCCAAGAAAAATAAAACTGTATTTTTAAGAAAATAGATGAAAACAGAACCACGGAATAAGCCATCAATGAAATACAATTGTAGTTCATTGTCGTCAACATATGTCTGATAAAAACTGTTGTGTGCATAGAAAAGTATAACTGTTTACTTAGACTCACGACCTACTTAGACTCATGATCTACCTAGACTCATCATCTACCTAGACTTATGATCTACCTAGACTCATGATCTACCTAGACCATGACCTACCTAGACTCATGATCTACCTAGACTCATGACCTACCTAGACTCATGATATACCTAGACTCATGACCTACCTAGACTCATGATCTACCTAGACTCATCATCTACCTAGACTTATGATCTACCTAGACTCATGATCTACCTAGACCATGACCTACCTAGACTCATGATCTACCTAGACTCATGACCTACCTAGACTCATGATATACCTAGACTCATGACCTACCTAGACTCATGATCTACCTAGACTCATCATCTACCTAGACTTATGATCTACCTAGACTCATGATCTACCTAGACTCATGATATACCTAGACTCATGACCTACCTAGACTCATGACCTACCTAGACTCATGATATACCTAGACTCATGACCTACCTAGACTCATGATCTACCTAGACTCATCATCTACCTAGACTTATGATCTACCTAGACTCATGATATACCTAGACTCATGATCTACCTAGACTCATGACCTACCTAGACTCATGACCTACCTAGACTCATGATATACCTAGACTCATGACCTACCTAGACTCATGATCTACCTAGACTCATGATCTACCTAGACTCATGATCTACCTAGACTCATGATCTACCTAGACTCATCATCTACCTAGACTTATGATCTACCTAGACTCATGATCTACCTAGACCATGACCTACCTAGACTCATGATCTACCTAGACTCATGACCTACCTAGACTCATGATATACCTAGACTCATCATCTACCTAGACTTATGATCTACCTAGACTCATGATCTACCTAGACCATGACCTACCTAGACTCATGATATACCTAGACTCATGACCTACCTAGACTCATCATCTACCTAGACTTATGATCTACCTAGACTCATGATCTACCTAGACCATGACCTACCTAGACTCATGATCTACCTAGACTCATGATCTACCTAGACTCATGACCTACCTAGACTCATGATATACCTAGACTCATGACCTACCTAGACTCATGACCTACCTAGACTCATGACCTACCTAGACTCATGACCTACCTAGACTCATCATCTACCTAGACTCATGATCTACCTAGACTCATGATCTACCTAGACTCATGATCTACCTAGACTCATGACCTACCTAGACTCATGACCTACCTAGACTCATCATCTACCTAGACTTATGATCTACCTAGACTCATGATCTACCTAGACTCATGATCTACCTAGACTTATGATCTACCTAGACTCATGATCTACCTAGACTTATGATATACCTAGACTCATGATCTACCTAGACTCATGATATACCTAGACCATGACCTACCTAGACTCATGATCTACCTAGACTCATGATATACCTAGACCATGACCTACCTAGACTCATGATCTACCTAGACTCATGATATACCTAGACCATGACCTACCTAGACTCATGATATACCTAGACTCATGACCTACCTAGACTCATGATATACCTAGACTCATGATCTACCTAGACTCATGATATACCTAGACTCATGATCTACCTAGACTCATCATCTACCTAGACTCATGATCTACCTAGACTCATGATCTACCTAGACTCATCATCTACCTAGACTCATGATATACCTAGACTCATGATCTACCTAGACTCATCATCTACCTAGACTTATGATCTACCTAGACTCATGATCTACCTAGACCATGACTACCTAGACTCATGATCTACCTAGACTCATGATCTACCTAGACTCATGACCTACCTAGACTCATGATATACCTAGACTCATGACCTACCTAGACTCATGACCTACCTAGACTCATGACCTACCTAGACTCATGACCTACCTAGACTCATCATCTACCTAGACTCATGATCTACCTAGACTCATGATCTACCTAGACTCATGATCTACCTAGACTCATGACCTACCTAGACTCATGACCTACCTAGACTCATCATCTACCTAGACTTATGATCTACCTAGACTCATGATCTACCTAGACTCATGATCTACCTAGACTTATGATCTACCTAGACTCATGATCTACCTAGACTTATGATCTACCTAGACTCATGATCTACCTAGACTCATGATCTACCTAGACTCATGATATACCTAGACCATGACCTACCTAGACTCATGATCTACCTAGACTCATGATATACCTAGACCATGACCTACCTAGACTCATGATCTACCTAGACTCATGATATACCTAGACCATGACCTACCTAGACTCATGATATACCTAGACTCATGATCTACCTAGACTCATGATATACCTAGACTCATGATCTACCTAGACTCATCATCTACCTAGACTCATGACCTACCTAGACTCATGATCTACCTAGACTCATCATCTACCTAGACTCATGATCTACCTAGACTCATGATCTACCTAGACTCATCATCTACCTAGACTCATGATATACCTAGACTCATGATCTACCTAGACTCATCATCTACCTAGACTCATGATATACCTAGACTCATCATCTACCTAGACTCATCATCTACCTAGACTCATGATCTACCTAGACTCATGATATACCTAGACCATGACCTACCTAGACTCATGATATACCTAGACTCATGATCTACCTAGACTCATGATATACCTAGACTCATGATCTACCTAGACTCATCATCTACCTAGACTCATGACCTACCTAGACTCATGATCTACCTAGACTCATCATCTACCTAGACTCATGATCTACCTAGACTCATGATCTACCTAGACTCATCATCTACCTAGACCATGACCTACCTAGACTCATGATATACCTAGACTCATCATCTACCTAGACTCATGATCTACCTAGACTCATGATCTACCTAGACTCATGATCTACCTAGACTCATCATCTACCTAGACTCATCATCTACCTAGACTCATGATCTACCTAGACTCATCATCTACCTAGACTCATCATCTACCTAGACTCATGATATACCTAGACTCATGATCTACCTAGACTCATCATCTACCTAGACTCATGATCTACCTAGACTCATCATCTACCTAGACTCATGATCTACCTAGACTCATGATATACCTAGACTCATGATCTACCTAGACTCATGATATACCTAGACTCATCATCTACCTAGACTCATGATCTACCTAGACTCATCATCTACCTAGACTCATGACCTACCTAGACTCATGATATACCTAGACTCATGATCTACCTAGACTCATGATATACCTAGACTCATGATCTACCTAGACTCATCATCTACCTAGACTCATGACCTACCTAGACTCATGATCTACCTAGACTCATCATCTACCTAGACTCATGATCTACCTAGACTCATCATCTACCTAGACTCATGATCTACCTAGACTCATCATCTACCTAGACTCATGATCTACCTAGACTCATGATCTACCTAGACTCATGATCTACCTAGACTCATCATCTACCTAGACTCATCATCTACCTAGACTCATGATCTACCTAGACTCATCATCTACCTAGACTCATCATCTACCTAGACTCATGATATACCTAGACTCATGATCTACCTAGACTCATCATCTACCTAGACTCATGATCTACCTAGACTCATGATCTACCTAGACTCATCATCTACCTAGACTCATGATCTACCTAGACTCATGATATACCTAGACCATGACCTACCTAGACTCATGATCTACCTAGACTCATGATATACCTAGACCATGACCTACCTAGACTCATGATCTACCTAGACTCATGATATACCTAGACCATGACCTACCTAGACTCATGATATACCTAGACTCATGATCTACCTAGACTTATGATCTACCTAGACTCATGATCTACCTAGACTCATGATATACCTAGACCATGACCTACCTAGACTCATGATATACCTAGACTCATGATCTACCTAGACTCATGATCTACCTAGACTCATGATATACCTAGACTCATGATATACCTAGACCATGACCTACCTAGACTCATGATCTACCTAGACTCATGATATACCTAGACCATGACCTACCTAGACTCATGATATACCTAGACTCATGATCTACCTAGACTCATGATCTACCTAGACTCATCATCTACCTAGACTCATGATATACCTAGACCATGACCTACCTAGACTCATGATCTAACTAGACTTATGATCTACCTAGACTCATGATCTACCTAGACTCATGATATACCTAGACCATGACCTACCTAGACTCATGATCTAACTAGACTCAGAATCTACATAGACTCGTGATCTAACAGACTCATTATATACCTAGACTGATGACCTACCTAGAATCATGACCCACTTAGACTCATGACCTGCCTAGACTCATGACCTACCTAGATATATTACCTACTTTGACTCACGACCAACTTAGACACATGACCTACCGAGTCTAATGACCTGACGGACATGTATACTCTCCCAGCGTGACTGCGAGACAATGCATGCGTGAGAGTACCATAGGAAACCTGACTATTCCAGAGGGGATGCTGGTGCACGCTAACCTGTGGGATGTGCAGTACGACCCTAGACATTGGGGAGAAGATGTCCACACGTTCAACCCTCTTAGGTACATTTTTAACTAAGCTTATACCAGTAACTGTAAGCTTATATCTGTAACTGTAAGCTTATATCTGTAAGCGTGTATCTGTAACTGTAATCTTATATCTGTTCCTGTAATCTTATGTGTAACTGTAGTCTTATATCTGTAATTGTAATCTTATATCTGTAACTGTAATCTTATATCTGTAACTGTAAGATTATTATATCTGTGACCGAGATTATATCTGAATTTGTAATCTTATATTTGTTACTACTTATAAACCACTCCCATTAATTTTTTGACGTTTAAAATTGCAAATCAACATGCAATATTCTTGAATTTCAATGCCATTTCAAAATTTTATGTTGAAACGATTCCATTTTTTTACCATTAGGTTTATGCCCGAACAGAGACGAAAGCGTCACCCTGCAGCATGGATGCCATTTGGCGGTGGGCCACGCGCATGCGCAGGTTTGAGGTTCGCTCTGCTGCAGCTCAAAATGGTGGTGGCAAAAGTTCTGAGAGACTTTGACTTCTATCCCTCGGACGAGCTAGTTGTGCCCCTCCCCTTGAAACAGGGGGCCACTATATTACCGGCCAATGGAGTCCACCTCGCTGCCAAAAGACGAGGTTCAGCGATGACCGATGCGGGCTTAAGAAGAGGCTCTCTGATGACCGGTTTGCCTTTAGCTGATTGGATAACCATGAGAAGAAATTCACTCAAAGAAGAAGACTTTGGCTGTGAACCGACGCAAGTGGACGCTGAAGACGTTGAAGCGTGCAGTAGAAGTAGGCGAACGTCTGTTGTGGAAGATTTGATTAAATTGGATGCCAAGACTCGCCAGGGCTCTGGAGAAAGACGGTCAAGTAGACAGTCAATCCTAGAAGAGCAGCTTATGTCAGATGGAATCAACCTGATGAGGAGAAGCTCAATCTCTAGAGGCATTGAGCTTCTTAAAGCAGATTCCATCAACAGGGGATTGAGTTTAATCAAATCAGCTTCACAGCCACGCTGTGACGATGGCACCACGCCAGCTAAGGAGGATCATATATTTAGATTCACTCCACCGCTCGAGTTGGACCCTACCATGGGAGTCTCTACTATGCCAGAGGAACTACTGGGTGACCTGCCTCATCTCAAGTCCAGAGTCGTCATGAGGCGTGGCTCCGCTGTTCCAGAGCTTGAATCGGTCCGCGAGGCTGTGACACTTGAGGAGTTTAAGCCCAGGGAAAGTCTGGTGATCATTGAATCCACTGATGACATTATAGACGAGCTGGACATGAAGAAAACATTACTGACCCCCAACAATCGACTTTATAAAAGAAGACTATCTGGATAAGACCTGGAGTTAAATTTAGTTGTATTTTTTTAACAATATGTTCATTATATATATATATATATATATATATATATATGAACATGAATCGATTGATCACGATTTTATATGATAATTGATTATTTAATCATACCTTTGACTAGAAGACAACATTCTCAAAAACGATAAACTAACACTTAAGTCAAATTATCACACAATGTAACACATTACGAAATGTCAATACATATCAACGCAAGAAAGTAACTCCCACGCCTTATTTAGAGAGGAATTCTCTACGTGAGTGTTCTGTCATTAAATTTCTGTCCGTCGACTTTTGAATAAACTAAACTTGAAATAGCTGTATCCGTGAATATTGACATCAAATTATTAACGTTCATTATCCAACACATTCTTGCAATTCATTTCATTTAATGATAAAAATCAGGATCTCTGGCGTTTACTAGATATTTGTACTTTTAAGAGTTATAGGGATTTAAAAAAATAAATAATAATAATAATAAATTAATTAATTAATAAAAAACAAACACGATGCAACTTTTAAAAAATCTACTTTCTTTTGTAAGTAAGTCCATACGTCAGTTTTGAGCGCCGTACCGACATTAATAGTTGCACACTTTAGTTCGGGCGGTGCGTTGTAAGATAACAAACACAAGAGCAGCATGTTTAAAACCACATTCCTAATCCTGCACAAGTTATTTAATGGAAAACGTAAATGTTCTCATTATCATTTGCCTGCGCATAATGTGGTAGTGGGAAGTAAATGTCCAAAACACAAACAGTTTGGCCTCGATTCAAATATGTAAATATTCATTTAAACCAGAGTTTTTTTTCTTTCTGTTTTATTTTGGACTTATGCGGGCCGCACCGTGCCCACCCCGTGGGCAAAAGCTTGCCCGCCACTGGCTTAAGTAAAGCAGAGATTGAAGTTACTTTCAGATCAGGTGATTTCCGCAACAATTTTAATACATTTAAACTACTGACACCTTTTTAAAAATTATTCTTATATTTATATCACTACTTGGACAAAAAAAATCCCTAAGTTTTACACAGATAAAGAAATACGTATTTAAGGCAGAAATAGACATATTCGTAATATTCCACTTACTATAGGTATTTATATTCTTTAATAAATTAATTTTTAGTTTCCGAATGGGTCGCTCAAATGACATTAAGGGGTCAACGCATCAAACGTGTGTTGCAAACTCTTAACTGATGTGTTGCCATTTGCAAAATTGAAGGAAAAAAATTGCCTTTTTTAATATTTTAATTTTCATTCCATTAATTTGTAATAATTTGTATAAAGTATAAATCAACACTTTGAATTTTAAATACTGAGAGATAGTGTATTGTTGTAAATTTTGCGAAACCATTGATTAAATTGTTATTATCGAAGACTTAGGATTTTTTTTATATTTTACTCTACTTTTGTACAATCTAATCCGATATATCTGAGACCATTGACAATATACCGGGCAAAATGTCGTTGCTATTCTTCAGGATAAAATTCATCCATTTAAACAAACACTATTTCTTCTATTTTTTAAAAAAAATTCTAGGTTAAATGATTAAGTTCAAACTTATCTATGTCTATTTTCTGCTGTAAGAAACATGTTTAGTAAAATTTATTAGCTCAAGGGAAGAAACGGCTGTGTCACATTTTTGTAGTTTTGAGATATTCAAGTTTTAAAGTTCAAATTTTTACAGATTTCTTATAAATTAACTACCGTAATATTATACTCGTTTTAAAACCGACCTTTTTATGACAAAATCTAGGGGGAAATGTGTGTTTGTGGGGGGGGGGTCGGCTTTCGAGCGGGTCATAGTTGATTTCTGCATGTACAATCATTGAATATCGGCGTTGTGAGGGAAGGTGTCTACTCTCACGGGCTTGTGTCGGGATTTCAAAGCATGTTGGTTTCCTTTGATGTGAAACACCAGACACCGCCTCTCTGTACTGTCAAGCCTTCTAACCAGTGTTGATGTTTACCCCCACCCCTCTCAATATCAACAATGTCCTTGATTAATCTTCGCTTAAAGGCATTTGTCACTAACTCGAAAACCCCGAAGTCAAATTTTTTTCGGGTCCCTTTGAGTTCGACTTAAGAGAGGTCCGATTGTATTTTTTTTTAAAATGTGTACCATTTTGTTTACGCCGTCCTATTATTTTTTCGGGTCGGCTTGCGAGCGGGTTACACACTTACACTTTTTATACTATTCTCTTCCAAAAGTGTGTGTGGGGGGTGGGGGGGGGGTCGGCTTATGAACTAACGGGCTAAATATATTTGAATTATTAATGGGGTCAGATACATAATTTTTTCATAAAGCCTCATTCAGAACATTCTATTTTTGATCCTCAATCACATACATGGGATAAATGAAAATAAATAAGAATGTCACATAGCCGTTTCTTCCCTTGAGGTCTTCATAATATAATTATCCATTATTAATTTAAATGCTATTCAGTAAAATATTCATTTTTAAATCAACATGAAATAAATAATAAATTTTATTATTCTGGGAGTAAATTGAAATTGATTAAAGTTTACAAATGACCTGACTTATGTGATTTAATAAAAAGATGGGCAACAAACGAAACGATACAATGAATTGTCTTTTATTCGTACTTGTGTGCATAATTACTACTTCTTTGGCCTAAACTGTCAAGACTATGTTTTCTCAAACATTATTTGTTTACAAATGTGTCATTCAATGAATTAACTACAAGATATTCTAGTAGAAACTTTCTTTTTATTTGTATCCGAAAGAAAATATTTGAATAGAAAGAAATGATGATGACGTATAACCACTCAAGTGATTTTAAAGTACATGTCCATATTTCTGTGAGCTGATGAACAACAAACGTTCCATGCGATTATTTTCAATATTAAATTCAGTGATACAAAATGTGTAACGCACACACACGCACGTACGCACAAACACATACATAACATGAACAAACTATTGTTTTATTGATCCAATTAATTAAAACGTATTAAGAAAAATATTTTTTTTTAGCTTATTAAAATAAAAACGAATTTAAACATGACATTTTACAATTAGATCAGTGTAAATACAAGTCACCAAATTTAGTTACTCAAATAAAAATATTCCATAGACAAATTTGCAATTTTCTAAAACAACGTGAAAGGAGGTTACATTTTCAATATCAACCAACGGATCGACTACTCAGGCGTTAAAAGGGAATATAAAGCCAGTGTCCGACCTCTTCCAGATTCCGCATCTTTAGTCTTGGACCTTTTGGTCCAGAGGAACATCCACAGGTTGGAGACTATCCATCGACGGGCAGCTTGCTCTTTACTGAACAATTACAGAAACATGCCTAGTGTTGGCATCAATGCCACGGTCAACACGGTAACGACTTCGACTATCTTGCTATCTATGTTAATTTTTAAAGATAGGCTATAATGTATAAATGGCTGGCCTCTACGCGGGTCAGAACACGAATACAGTTTCTGGGCTTGCCATAACCCGAAACTAACATTAATCGTGGCGGGCATCCCGAACACAGACATCGCCAGGACCTCCAGGAGCACAGGAGGAAGAGTTCGACCTTAACTAGTGGTCTAGTGTGAGAAAGCAGGGAAAACTGATTTCCCTAAACCTAACAGAGTTCGGCTTGGAACACCGAAAATCCTTTGGGCAAGGGGTGATGTTCAAAACACGACGCCTTCAATTGATGGAAGATATCTGCCCTATAACACTATAACTGCTACTAATATCTATTCGACCGCATGTCATGGTGCTGACCTTCTCAAACACAACCAAATGGCGCCTCGGGGCGGGGTGCCAGAGGGTATAAAACGCACTGGCCGATTACGAAAAGGGGCTGAGGGCCACATTACACACACCCTCAATGTCTTATAGTTGAATGTGTGTCGCATGAATTATTAAAGCTACTCCATGAACAAGATGTGGACGTAGCACTATTCCAAAAAACGTGTCTGCATGGGAAGCCGTTTCGCCTTACAGATTATTCACTCTATCACTGTAAGTGCGACCGCAAATGTCAAGGTATTGCCACAGAGGTGTAAGACGACCTGGAAACGAAGCGCCTCAGCAACACTGATACCTTGACTATCAGACTCTGTGAAGGTGGCAGATATCTCCAATGTTTACCCGAATACTCTGCCAATTGGTAACGAGACCCATATTTGGTAGGAGAATCATAGAGAGGAGATTTTAACGCCCCCTCTCCTGACCGGGGCTACCCCGACCGGAACGCATGACGCCGTTATATCGAGGTTTGCCTCAATTCAAATCTCATCAGGTTGCAAAATGCAGAAATGCCTCCTTCAATACAGCATACGAGACATAGCGTCGAGTCCAGATCAGACCGTCACTTATATGAGCAGACCTAGGGTCCAAGCGCAGGCTGGAAGATGCATGAGGGATACAACAAAAGACAACGACGTTATTTAATCATTTAATAAACGCAGCCTCAAATACCAATACAGAAGATGCTTACATCTTAACATCCAGTCTAAACAAAAACATGTAATCCAGTGCAAGTATGAAATACCTTACCCCAATTGACAAATCTTAATAATAAAGAGAAAGTTGTTTTTTTTTCCATGTGACTTTTAAGAATATATTTGTTCCAATAATTCCAAAGGATGCCACCAGTTATGATTAATGAGATGTGAACTTTTACTATGTTTAAGAATGTAGCCCAATGATAATTTTTTTTAAAGGTGATACATAAAGACGTGCTTAGTTTATGCTACATATCCTCTTATATAATAAAAGGTAATGTTCTTTCCGGTCATCGATAGCGATTGGTCCCTCAAACACATGACTCCTACAGCCAATCATATTGAACACGTTTACGCGGACGTTCAAAACGAGTTATTTTTGGTGGAGTATTTCTTCCAAGACTTCATTTTGAGTTATGCGCATTGGGATTTATAGAGGAATCAAAAGCTCTATTTTTACAAGTTATTTATTTTAACTATAATGAATAGTATTTTTGACGTGATGCACATGTATGCCGGTCGAAACGGCTGTTGAATGGGGAGTTATTACATGTCACCGAACGGTGGCGGAATGTCCTTGGACGGGCTTGGTTGCTCGTTTCTAATAATGCTCTTTTCACATTATGCTACGCGTATTATAATGAACATTATTTTAGTTATGACTCCTATATAAAGGATTTATAGCAAAAAACTTGTTTTTTACGGGGTTTTTAATTTTTTTTTACTTACCAGTAAGGACAAGCTTTTTAAAAAAATGATCTAAATTCAATGACAGCTTTAATGTTTAGAATGATTTCCCCTGAGAACCGGGTATATT
Source organism: Ampullaceana balthica (assembly GCA_944989445.1). Classification (NCBI taxonomy): domain Eukaryota; kingdom Metazoa; phylum Mollusca; class Gastropoda; family Lymnaeidae; genus Ampullaceana; species Ampullaceana balthica. The sequence continues at coordinate 147,078 of CALYLW010000558.1, forward strand.
AGCTAGTACATTTGTAGTTCATAATGCAGAACAAAATGGTACCTCGGTATACGTCTGCTTTGGTATAAGTAAATTTGGTACGTCCTGTTTTGACGCGAGACATTTTGCTTGGTATACGACCTTTGCTTTGAATACGACCTGCGTTCTTCACACAATTTTTGCCGATTAACCCCCTCCCCTCGTCACAAAAAGTTAGCGCCCCCCCCCCTAAAACATGACGTATTTCATATTTGAAAATGAACATGTTTCAAATTACTTTATTGTCATTTAAGCTTGTATTTAATGTGAGGCTGCACTCTAATATCAAATTACACGTGAAGCAATTTAAAATGTCATTAATAAATTTTAAGCAAGCAAATATTTTCCTGGCACTTTTATTCGTGTTTCTTTTTTTATATGTGACGTCACACATCGTCACTATTCGTCACATATATGTAACCCTCTTCCGCAATGTGCATGACGTCATTTATGGACGGCTTTATGAGTTGAAATGACACACCGTGCATGCGTAACTTGTAGAAATCACTGCACACCACGTGATACTCAAGTGTGTTGCACGGCAGTGGCAACCATATAGTGAACAACTCGCGCAATAAATAAATTATCACGCGATTTTGTGTTTTTCTCGTAAATTATGAGTAAACTAGTGTATCACCCGTCAAAAATGACGGAAGTTTTCAAAATAAATACACAACAGATTAAAAAATAACGTAATACAGAACTTTCATTTATTTTTATTTGATTCATTTATTATCATATTGAACAATTTTATGCGGAACGTTCGAAAAGTGTTATTTTTGGTGCAGCACTATAAAACAAAATTGATCGCAGCGCCACCTAACAGCATTATAATTACATCCATGCATACAGACAACGGGAATTATGTATGTTGATTCAATTAACATTAGCAAGAAAGTTAACGAGAGGAGCCAATGAACTAAAAAAAAATGGTTAGGATCACCATGGAGATGAAATAAAGAGATTATTGTAAAGGATGAAGCTTGTGCGTGTGTCTGGGACTTAGTTGCAGCATTCCGAACGGAGATCGACAATTTCTAAGATTGTGAAAAACAAAACCTTCTTAAAGAGACAAATGTTGAGAAGGGGATGAAATCGATAACCAAACAAACATCAGAGACATAAGGGCATGTTTAAAAATTATTGCTTTTGATGTGGATATCAGGAAAACAGAGAAAATTTCGTCTAAATTCTTTTGATTCATGTATTCCAGTTCTAAAATTGAGCAGTGTTTAAATTATTTTATACAAACACGTCAATAAGTGTATAATATGTAAATAACAATATGATTTTTTTCATGGGAATGGATTAATCATTTCCCCTCTATTTCTTATGGAAAAAAACAACTTTGGCATACGTCCAATTTGGTTTACTTCCAAGGGTCTGGAACGGATTAAGACATATACAATGTACCGAGGTTCCGAGGTATATTTATAATACATATACATGCGCATAAATTATAGATATATTTTACTGTTAAGTGAGATTTCACAACAAAGCATTGTGCTAAGAGCATGAGATGACACATAGGATGTCCTGGTCATCCATTTCCCCCAACCACCGACCCAATTTTCCTGAAAACGTCTTGCTGCTGGATCCGATGGCTGTGGGGAACAGGGTGAGGTCGACGTGTTGGGCAAATGAACCTCACTTTAAACAAATTCACATGACAAGTCATTCTAATCGGCCATTTAAATTTCAGGCAAATGTTGGTCTCATAACCCACAAAAGGAGGGCACGGTGGTCGAGTGGCATGCGCACTCGGTTGGTGTACCAATGGTCACAGGTTAGAGTGTCCGTGGAGACGGGGATTTGCTCCCGGTGCCAAGGGTGCCCCTGCGTCCACCCAGCTCCGAATGGTCTGTGGGCTCAATAATCGTCTGCGTCTGTATAGATAAGACAAGGCAAGGACACACCAAGCTGCCACAGTACATAGCTAGAATAAAGAGAACAAGATACGCCGCAGACTTGCTCATCATAGATAGTGCAAAGAACGAGGTGAGCGAACGGACACAAACATCAGCACGAAGTAATGACAAAAAATAAATAGAAGTAAAAAAAAGATTTTAAAAAAACCACGTTTTTATAAGCGGACTAAAAAGAAGAAAATAATTTAAAACTTATAAGTTCAAGTACTTTGATTTAATATGACTAAAAACGTGGGGCGGGCGCTTATGAGGTTTAACATATGCCGCTCACTCATACTCTCACTTATAGATCTCTCTTTTGCCTTCTAAATTAGAAATCTTTAATTTTTATACCAAACACCCGCCCCACAATTTTAGATTCGATCGATCTGAAATTTTGATATAATGCATTGTCATCCAAGATCTATCTGTGGTAAAATGTTCAGATCTCTAGGACCATCAGAAGTGGTTCAGTTTTACGTTGGCAGATTTGAAAAAATCTTGGACAAACCAATAAACCATGGACGCGTTGTTAGTCGGCTGGGTAATGCGTGGAACCCACAAAGCCGTGGCCTGTGAACGCTGCATCACTTGCCAACAGATCATCTGTCATGGTCTTTGGACGCAACTATCTTCTGCATAGAAGGAGCGTCTGTTTAAATAAGACAAGATAAGATAAACCAACAATGCTACAATGCCACAGGAACAAAAGCGAGTTAATAAAACGTGGTTAAAAAGCGAATAAACGTGGAGACATGTGCACAGCGGTTGTTGTTAAAAAATGGGGAAAAGAAGGGCAGAAAAAGACATTTTTAAAAAAAAATGTTCCCGCTGGGGCTTTAACCCAGGACTTTCTTAGTGCAAAGCGGACGTGATAACCACTAAACTACGAATCATGTTATTCTGTGAAGGGTCATTCGTCATGCTCATTTGCACATGCCCGTTTAGGTGAAATATATAATATACTAGTAGACCCGTCGTGCGTTGCAACGATCAAAGTAAAAAGGAATAAATTTAAAGAAACCAATGAGTGGTATGTTTAAAAATAATTCTGAAGAAATCTTCGTGGAAGTGTGAAAAAAAAATCCAAGTTTCATAGCAAACGGATAAATAAATTAATAATTAAATAGCGTACAAAAGAAGAAACGATATTAAGGGCCCCGGCCCCAAAATGAGTGATATTATAGTTTTTTTTATTGCCATTGTACTCATTTCTTAAACGTTTAAGATTTTATTCACTATTCAGTCATTAACAATCTTGACAAATAATGACACATGTATCCATTATTATACAAATTGAAATTAACAGGTGTTTTGAACTTTATATCTTGCCCAGAATGGGCCCTGGGGCCCTTAATGTTGTTTTTATCTATTGTACTCAATATATATTCCTCAATATCGTGTAAAATTGAATAGGGAATACAATGATTAAAGTTCAGTAAAAAGACTTTTTCGAAGGAATGGAAATTAAGAGTTCAGTGCCCTATAGTAATATAGGCTCTTAAGTTTTTATATTCTAAGTTTTGTCAAAATCCAGTTTTTTTCTCAATATCTAACTCTTAAACTACTTTTTATATACCTACAATAGGGGGAAAATAGCATTAAGGGGCCCTGGCCCATTCGGTGCAAGAGGTCAATTTCAAAAACCTGTTCATTTTAGTTCATTTTTATTGTGGCTATATTTCTCAAGCTCTTTAAAAAGTAAATAGGAAAAATATCTTAAACATATACGAAAAAAGATATTTGGGGCCCCGGCCACGAAGATATTGGCATTAGAAGTGCAGTGTCTATAGTATTTTAATATAGGCTACCAAGTTTTTGTGTGCAAAGTTTGGTGAAGATCTATTCATTTACTAAGTAGCTAACGTAGAAACTATTTTTTATATAGCTCATATAAGATAAAAACGACATTAAGGGTCCCAGGGCCCATTCTGGGCAAGATATAAAGTTCAAAACATCTGTTCATTTCAATTAGTATAATAATTGATACATGTGTCATAATTTGTCAAGATTGTTAATGACTGAATGGTGAATAAAATCTTAAACGCTTAAAAAATGTGAATTTTTGGGCCCCCAGCCCCAAAGGAATGAATATTAGCAGTTTAGTGCCCTATAGTATTTTAATATTGGCTATCAAGTTGTCATATACACATTTTGGTTAAGATCCAATAATTTACACAGTAGCTAAAGCTTAAACTAATTTTTATATAGCTCGTATAAGCAAAACATGACGATATGGGCCCCCGGCGCCCCATGAGTGTTAAATTTTGAAAAAAGTGATAGTTACCATCCCGGGAGCATACTCAACAGTCTTGAAAAGTTTCATGACGATCGGGTGAATGGTTTAGACAGCTATAAAGGACATTCATACACACACAAACATATTTAAATATTTATATATATATATAATATATACTTGAAAAATACCCGCACTTTGTAGCGGGAGTGTGCTGACCCTTTATCCAAGTATTAGGTGATGGTTATTACAATTTTTATTTGCCAAGTTAAATTTCAGATTCAACTATTTAGTTAAAATCTTATGAGAAACAGAGATATGCCATTTTACCGCGTGAGTTGTTTTCACTTAATGCAGTGCCTTTTAACATAACCTTACTATTCAAAAGATATGACTTATTAAATAATGATTCTTGCCGACCATAATAACTAAATTTACAATTTCATTCCCACTTGTACAAAATTAACATAACTTATATGTTTTCCGAAAGAGCTCTACCACCCTCGTCACTCAAAAATTTAATATATAATTACGAAACTGCATCGTATCACAATTGTAAGTTATATAATATTTGTAACCACGTCTATGAGATAAAGAACATGTGGCACTATCCCTTTAAAAGGCAAAAGCTAAGTGACTCATAGCGCAAATAAACAAAATTATAAATGTACTTTCTAAAATACTATTTTTAAAAAAAAACGGTCGTATTAAAATGATATAAAAAAATGTGCACACCATATTTAGACATATAGAAAGCTGGCCGCATAAAATAAAGTCTTGTTATAAAGTAAATGTACTGGACCAAAATAACTCCTCCTTTTGACGTATTCATAATTGTTTAACAGGGAAATAATATTTAACATTTTTATGTCTCTATATTTTACGATTTATATTTACGGTTTATAAGCAATGTGTATAATTTCAAAAAGGAATCTTTTTTTTTGTTCCCTATTTCGGATAAGGCATCATATTTTGTAAATTATATTCAATGCACACACACACACCAGATTTTATATCTGAAAAATAAAATACATTTAAAAAAAAAGATTCAACCGTCTGTTAATAAGCGCATCTTAAAAATGATTAAAAGGCAATTTTAGAAATGGCCTATGCTATTCTGAATACAAAGGAATGAACATAAAAACATATTCAATTCGCAATTCATATTAATTAAGCGTTTTCAGGATCACTTCATTAAATTTAGTCAACTTTTGTTAATACGTTCGGTAGCGAAAGTTTATAATGTATAGTGTATATAAAGCTTAAGTAAACAGTTTTAAAGTGTACGTTTATTTGACATAGGCCATCACTTTCAACATAAAATAAACTCGCTACATCTATGGTTTTTAATTAAATGTCGAGTTATGAATTAAATTTTTAAAAATCCCAATTTTATTCATTGCATGTAAAATATTAATACAATGCATCGTGAAAATAATTGAAATAAAATAATTTAAACGCATATGTAATATATAAAGCTCAGTTGATATTTTTATGTTTGTTTGTTTGTATCCATTAAAAAAAGGCCACTGCTTTGTTGACATTTTTCCAAAAGATCTCTGCCACTGTCGTCACTAAAAAAGCTCTTATATATTTACGACACTGCAATGTAACACAATTGTAATTAATACAATATTTGCAACAGCGTCTATGAGATAAAGATAATAAAGATAAATAAAAAAATTAGGCTATATTCCTAATTTTAAAAAAACAAAAACAAAAACAAATCAATTTTATGTTAAAAATGCATGTGAAACCATCACAATAATCGATTTTAAAAATGGCCTATGTTAATCCATCATCAAAGGAATGAACATAACATATTCAATTCGCAATACAAAATAATTAAGCGTTTTCAGGATCACTTTATTTAGTTTAATCTACTTATGTTAATAAGTCCGGTAGCCTAAGTTTAAATAGTATAAGTGTATAGGTTATGTAAAAGACAACAGCTTATGTAAAAGACAAACAAAATATAAATGTTATATTAATAGGACACAGCTAAATTTAAGATGCGTACACGAAAATGTGCGCACAGTAATCAGGCGATAAAAGATTTTAAAACGTGCACCGCTAAAAATGAAGCCTTGAAAAAAATACTGACACAATTATTACATAAATAGGTTTTTCATTAAATGTCGAGTTATGGAACAGAAAATAATTAAAACAAATTCGCAATTAAATTTAAACGTGTAAACAATTAAATCTAATGCATCGTGTGGCAGTTGTAATTAAATATGTTTACGTGTCTATCTAATATATAGAAAGTAACAGTAAAGAAAATGACAATTCTTTGTACTACACAGCTCAAATTATGAAGCGTACACGAAAATGTGCGCACCGTAATTAGACATTATAATATTTTTTCAAATGCGCACGGCTGAAAATAAAGTATTGGCATTGGGGAAAAAAAACGTCACCAAAAGTAACTCGCTTTGAACGGCATTTGAACGTCCGCGTAAATTTGTTCAATACAGAAATGAGGTTAAATTTTTTATTCTTTGTCTCTGCATTTTCTGATTATTTAATTTACGGCATTCGGGCAAAAGGGACAATTACAAAAACTAACTTAAAACCACCTTCAGGGTAAAAGGAACCGTCCTGCCAAATTTGGTCCCCGTCCGTCATTTGGTTTTTCCGTGATTGTCTAACAGAAAGTCGAAAAGTGAAACATACAAACATACAAACAACTGAGCTTTATATATTAAAAGATACTAGAAAAATACCCGCACTTTGTAGCGGGAGTGTGCTGACCCTTTATCCAAGTATTAGTTGCTGGTTATTACAATTTTTATTTGCCAAGTTAAATTTCAGAATAATCTATTTAGTTAAAATCTTATGTGAAGCAGAGACATGCCATTTTAAGGCGTGAGTTGTTTTCACTTAATGCAGTGCCTTTTAACATAACCTTACTATTTAAAAGATATGATTTATTAAATAATAATTCTTGCCGACCATAATAACTAAATCTATAATTTCATTCCCACTTGTACAAAATTAACATAACTTGCAGGTTTTCCGAAAGAGCTCTACCACCCTCGACACTCAAAAATTTAATATATAATTACGAAACTGCATCGTATCACAATTGTAAGGTATATAATATTTGTAACCACGTCTATGAGATAAAGAACATGTGGCACTATCCCTTTAAAAGGCAAAAGCTAAGTGAATCATAGCGCAAATAAACAAAATTATAAATGTACTTTCTAAAAAATTTTTTTTTAAAAAAAACCGGTCTTATTAAAATGATATAAAAAAATGTGCACACCATATTTAGACAATATAGAAAGCTGGCCGCATAAAATAAAGTCTTGTTATAAAGTAAATGTACTGGACCAAAATAACTCCTCCTTTTGACGTATTCACAATTGTTTTCACAGGGAAATAATATTTAACATTTTTATGTCTCTATATTTTACGATTTATATTTACGGTTTATAAGCAATGTGTATAATTTCAAAAAGGAATCTTTTTTTTTGTTCCCTATTTCGGATAAGGCATCATATTTTGTAAATTATATTCAATGCACACACACACACCAGATTTTATATATGAAAAATAAAATAAAAATGAAAAAAAAGATTCAACCGTCTGTTCATAAGTGCATCTTAAAAATGATTAAAAGGCAATTTTAGAAATGGCCTATGCTATTCTGAATACAAAGGAATGAACATAAAAACATATTCAATTCGCAATTCATATTAATTAAGCGTTTTCAGGATCACTTCATTAAATTTAGTCAAGTTTTGTTAATAAATTTGGTATCGAAAGTTTATAATGTATAGCGTATATAAAGCTTAAGTCCATCACTTTCAACATAAAATAAACTCGCTACATCTATGGTTTTTAATTAAATGTCGAGTTATGAATTAAATTTTTAAAAATCCCAATTTTATTCATTGCATGTAAAATATTAATACAATGCATCGTGAAAATAATTGAAATAAAATAATTTAAACGCATATGTAATATATAAAGCTCAGTTGATATTTTTATGTTTGTTTGTTTGTATCCATTAAAAAAAGGCCACTGCTTTGTTGACATTTTTCCAAAAGATCTCTGCCACTGTCGTCTCTAAAAAAACTCTTATATATTTACGACACTGTATCGTAACACAATTGTAATTAATACAATATTTGCAACAGCGTCTATGAGATAAAGATAATAAAGATAAATAAAGAAATTAGGCTATATTACTAATTAAAAAAACAAAACAAAACAAATCAATTTTATGTTAAAAACGCATGTGAAACCATGACAATAATTGATTTTAAAAATGACCTATGTTAATCCATCATCAAAGGAATGAACATAACATATTAAATTCGCAATACAAAATAATTAAGCGTTTTCAGGATCACTTTATTTAGTTTAATCTACTTATGTTAATAGGTCCTGTAGCCTAAATTTAAATAGTTTGAAAAAATACTGACTCAATTATTATATAAATGGGTTTTTATTAAATGTCGAGTTATGGAAAATAATTAAAACAAATTCTCAATTAAATTTAAACGTGTAAACAATTAAATCTAATGCATCGTGTGCAGTTGTAATTAAATATGTTTACGTGTCTATCTAATATATAAAAAGTAACAGTAAAGAAAATGACAATTCTTCGTAATACACAACTCAAATTATGAAGCGTACACGAATATGTGCGCACCGTAATTAGACATTATAATATTTTTTGAATGCGCACCGCTGAAAATAAAGTATTGGGGCAAAAAACGTCACCAAAAGTAACTCGCTTTGAACGGCATTTGAACGTCCGCGTAAATTTGTTCAATACAGAAATGAGGTTAAATTTTTTATTCTTTGTCTCTGCATTTTCTGATTATTTAATTTACGGCATTCGGGCAAAAGGGACAATTACAAAAACTAACTTAAAACCACCTTCAGGGTAAAAGGAACCGTCCTGCCAAATTTGGTCCCCGTCCGTCATTTGGTTGTTCCGTGATTGTCTAACAGAAAGTTGAAAAGTGAAACATACAAACAAATGAGCTTTATATATTAGATATATATATAGATAGATAGATGGTCCTCGTCGCTCACGTCGGACAAACGACACATACACACATACGAGATAATTTTAAATCATCTATCCTAAACCATACTACACATCATATATATATATATATATATTAGGGCTGTTAATGATTAATTTAAATTTAATCGTTAACTTTTGAAAAATTAACGATTAATTAATCGTTAATTACGATTAACGCCAAAAATTAAAATATATGACGTCATAAGTAACACTTATTAAAAGTTTTTGTTGAAAATCCCAATCATCTTTTAACCAACTACGCAAAAAGACAAGTGTGTAGACATTATTTGGTGCAAGTGATGAGCGGGTCTAATTGACAATATAACAAGCCGAGCTGAACAATCATTCACATGGAACTGAGGTAACTGGTATGCACAAAACGGTCTGGGCAAGGAATAAAATAATCGGATATCGGTTTTCCACCATTGTAGAGTGTTAATGGATTCAGGAACTTTCATCTCCATTTGGTAACGCAGTAATTCATCAGAAGAGCTGTCTTCATTTTCTGTCTGTGAATCAGATTCCATTAATGCCATTAGCTTAATACGCTTTTCATTTGGTTTGATAAGTGGGCGAAGTGTTAGAACCATGGTAGGCAAAATGTATCAACATTTTGAACATTCCCGTCAGTCAATAGTTTATAGTGGCCGTCCATAAATGACGTCACGCACCTAGGGGGAAGGGGGGTCACACTTTTGTGACGAGGGGAGGGAGGAGGTTGAAGAAATGTGACGTCACATCAAAAGCGTAACTTTAAATAAAACTTCTACTGAAATATTTGGTCGCTTACAATTTATTTACAGACTTTTTAAAAAAAAATCAGTGCTTCTCAATGTGCCGGTCGGTAGGCCATCAGACGCTGGTTGGCGTAAGCTATCAAGACACGAAAATTAAATCTAATTATAATCCTTAAGTTTGAGAATCCACAAGATAACATATGAAATTGTTACACTGCGTCGCTTGATGTTGACATCAAAGCATTTGTGATGTAACCGCAGCTCCATTTGGTTCTCTCATGGCAGGAGTCGTCCATCTTTTTTGCCCGTTACCCCAAAATATACAAGTCTATGTGTGCGTTACCCCCCCCCAACCCCCAGACTCTAGGTCCTGCTCACATGACTCGGGGATTTGGGGGAGCGTCGTTAGCCCCCCCCCACCCCGAAAATGCTACTGGTGAGTTTTACAAGCATGACAAGTGTCTAAAAATGATTTGAATAGGATTATGTGTAGATATTTTAAGTCAAAACGACACGGAATATCCTTTTTCTTTAAAAGGGGAGAGGGGGAGGGAATCTATTTGATAGAATTAAAAACGTTTAAGTTTGATATAATTGTTCGATTGGTTTTTGGTCAAACGCCCCTGGCCATTCTAGTCTTCTAGATCAGTGCTTCTCAGAGTGGTGGTCCGCGGGACATCCGCTGCCGGTCCGCAGATGTTCTCAAAAAAAAAGGACAGAAAAAATTGTCAGTGCAGGGAAAATAGTGCACAGCTCCCTGGTGCAATGGAAAAAATTCCTGCCGGTCCGCCATACTAAAAAGTTTGAGAAGCACTGTTCTAGATATAATGGTAAATGAGCCCATTTAAAATTAGTCAAGTATTCATTAACTTTATTGAATGCATAAATCTTGACATCGCAATTCGAGAGGAACACAAAACAACTTTTCTTCTTAGCTCAGTTTTTAAGGCTTTAATTTTAAATATCACAGAAAGGATACGTGATACAGTCAAGTCATGTGGATTAAGATTATTGTCACTCGTGTCAATATAAATGAAAGTAGGGTAGATTTAGGTGTCTTCGTATAGTACGTAGGAAAGAAATCTACATAGTTGTCAAAAAAATTTTAAAATGCATTTTCTGCAAGGAACTGGTTCAATAATGGGCATATGTTCCAAGCGTACACGTACACATGACGTATTTTAATATATCTAGTGGATTGTAGTGGATGTTATATGTCCCAAATGAGTCTGCATTACCCTCAAGAATTCCCCTTTTGACCACAGATGAGGTTATTTACCTCTGTTCGCCGACCTCTTTCATACGGGATGCCCGTTAGTCAATTGAGGAGTTTTTTAAAAATTACATTTTAAAAATGTTATTTTAAATAAGTTTCTTTAAAAACAAAGACGTTAACCGTGATGATTAATAGTCAATGCTTAATTTGTATGCATTAAAATAAAATATAATGTAAGGATGTTAACACAGTTCGTTTTCTGAAGGCCGGTTAAACGTTTTTTAAAAATGCTTCACGCGGGTTACGATATTACAATGGGGCCGTCCATAAAGTACGTCACGCTATTTTTGACCATTTTGACCCCCCCCTCCCCCCTGTCACAAACTGTCACAAATCTCTGGACCCCCCCCCCTAAAGTACGTCACACTTTCGAATTTTTTTTTAATTAACACCTAATTAAAATATTTAATTTAATACTTAAATTACACTTCACCATTAAACTGTATTAAAATATAAACTTTCCAATTAAAAGTAGGGATGTACCAGATTCAAAATTTTGAAATCCGGCCGGAGCTGAATTTGGCCGGATTTATGAAGTGAAATCCGGCTGGCGCCGAAATCAGATTTCTTAAAATGGCCGGATTCCTGATTTGCCGGAGCCATTATGAATATATATATAAATTAGGAATCTACCGGCCAGCCGGATTTATAAAGTGAAACCTGCCGGAGTCGAAGCCAGAGCCGGATTTTTTTTAAATAGCCGGATTCCGGATTTGCCGGAGCTGGAGCCGAAATCCCGTACACCCCCACTTAAAAGAACTATCATATTATTAAAATGACTTTAATAGTAGAATAGTTAATTGGCAACAGTTGTCACAGTTATTCAATGAAATAGTAACTCAATCTAGATCAAATTTGAAAAGAAAAATTGCAAAAATTACACTTGACAATTGTATAATACACATAATTTCTCTGCTAACTTTTCATTTACAATGAGTGAGGTTAAGTTTTAGATAATCTTCCGATTATGCAATCTATTGACACAGGATAATAAGTAGATTAGCGAAACTTGACCTCACCCAGAGATTAAATAATACAAAGAAAACAAAACAATTTGACTTTTAAAAAAAAGACTAGATTGACAAATTATGTGACCAACTCTTGTGCTATATTGAATCTGTTTATTATGGTCCTATGAATTATGTTTCATTCAAAAATATTCACTGGACATCATCTTACAACGGTGAAATGAAGTTTTCATCCATAGTTACGACTGACATCATTCTTTCACCATCATCGTTTCCTGGAAGGATAATTGCAGACAGATCAACTCGTCCTCATCTAGCCACTCAACAGCCTCTGTATGTGCATTTTCTCTTCTGGCAATAACTGCCATAGGTTCTCTTTGCCTTCTAGAAGTGATTCTCAAAGGACGGATGCTTTTATCTGAGTTGATTCTGGAACAGTTTGGGTGGGCACATTCTCCTGAGCCCGAGCTCTGTGTTGTCCTGTATGTTTCTTCAAAATTGTTTGTGAGGCTAAATATAAGTGACCTACTTTGCAAAGTAGATCAAATAAGCTGGTAATCATATGGTTGTACTTTGAAAACTCCTGTTGATCTTGGCATAATGTCATCAAATTTGAGAGTTTGTGCTACAATCAAGGAAGGACATTTATGAGAATCTGCATCTTTCTGAAGCTTTGAGTCCATCAACTATTTGGTTGATTGGGATTGGAGGAGGGGAAGAATCTTGAAGGTAAAACGTTGAAATATGAGCTTCGTGCTTTGTCGCAACATTTCATGTCCTGATATTTAACAATTTGAGTGAAGTGTTGGCTGGTGCGAACATGATTGTCAAACCATACCTGATCCTTATATTTGTAATATTAGTCCTGCTGCATCCAATTCAGATTTATGAAGAACACATTCAGGAGATACGCATTTCATGCTATTTTGACATAAAACTAATTCTAATTTTTCAAAAAAAATTGAAAATTATTTTTAAAGCTATTTAAATTCTACTAAAAAAATATAAATAAATTAGAAAAAAATTAATTAAAACAAATAAATGTGTGACATCACACATGGCCTGACCCCCCCTCCCCCCTGTCACAAAGTGTCACACTTTCTTAGACCCCCCCCCTCGGAGCGTGACGTACTTTATGGACGGCCCCAATGTAGATCTTCAATTAATAAATAATAAATACTTTAATGACAATAAAAGGGATTTGAAACATACTTATTTTCAAATAGGAAATAAAGTGTTTTTTTAGGGGGGGGTCTAAGTTTTTGTGACGACGCGTGACGAGGGGTAAAAGAATCGGCAAAAATCGCGTGACGTCATTTATGAACGGCCCCAAACCCAAAATGTTCGTTTAATCGTCGGGAAATTTTTTATTATACATCGGCCTCTTTTTTAAAATCCTTTATATTAACTCGTGGTGTCTGGTTGAACCCTTGATTGCTTGTCGGTCGCCAAAACTTTGGATCGATTTTTAACCCACTTCCTCATAAGCTAGCGAACTGAAATTTAGCAGGCAGTTTTTGTAGCGATAATAAAAACTATGTATCAAAATTTCATATCGATCGCATGTACCGTAATTAAATTATTGAATTTTTAGATTATTTTATTTATTCCTATGTAACATGTTATTTTTTGAGATAGAGTATCGCGGTGCGTATTATATTGAACAACCTTTCCTGTCGCGCAATAAGGTGCGTATTTTACTGACAACACTTTTTAAAAGCATATTCCTGATCGGTGCGCATTATGTTAAACATGTTTTACGACACAACTGCAATTTTGTATTTTTGTATTTTTTTGCACTTCGTATTATAATGAACATTTTTTTTTAGTTATGTCACGTACATAAAGGATTTATAATCAAAAACTTGTTTTTTTAACCGTTTTTTAATTAATATATTTTTTTGTTTACTTTTTGACTTCCAATAATTTGTAAGTGATGGGTCAATTAATCGTTAAAAATGATTTAATCGTTAAAATCTTTTAACAATTAATCGAGAAATTAATCGTTAATTTCCGCAGCCCTAATATATAGATATCCTTATTTTAATGTTTACGTTCCTGTAAAGAATAAGATAAGATAAAATGAGATCTCATGTGTGATGAAATTTAGCAATATGAACGTGATCATCTTTTTTACAAGCAATAAAACTTTTAAAAAATATAATAAAATAACATGCGTAAGAGCTAAACTTAGATTCAAAATCCTTATGCCGGAAGCTATTCTGTTGTTCGACTACTGACTACAGCTAGGAATATCCATTGCATTAAAAAAAATTGAATTAATATTTTATGATGAATGAAACCTTAAATATTGCTTTGTTGCTAAGTACAAGCTTATGTCCGGGTAGTTCAAGGTCATTTGCTCGTAACTACGTCATAGACTTTTGATAATGTGAAGTTCAAAGCGGTGGAAAGTGATGTTTAGGAGATATGTTATCTATAACTTACCGACTGCTGTGAGGGGGTTCACTGAGGATAGTCGGTAAACAGTAAATGACATGCTGGTACTTGCTTTACTTATATACACAGCATGCTTTTCAATGCTTGACAAAGATTAAGAAACACTCTACGGTTATTTTCAAAATATGTTTTACATCTAACATCCAGTCTGAAGAAACACATGTAATCCAGTGTAAAACGTTGTACCTAAAAACATGTAATCCAGTGTAAATCGTTCTACCTAAGCCTTCATTGTCTTTGACATTTTCACAGCTCTTTATTTTCTGTAATCTTCAGCAATAGGCATACCCTGAATAATTTAATTCACTGCATTACTTTCACGTTGAGTCACCATCACAAGAAATGTTAGTAATATAAAAAATGAGAATAAAGGACTTCAAACAATAATATAATCCTTTTATTTATTCAAAAAGTAGATCAGGTACAAATAAATGTACTTAAACATTGCTATACATTATTAGACAAAGGTAGATTGTATGAAGAATGGAAAAAATACATGATTCATGAGAGGAAAGAAATAAGCACTACAGCACAATAAAAAAACTTCTCATGAAATTGAAAATCTCATGTAGTCACATGTAACAGTATTTCTTATGATATTGCGTACTATGAAACAGTTTATTGGTCTTTACATAAGAACTGACAAGATTGGTAATCTAGTCTGTTTTAAAATATTTTTTTAGTTGCTTCTGACGGAAAAGAACAGAATATGTTTACCAATGTAAGAAGAGTAACATAGAAGCATTATAATGTTGAATAAAATAAACATATTCATTTTTATAAGTAGTTAGTTTTTAAGAAGAAATGTACAAATGTACAAAAAGAAAAAACCAAACTAACAGCCTGCTCAAGACGAACATAATCTGGGACACTTGTTCACGGCCATCATTTTTTTAGGCTTTTAGGTACTTTTCACTTTTGAGCCTGTTGTAACTTGTATTCATAGTTAATATTGAGCCTGTTGTATTCATAGTTAATGTGGGCTCATTAACTTGCAGATGGGCTTGCAGCATCTACACCCCAATGGCTCTAAACTGATTATACAAAAACAAAAACATCCATAACGCTTCTTTAATAAATGGATTTTTAAAGAAAATAAACGTAGAGTTCTGAATCCAATATATTTAATTTTATCATTTGTGGCAACAAATTATAATGTAGAAAAACAAAACAATCAAACCGTATCACAATCAAAATGTCAATTTTAAAACCAGTTGGTTTTTATTAAAATTATATAATGTATTGTTTAAAAATATTTATTTTTTTATGTCATATGAAATTTTTAACAAAAAATTTCAAAATTGTTTTTTTAGACAGAAGTGTAATTTGTTTTATAAAAATGACTTTCAGAATTTTATAAACTCATACAATTGAAACAAGAAGGGTAAGATATAAATTTATTAACCTTTATTTAGTAATCCTTACTCCTGTTTACTTAAGCAAAAGTAGTCAGATAATTAACAATAAAAATTTCAAACATTTGAGTGTTAGCTAGCTAAACTGTTGAGGATCGTGGAGTGAAAGAAGGTAGAGGCATTCTAACTAAAACTTCAAATCTAACAGATCATAACAAACTTTGGTTAAATGTTCAACATATTATTCATCATTTGGTTACTTTATAAAGTCAAAGTTCTAGTTTTTCAAGTCAAAGTTCTGGTTTTTAAAGTCAAAGTTCTAATATTCCAAGTCAAAGTTCTAGTTTTTCAAGTCAAAGTTCTAGTTTTTCAAGTCAAAGTCTAGTTTTTCAAGTCAAAGTTCTAGTTTTTGAAGTTAAAGTTCTAGTTTTTAAAGTCAACGTTCTAGTTTTTGAAGTAAAAGTTCTCATTTTTAAAGTCAAAGGTTCTAGCTTTTTTTAAAGTCAAAATTCTAGTTTTTGAAGCCAAAGTTCTAGTTTTTAAAGTCAAAGTGCTAGTTTTTAAAGTCAAAGTGCTAGTTTTTAAAGTCAGCGTTCTTTTTTGTGTTGGCATCTCCAAGAGCTACACAAGAAAATAAAAGTGCTTGCTCAAATCCTTCTATGTCTGGCAAATTGTTAAAACTCCATTTACATTCTACACATTTCATTCAGGCTCTCCATGCATTAAAAAAATTGTCATCAGCTTTTTTACCCCTTTCAGTTATCATATGAACATGAGGTCAATAGTTAATGTCATAAACATCTACCATGATACTAAACTAAGGATAATATCCATAACCAAACTATTTCCACTTGGCAAAATTATTTATAAATGTATGTTATGATTACATAAGGGAAATATCTACTTTTTAAATGAAACATTTTGATTGCTTCTCCCACCTGCATAAAATACATGAAAAAATCCTTTAATTTTATTTTTTAAAAGTAAGTCTAATATCATTCAGTCGCCTTTGAAATAAATAGAGGTTTTAAACAAGAGAAAATGAATTTTAAAAAAATAAAAACCCAACATGACAGTAATATGTTGCTGTTAAATTAAACACAATATTTCAGATATTTCATTTTACCAGCTATGGAAATAAACAAGTCATAAAAACTCAAAATGAGTATTTAAACGCAATTTCCAAAAAGAATTTCCGATTTTTTATTCAAGGGAAATTATTCTAGATTACATTAAAAGTCGATTCAAATAAGTAATTCTGAAAGTAAACACAATATGATGTCATATCCCCTCACACTACATCAAACCAAGAATGTGTCAATATAATGCGCACCACGCAACAATCTAACATAAGCATTCACAAAGCCGGAAAACCCCAATAACTGTCATTCTAGATTAAATTAAAAGTAATTTCAAATAAATAATTTTGAAAATAAACAAAACAATTGCTTAAAAAAATTGCTGCTAAAATTACGGGAGTCGAACGCAAAGACATTTTTCAAAAATTCCGTCTTCAACATTGTTCTAAATATTATTAGCTATCGTTTGGCGTTTATTTCAACCCGATAGATGTTATGATTGGCGAGAAATTGACAAAATACTGATATTTTTAAAGGTTTTTTGGATTTTCAAAGGAAATCCAGTAAACCTTTTCGTTATTTTTTTGCACATCCTTGGGAGCTCCTTAGCATATTTGCAAAAGACCCAAACCCTCTATCTGGTATGGTTCAGGAGGAGCTGCATGTGCAAGCTCAACAGACATTTCAAATATATAAACAAAATTTATCCTATGGGAAATTGCGTTAAAAATACCGTTCCTTGAGTGAGAGACCTAATTCAGTTAAGAAAATAATAAATAAGATGTCATCATTGTGTGCACTTATGGAAGTTTTTAAAATTTAACTTTCCTTTATGTATCTCAGATTAAGATTTACCATCTGCACCTGTATTTAATTTCTTTGTGTCCAAAATTTAGACTATTTATGATTAAGTCTTAAAAGTAACAATGACATTTAACATAAAATACAGAAGAAAGACATACAAAACAGAAATCTTATGGTTTACATAATATCATTAAGACTGGCCACCAGTAAGTGTTAGGTCAACAACCCCTTCATGATCATATTCAGTAGTATTCATATTGATTTAATGGAGGCTTCATCATTCTAGATGACTGTACAACTGCAAGTTGTGGGAGGCACCTGTATCATTGACCATACTTTTAAATACTTTAAATTTAAAAAAACATAGACAACATATGACTATTAATTAAACTTAAGTATTTCAAGTGCCATTAGTAATACACAATTGAGAATTTACAACAATTTAAAAAAAGGAAAGATTTTGTGGTACTTCTGGTATTTTCTTTATGGCATCTTGTGAATAGAAACAGAATGATCTTTAAAATGATTAGGTAACCATGATAAATCCTCATTATAAAATATCATGTAAAAGGACTATGAGAATTTTCAATTCTGAATTCATTGAACCTTAAATTTGCTTAGATAAAGAGTGAAATGAAACTATGAGCAACTAAATTGAATTTAATTCAACATCTCAATGGTGTTTCCATGATTCAATGTCTAGAATGTGATTAAGGGGTTAACAGTCATGTCTGTGTCATTTCAATCATATATTTGATCATTAACATTAATGCACAAGGATCAAATGCTATCGCCAAGTATATAAGTAGATATTTTACAAAAATGAAAAAAGCATCAGATCCTTGCAGGTGAAACAACGTTTTAGTCATCATACCAACATTCTAGCAAAATGACCCACGACATCTGACAGATCAGAATGACGCAATGAAATATATTTTTAAAATAATATATATTCTTTTAAAAAATTAATACATCCCAAAATCACCCAAATGCATCCAGTTATCACCTTCATTTACTTAGCATAAATAAAGCTAATTAAAAAAAAATTAATTACACCTTCATTTTGAAAACTCTTTATATTCTATGTTGGTAAATAAATCAATTACAAGTAAGTTTAAAGACAATCATTATATAAAATTAAATACATACACACCAACCTATAAGGTGTACTAAAACTTTTCAAGGGAATTTGTTTTTATAAGGTTAGGCTGTAGCTTCAGTGTAAGGAGTTTTTCTATATATAAGTATCTGGTAGTGCAATAAATTGGTATTCAGAGAAAATCTAAAAAAATCTACTAAT
This sequence comes from Ampullaceana balthica, assembly GCA_944989445.1. Taxonomy (NCBI): domain Eukaryota; kingdom Metazoa; phylum Mollusca; class Gastropoda; family Lymnaeidae; genus Ampullaceana; species Ampullaceana balthica. Next base: position 166,268 of record CALYLW010000558.1, read on the forward strand.
AATTTTTTGTCTTAAGTCAAAGATTGGCATGCAATCTATATAAATTGCAAATCACTTGGTATTATTCTTAACATAACTCCCAATTAAACACTATAGCTCCTATGGAAAAAAAATATATTTAAAAACAAAGACACGCAAACAAAAAATATCTTTCATCAAATTATTAATTTTGGTTAATGTCTAATAACTACAATGTTTCTATGAAATTCAATATACAATTTTTATAACAAATTTCTTCTTACCTGTGTCCAAAACAAAAAGTTTTTAAAAATTTAGGATTTAGAAAATATTTGTGAAATTAAAGATGTGACTAATGCTAGGCCCTATAATGCTAGACTGTGTGAGGTGAGAGACAGAGACTTAGGCCCTATAATGCTAGACTGTGTGAGGTGAGAGACAGAGACTTAGGCCCTATAATGGTAGACTGTGTGAGGTGAGAGACAGAGACTTAGGCCCTATCAAGAAGTCAAGTTTTCATGCAGTTAAAAAAGTATATAAATGATGAATAATGTCTAATGATGTTTTTTTTAAATGTTAATATTTTAAGGACATTTTCAAGGGCCATTGTACAGTTTTTAATCTCAATAGTTTGGCATGTATGTAAATATCAATATTAATACATAATGTTGCTTTAACTTATAATTTAGAAATTTAAAAATTGAAAGTAAGTAGTTAAAAAGGATAAAAACATATTTTTGTATGAGCAAAAATAGTTGTAACAGTTCATTAAAAAGCAAAAATCAATTATTTTATTTGAAATATTTGTTAGCACAAAGAATATTTCAAATAATGCATTCAAAGCATAGTTTTATTTCCTCTATGTGTTGCACACAAAATGTTTCAAGTAGACTGATATATTAGCATTATCACAACATATTGCTTTGCATTGCTTTGTGCCATTTTGGAATAATTTATTGATGAAAATGCTTGTTACAAATATGCAAGGGATCCATCCACTCAAATGACAATTCAAAGATTGTTTACCTCAAGACACTAAAACTAAAATGTATTAAAAAGATGTCTGTTTTTTTAAACTAGGTTTTAAGATGACAATAGATGAAAACTCCTATGAAATTTTTTATAAACTGCATTTACAAAATAAATTCTTTAGCTATTTAAATGAAAAAAATACAATTGAAAAAAGTTTGAAAATTAAAGTGATTGCTATATAATTTGATGAATTTGTGAAATTAGAAAATCTACTCAAATGAAAATAATCCTGAGAGCTAATAGAGAAAATATCAACTCTTAATTCTTAGTTTAGTTTTCATTTTTAAACCTTTATTTGAGTAATAGGAAAAACAAGCACCAAGAATTTGCTTTTGCCCAGATTCTGCCTATTCTTTTAAAAACTGTATGCAGGTATATAATGTATTAGTGAACCATATAATGTACATGTAATATTAAGATACATATAATATTTTTTTATAAATAACTACATACAGATGGAAGGCTGCTGGTTACATGTATCCATCAGAGAATGCTTTCAATAATATTAATATCCTACATATGGGATAACTGAAACATCTCTGAACCTAAGGCTCTTAAAAGATCTCACAGGAGTACTCTCCTAGCATCTCACCCCACCTCCAAGGGTAATTATCCACTCTAAGTAAGCCCCCTAAAAGATAGTTTCAGAAGCGAAAATTCTCATTTTTACATACAGACATTTAAATTCAAATGTTTTGTTTTCTAAAAGACAAGTTGGCGCCTGGAAATTTTCTTTTCATATTTAATGTATTAAATTTTCAGTTCCTGGATGAATCTTTTCCCTGTAAACTGCATTCATCCAGAATATGCAAGGACAAAGTAAATATCAGAACTAAGTTAAAATTTATGTTATAGAATGTAAACTGCAAGATATTTGTTCTACTCTAAGCTTCAGTGCATTGATTTAAATTACAATGGAATATGAAAACTACACTGAATCCAAAAACTGATTTTGATCTTTTACACGTACAGATAGATGCTGCAATTAAGTTTTAACATTAAATTTTTAATCAAAATAGAAAGTACAAACATTATTTAGCCAAGCATTTTTTTAAACACAGTAAGAAAGAAAAGAAAGTGAACTTACCTTCATTTTTAGAATATTTTTTGGTCTAACTGGATTTCATTTTTAAGAAAGCTGGAAGAAAAATCCTTTCCCCTTTCTGTTATCAGATTTTCAAAACAACTTCCATCCTCAGATAAAGCCGAAATCATAATTTAAAAACAAAACTTATTCACAAATGAATTTGTATGAAAATTTACTATTGTAAATGTGTAATATTACTTGAATTTTGGTTATAAAAGGAAGGTAGATTAATTTCTATTGCACAAAAGTTTGATAAAATATATACCTGTATATTATTTTATGGTTTTTTTCTTCTGAAATAGCATTCAGAATATTTTTATAATGTATTATCCTGCAAAATCACAATTGTGTTTAAAAAATGTTCAGAAAGCTTATTACCAAGTGTATAACATGGAAAATAGTAATTTAATCTCCACTGCCTTGTCTTTATAAATATAACATACTACTGGCATGGCAATTTAAATGAATACCAGCTGTATAATATAATATTTATAACAGTAAATGTTTTCCTATCTGCGAATAAATGTTTAGTTACAGTAAGATAAGAAATTCTACCTGGGTCATCTTGAAAATTATTTTTAAAATTTAGGTAGTGCATATTGATATATATATATATATATATATATAATCATATCAGTATAATGATGAATAAACAAATTAAAATTAGTATTTACATTTTAAGTTAACTGCATTCAATCTGTTAAATACAGCATTCAATTTTTTTTACAGCATTCAATTTTATACAGTATTCAATGGGGAAAATATGTCATAAAGATGAAAGACATGATAAGTTTGGACAATAATTTTAGTTTTTGAAGGGAAATTTACAAAATGGGGTTCAAGCACACAATTTTCCTAATCTATATCCTATACTTTTATGTTTTAGAATGTTTTCACTTAGTTGGAATAAAAAAGTTTTAAAAGTTCTTTAAAAAACTCATTTCAAGAAGACAGGCAACACTACCTCAATCCATCTAGCAAACAAGGGAAGCTACCATCACAAGTGCTATAAATATGAAAAATGAGCCATAAAAAACTTAAAGTTGGAAAGCCAAAAGAATTTTTTATTTCTGATGACACCTTGTCCTTTTAAAAAAAAATTATTATTTAAAAAAGTAAGTGGCTATTGCAGCAGGTTGTGAAATTACTATTTAATATTTTTGTAATTATTAAGTTTACACAATTACATTATTTTTCTAAAGGCTGGATAAAATAATAGAAAAACTTTCACAGGCAAAGAGGTCACTTATAGTTTTAGTGCTTAATTAGATTTAGCCAATCTGCATGACTGCAACAACAGAGTGAGACAATGACCACAAATGACTGATTTCTGGATTAGATGCACTGTCAATGATGGTTTAATGCCTAGTAAAAAAACAAAACAAAAACAGATAAAAATAGGATCTAGGGGTCCATCCAAATAACTTAAATAACTATTTTCTAGATTTATAAACTGAAACTGCAAGAAACATATCTAATTTTAATCTTTTGATAATATTAAAATAAATATGTCCTCTCCTTATTATATTTAAAATTTGAATGATTTATTAAATTACATTCACACACGTTTTTAAAATTTCAAGTCAATTCAATGATCTTTTCACTCGACTGTTTTGATTTATTTATAATTTTTTTAAATATAACTAGCACTGGACTGCAATAAAAAGAGGTTATTTATAAAATTAAATCATGTATAAGGGATTTATAAAGATTTACTGGCTTCATTTAATATGAACAATTTTAATCAAAGTATAAGGCAAACAAAATTATGGCCCTTAAATCTATATTTTCCAGGGCTTGAACTTTAAAAAAAAAGTTAAAAGACTGAAGTAGGTAACCTTACATAATGGTAAAAATAAATTTTTACAGTGGAGGAAAGAAGGTATATGTTTTTTTTCCAAAAACTTTTTACATTGCATGAAGGCATAGATTCCTTACCAGTATCAGAATGACATGAGTAGATTCTGCAAATATAACACAAGTAACAAAATGAAGGGAAATATCAAAATAACATCTGATTGCATGATCTGATAATTATTTGCTATACAAGTGGCGGGGTATATTGATGGACTTGAAGAAAAGATTTGAAAATATGCTTTAGTTAAAAGAAGAGCTTTGAATAACACTTGAAGAGTGGGAGATGAATGGCAAATACATAAATGAGCATTAGTTTGGTCAATTAATTTTTATTTTAACATCAAAACCAAAACTTTATTTTTAAGTCATGCATTTTATATTGAAAAACCCACAACATTAGCCCTTACAGAAATGATTTGATCGTTCGCTCTGCAAAGCTATAAAAAAAAATTGGGAAATAAACAAATATTTTTTCAAGGCCAACAGTTCTTGAAGGCATGATACGTTTCTCGGTTTAATTATGTATAAAAAATAAACTTCTTCTGGCTTATTTAGCAAGTTAAAGCATTTAAAATTTGTTTACCTTCTCCCTCAAAAATGATTCTCACAGTTAAAAAAATATTAACAAAAGTAACACATTAATTACACAATTAAGTAAACCATTTGAGTTTCATTTGAATGTTTAAAAGTTATCAACTCTCAGCACAACAATCACTCTCCATGAATAAATGTCTGACTCTGCATGTAAGCTTCAATCATGCAACACTTCCTTCCTCACGCTAAGAGACAGTGTCATGTAGATCTTTGAAGAAAGCATGCACAGCCTGAAAGCCCCTCTTGTCTATCTGCATCCTCACATTTTCCACCTCCTTAAACAACTGGTCACCACTAATGTCCTCCGGCAATTTGGTTAGGAATTGAGCCACATGAATAAAGTCCATCTTGAGCAAAATACTTTCATAGATGTTGAGAATGGCTGAAGATAAAAAAGATTAAGGTATACATTCAAATTTGACAAAAGTACAAGGAAGAATATGGGCCCCACCACAGAACCAACCCCTCCTTCTTAGTTATACTAAGTGCAAAATGAAAGTAAAGATATTTGCCTAATATTTCTAGTTTTTTTTAAAACTCACCTATAGCAGTTTTAAAAAGAAACTCTTCTCCATCTCTGAAAAAGATATCCCAAACTCTGCAAGCTACATCTAATGGAAGAGATTTGCTGTATAACAAAAATACCCTGTGAATATAAATTAATCAAGAGTTATATAGAATTACTAGGGCTTTGCTCGGGTTTAAAATAAGTTTTCTGTGGAAACGTACAAAACTGTTTATTTGCATGCAATAAAAGGGTACATTTAACTTAAAGCAATGTGATAAAACAACAATTTTGGCAGTTCCATTTGGAGTGCGAACAAAAAGATTTTTCTCTTTGCCAACTCTGGAGCAGACCACATACAACTGTCCATGAGAAAAGCATGGTGTCTGCAAGTCTATACCAGCAATCCCAAGAGACTGAGTGATAATTTATTTAATTTTTTTTTACCTGTTATCAACCACCGAAAGTTTCATGCTTCTACCTATACGGGAAATAGGATAATAAAGCTGATATAAGGAAAAAAACTACATTTTGGGCCCCCGGCCTCCAGTATCTTATATATATGGAACGAAACCTGTTTATGAACTTTTCCCATGTAATTTTGTGTATGAGTACCAAATTTCACGTTATTTGGTTGTCTGGATCTTGACTTATTAGGGAACAGACAAACATACAAAAAATGCGTCTTATATGTATAACATTTGGACCCCCGACCCCCAGTTAGTGATATTTTTTTTTGACTGCTACCATCGCGGGAGGGTACTCAACAACTTTCCAAAGTTTGTTTCTACCCACAAAGAAAGATGAGGATTAGTGTTGATTCAGTTTTATATAGCCCATATAAGGAAAAAAAATGGTTTTGGGCCCCCGGCCATCCATGAGTGAAAGGATGCAGAAAGAGTCATCTCTCATGTGTAAATTTAAAAAGTCTGATCGGACACTTCAGGCAATGAAATAAATTCATCAACTCAATTAGCCGGTATATCAGCAATTGGCATAAATGTTACCAGTGAGATGGAAAAAGTTCATAATGTCCACACATAATAAATTTCTTTTAAACATAAGAAATATTTGAACTAACCATTCCATGAGATAGAGATTAGGTGTGACACTTTGAATTGTGAAATGAGCATAGAGGTTAGGTAGGTTTTCTTTGAAAAATTCCTCAAAAGTTCTGTAATAAGCAGTCATCTGTAAAAAATAATTCCTTGCTTTAATTTTATAATTTATAGTGAGAAAAAGTAAAACTAATAGTAAAAATTCTAAATACTCTAAACTTTCTCACAAGTAAAACTTTTCAAGAGACTGTTAAAAATATAAGAGTAATATTACCAAAGTTTCATCCATTCGAAAAAATGCCAGTTGGCATGGTCTGTTGAGCAAATTTGCAAAGCACACAAAGGCATCAGCAACATCCATATTAAGCAATAAAATGGCAGCAATAAAAGACATGCCTTGAACCTACAGGGAAATTATTTGAAATATGAAAATGTGGCATACTGTCTTTAGAAATGAACAATAACTTTGATTTCTACATTTGCATTTTTGAAACGCATAATTAAATACATGAATATGTTTCTCTTTAAAACCCGCATTAAGACCTACAATGATTATATTTTTAAAATGTTGCGATTTCATGTTTATTTCTTTAACTTACATAGCCAACATCAGGTCTGTAACAGGCGTAAGCACCTAATAAACTGTGCAGTAGGTCGTAAAATGGACCTCCCTGGGAAAGTAATAGAAAAGGTAACATCTCATGTCCTATACAGAATAGCCTTTTCATTATTTTCTCAATTCAAGTTTCACTCATAACAAAACTGTCATTCAAATAAACCAATGAACTTTCAGCATCCTTTTTCAATACTGTCTAGCAATTACTAGCATGCAAATGAAGTTTTGGAAGTTTGAAATGGGAAACTCATTAGAATTGTAGAATTAACTCTTAATGTCCTTAAAGGTTTTCTGTACACTTACGCCTATATCCTGGAAGGATTTCAAGTATATTGCAATGAACTGGGTTATGAAAATGTAACGTATATACTCGTTCTATAGCCCGTTCATTCATAAGCCGACACTTTTGGACGGGAAAAGTATTAAAAGTGTATAACCCGATCGCAAGCCGACACCCCAAAAATAATAGGACAGCTTTAAAAAAATGGTACATATTATTTTTAAACGACAAGCTAAATCGGTCATTATGATTGTTTACTTTGTACTGCCTATCTTTGTCTTTCTGCTCTTTGTTAAGCAAGAGTTACCGGTATCTAAAAAAGAAATTATTTGGTAAACAGTGACGAAAGCGCATACATTAAAATCCGTTGTTGAAAACAAAAATTTTAAAACAATTTATTAAAACGTTCACAAAAATAAATAAAATGATTAAATAAGGTAAGTGATGATTTTTAATAATATATTATAGCTTCTGATAGAACAGTCGAATCTTGTAGAATGTAGAAAAGGACATTGATAATCTACAATAACAACACCAATATTCAATATCCATGCAGAAATCACCTATGACCCGCTCATAAGCCGACAACTTTCCCCCCCTAGATTTTGTCAAAAAAAGGTCGGCTTGCGAACGAGTATATACGGTATTTATTGTCATACTGACTTCATCTTTTAGGATAAGCTTACAGAATGGTTATTTTTACGCACCCAAAAGACCATCTTGAGTTTAGTGCTATTTTTACCTTTAGGTTAGTACTATTTTTTTGGCTGAAAAGTTTGGCAAAATCCCATCTTCAAAAAGAAAAAAGGGTAAAAACTACCACAAAACTTTACGAAACAATCGAAAACACCAGTGGAAAGCAAGCATAGACTTTTCCAGAAGTTGACTAAATCTTCTCTCATGCACTGAGTAGTGTTTACTTTCTAAGATTTCATTACTAAAGAGAGGCGCCCTTTACCGCGGTTCAGGATTTGAGGCAAGGCACACTTTACCACGCTTTAGGACATTAAGAGTTTAGATTTTAAAAAAAAGAATTTTAATTTATTTTAAACTAATTTATTTTATTGTTCTAATAACGTATTTTAGACAAAATTAAAATGTCTGTTGCCATGAAAAGTAAAAACTATAAATATTTAGATAAAGTTGGAATAAACTCATATTCTTTTACCTTTTGGAATATACAAAGCTGTGGGAATGTTCTAGAAACATCAAGCTTAATTACTTTGACACTTGATTCTTTGTTGGACGGTTCTTGTTGGCTGGAAGAACCTTCCCAGACAAAATGAAATCAGTTAGTGAATGATAGTTGATAAATATGACAGGGGAGTATTATTAATACTTTGCTTCTCTATCCTCCTAGTGTTTCCAGGTTTAGTCATTAAATTAACTAGATCCATGCCTAAAATGGGATACAATCAATAGAACTAGCTAGAGCAGAATACTGATGGTCATTGTGGACATAATATAAAACAAGGTTTGAGAACCTAGAACAAACAGATCACATGGCAAGTGTGATAATGAAATAAATTTGTGAGTCATCCATGGACATCAGGCTTTTGGATTATTGACAAATGGAGCAACCTGACTGGCCCCACAAAATCAGTGGACGGAAGTAGCCAGTTGAATGTTCCTTGGCCCTCCTTCAAGAATTTCCCAAGAGAATTAAAAGAATCTGTGAACAGAAGCAGCCTGGAGAAAGTGTCAAGTTATTTGGGCATTGTCACAAGCACCACTGGGTGCAAGTAGACAGATATTAGAAATTAAGGAATCTTGTTAACACTGGTTTCACATTTTTTAAATAGATTTTCTGGCTCATACATTGGCTAGTGCTCTTCATGGACTTACACAAAACAGGTTTTATTTTATATAACTATGAGACATTTGTTTTAGAATTGTTGTTTACCTTCAAAACCTAAAGTAGTCTCATCTCTAACAACCTTTATTCTCTCCTCAGCTCTTTCATGGCAAATATTATAAAGTGCTGAAACAGGGATAAATGCACAATTTAAATGCATTATTGAAATGACTGCTAGCAAGTAAAATAAAAATTCCATTGTCTAAATATTCACTAGGTTACCACAATGGCATGATTTAGTTGAAGAAAAAACAAAACATGTTTAATAGTTATTAAATGTTGATTTGAGAGCCTTAAGTTGTGATAAACATTAATACTCTAAAAAAATATGTTAAAAAAAGAATTTTAAAAAGAGATGAAGAATTTGAAGGAAGGAAAGAAAACAACCTTAAAGGGAGATAAGCTATCACTATTTTAAAAAAGTCAATTTTTATCATTTAAATTATTTATAATAAAGAGTTATTTATTTTAATTAAGGGGCCATCCATATATTACGTACGCAATGAGGGGAAGGGGGGTGTTTAATTAATGGCATTTTGCATACGGGTGCGCACGGGGGGAGTTCTCTTTCGTCCACAACATGATATTACAAAAAACTATAAAGACACACCCCCCTCCTCATACTTAGTCACAAAAACTTTGACACCCCTCTCCAATATGACATCACAAAGCTTTGACCCCACTCTAAAAGCCGTATTTCCTAATTGAAAATTAGCATGTTGCAAATTACCTTTTTATCATTTAAGTGTGTATTTAGTGTAAGGCTGCACTCTAATATCGTACCACATGTGAAGCCATTGAAAAGGTCATTAAATAAATTGCAAGCAATTAAACATTTTAGTGGAAGTTGTGCATTTTGATGTGACATCAAATTTCTTAAACACAACCCCCCCCCCACCACACATCATCATAAATCTGAGACACCCCTCCCTTAGGCATGTGAGGTTATTTATGGACGGTCCCAAAGAGTAAAACCAATATCTTGTGACTATGTCTTAAGATTAATTTTTCAAAGGGGCGGGCAGGAGAAAGAAGCTAATTTGTACGTACGTACACATAGGGGAGGGTTCCTGAAAATGTACGGGGTGCAACAGGGTGTCTTGGGGTACGAAAATACGACTTTTGTGTGTAAGTAATATATGGATGACCCCTAATGACTTTTAACTTTAGTTTGAAAGTATCTTTACTCTGTTACACCAACACACATATAGATTTAATTGTGATATAATACTGTTAATAATAGTTTCAATTAGACCCTTAAACTTTTTAACTAGGGTTGATATTTCCTTGGATCGTTTGTTATATAAATTTACATATAGATAAATATACCGTTAAAAATAGTTTAGGGTTACTGAATATTTTAAAATTCTCTTAAAATAAAAGGCCACAACCCATTTTTTTTATTTGCTAAAAATTTTAGCCATTTAATTGATTATACATTTATAGACCTTGAAAATAAAAGTAGTAAAAAATATTTTCAAGAATAAATAATTTACCATGTGTAATATTCAGATCATTTCCTATAGCTAGTTGCCAAACTCGTCCTCGAACATTTGGGGGCAGGCCAAGCCACCACAAGTCTCTGCACCTTTTACTCTGCCGCCTGTCATATTAAGTTATGTGCAATGAGAACAACAGGTAAAGGATGTAACAAATATTATATTTAAAAAACAACATAATAACTTTAGTACATTAGAACTAAACATTCTTTGCAATAGGAAGGATTTAGAAGAAGTATTTACAGTAGGCAGTCTTCACATTTAAGAATATTGGTAATTTAGTCTGCATCATATTATATTGTAAAGTAGAAGTTTAGAAACTTCACCTCATTTTGTGGGTCTATTATTCTATTAAAGTGGTCAGCAAACTCTGACCTTCATATCATCTATCTAGCAGTCCGTCAACTTCAAAAGCTAATTTATTTTTAAATAAAATCTGCTTTAATTGATCTATCAGTGCTTAGGTTTCCCTTTCCTACTGCTGCTCCAAACTCAAGGTCTGGCCCTTGTTCCTATTAGTGATGATGAATGTCATATAGTAAACATGCTCACTCTCTGGTTTCATTATCCTCTCACCAGGGTCAGGGTTGTATTGGGAGCAATGACAAGAATGAAGAATGGGATCACAAAAATAATCTAAGTAGTACACTGCAATTTTTTACATGATAATGTTTCAGATATGAAGATCCCCAATTAGAATGCCTTCAGAGCACCACTTTCTGCACCTCTCTTATTGACTTCTACTGTCATAGCTGACAGTAGTTACCAAAGTTGTTGAGATGATCTAGTCATGTGATCGCAATGATCGGCAGCCCGAATTCATGTGTCACTGACAATCAACTTCTGAACTCATCATTCCTACATGGTACTGAACCTGCCACTCAATGTTAGGCACCTAAAACCCCTAACCAGTCATCAATTTTTCCATTTAAAACTGTTCTGTTATCTAAATTAAATTTGAACTCAAAGAAACATTGCCAGCAATTATGTTCAGTTATTTATGTATGCCTGGAGTTCAGAAATCAACAGATATTTAGCAGACACATTGCAAGTTAAATAACCTGAATGAGTTAACAGATTCCCCACTATTTTGTTACATTTTCGAGTATACTCTAAAACTATTTTCCACCAAATGGTACTTAAAATCCTAAAACTTATTTTAAATAGGTATGTCATTATTAAAGAAATGTAAAAAAAAAGAAATATAATTTTAGTTGACTCACATAGATTCCCAGTTGGGTAAGATTTCTGTGTCCCATGTGCGAGCAGCAGCCATCATTTGATCTTCCATCTTTCTTTGCAACAACAGTTGTTTTTTCTTCTGTTTGATATCTTTTATTTCTGAGAGATAACATCATTTGGTCAGATTTTTAAAGTTTTGATTAGTATAGCTAAGACACCACCATTAGTTTCCAAAAATTTCTTTTTATAAATAAAGCAAAAGAAACAACAATTTTTCAACAACATATTCATGATAACCTTTTTTTTTAGCTGCCTCCACCATGACTTCATATTGCTGCCTATGTTTTTCAGCCTCCTCTGGACTTTTAGAAGGAAGGTTTCTAAAAAGTACACACACATATAAACATTTTTTATTGAACCGATTGACAAAAAAACCAACATGTAGTCAATAATTAAATTTATACTATGAAACATTAAAAAAAATTTTTTTTAAACTTTGTGGATGCAACATGAGGAAGAGCTTACCATAAATGTGACAATCTGAATGAGTAATTACATTTTTATGGTACATAGACCTTATTATTAATGAAAAAATAGTTTACATTGGACGATTTTCCAATATTAAAGCAGTAGTTGACATGACTTCAACATCTTGTTTTTTAAGTGGAAAAGTTGGTTTTTCAAGTTTACGCTGACGGGCTTGAAATTCAGATGTTATTTCTTGAGGGTCACGAGATAGTACAGACTTAGGAGGTATTCTTCCAAATAATTTCCAACCAGGAGGGCTTTCTTCTTTCACCCGTTTAGAGAATAAATTTCTGTAAAAAAGAAAGGAAAAAAAATAGAATAACGTATAAAGATAAATTAAAAAAAGAATTTAATTGCTTTTTATATTTAAATATCCCCCTATCTGAAGAACAAGAATAAATAAAAATTAATTATTCCAAAAGGAGAAAAATCTCTTAAATTTTATATACAAACAAATATTAAATTTGAATATTTATGTGTCAATATACAAAATACAACAAAAATTCTTACTTCAGACTTGTGAATGACTTCTTTTTAGCTGCCTGGAACTGAGGCGCCCTTTTGTCACCATAACCACTGTCCAAAGAAGAGGAATTATAACCTTTATCAAATGAATTTCTTGAGTGCAGGTTGATGTCCATGAATATTGATTCATCTGTGGGATTGCAGCTCTCCCCAGGGTGATCTTCGGTAACTGACACAGCAGAAACAGAGAAGTCTGTGCCTGTGCTGACACTTGATAGACTAGAATTGTCCGCAAATAAATATTGACTTGGCTCAAAATTGTGATGAAATCCATGAAAGCTATCCACACTGTGCAGGGTGAATCTGTCACTTTCTGACACACAGTGAAACTCTTGAGCACTGTGTGCTTTGTGCATTGGAGAATGTGGGCTTAAAAGCTCACTAGAAGACAGATCTAAGGTGGAACTTGCAGATTCTGACTCGTTGCAAGAGTAATCTCTATCTGGTGTATATAATAGTTTAAAATCTGTATGTACATTAGGTGAGTCTGTAAGTAAGGGTTCTGGTGAGGCACCATTACTTTTAACTAGCTGCTTGGTTGTTGGTATGTACAATAACGGTAGAGAAATATTTTCTAAAACTTTTGAGAATCTTGCACTGGTGCCCAATTCAACAGGAAGATCATCAGTGAATGTAGCTGAAGGCATAACTTTACCATACTGTGGGAATGAATTATTTTTTGCATCAGTTATACAAGAATTCATGGATAATGAGCAACCGCCATTGCTGAAAGAATTTTGTTCACTTTTTATGACAATTTTATTTAAATGATTGTCTAAAGATTTTAAATGACTGTCACTAGAGATTGACAAAGAGGCATCTGCGTCTTCAAAATGATCATTTGATCTAACGGAGAAAGGGAAAAGGCTTGCTACATCATTTCCCAATCCATGTGATGTTGAGGCTTTATCTGAATCATTGTTATCCAGTGCTTCATAGGAATCATCTGTATTTTTTAAATCAACAAAGCCCACATGTGAATTGTCCCTTTTCTTCTGACTTTTCAGAGAATCTACATCTTCAAAGTTAATTGTGATGCCAGTCATACAATCTGTTTCACCATTATAAATCCCAGGAGCTGGGGAATCTTTTCTTTGCTCACTCATTACTTGAAATCTCATTGTACTTGGCATTTGAAATATTGATGGTGTTAAAGGTTGAGGAAATGATTTTCCCATGATTGTTCAATTTGCTTTTATAAAACTGCATGATACCTTTTAAATCAACATCTGTTTACTAGCTTATAACAGCCTCAGTGCAAATGCCACTCCTGCATCAAACTAAGGAAGAAATAAAAAAAAATGCCCGCTAGATACATCTGAAAATATTTTTAAAATGTTTCAATGTTTTGTTTCTTGTTTAGTAAATTGTTTTTTTTAAAAAGTTATATGTTTGTCTTTTTTTTTAAAGTTAACTGGTTATATTATTATTTTTATAATTGTTAAGATACCACAGTGAAATTTAATATATGAAAATTTTCCTCCATTATTGATAATAATTCAAGTACATCTTGAAATTACAGCAAATTGATTGTTAACTGTTATGAATAGGAAGTTTTCGGCAGATATCATGAACCAATCATTTAACTCAAAAAGAAGCCAATATTTTAAGTCAGTTGTTGTGTTTCATAAGGAAAATATGTTTTAAAAACATTTAAATAAAAAGTGTTCCTCTGTATGATAAGAAATAAGAAATACAATTTTTTTTTAAATTTGCTATCTAGGATAATTGAAATTTTTTAAAGACTTAACCGACACGTGTGGGATGCTCATGGCATATTTTAAATCTATTCAAGGACCTTTACAACAACCTACACTTTCAATGTTACATTGATGACAACATCACCATAATCATTAATAAATGTTTACATAAATAAAATTAAAGTTCTAATTTTTAAAAATTTTCTGTAGAAATAATGAAAGTCTATTGCGAAATAAAGATTATTCTATTTGTTTATATATCATGAGCGCCCTATTCTCAAGAAAGATGCATGGATTGAATCTATGAAAAGCTATACAAAATTATTTTGAAATCTGCAATAATTAAAGTGGATCTATACATTTAATTTTATTAAATAACTGATGAAATTTAAATGACCATTTACTTATCGTACACGTGACTATAATAATAGAGCCATGCAATTATGGGACTGTTCCATTTGTTCATTATGGCAGACAACTTGACATAAATTTCCACTTAGCTGTATTGCTTTTGTATAATTCTAAAATAATGAAAATTCGTAAGCTCAATTTTAAGGCACACAGTCTCTACTATTTCCTACTACAGTCAACCCACTTATCTCGAGCTCGGTTATAACGACACCCTATTATGTCGAAGTTTTTTATTGGAACCGCCAAATTTCTCTCTTTGTCTTAGCATGTCTCAGCGTAAAGTCGATTCTTTTATGACTCCGAAACCTAGTATCTCGAGCACAAAGAGGGCCAAATTTGCAACTTAACTATCGATTTTCGTCGGTTGAAAATAAAGGTTTGGTAACAGATAATCGACGGTGGTTTTTTTTTATAAATTAAATAAAAAAAATAATAAATTATATTCTTTATAAAGTTGTTGTTGTTGCTTTTGGTACCATAAGATAATGACTGTGATCACTAACACCGCGTGACATGAAGACTGATAACACAGAAACAACCAGCCCACAGCGTGCTGTGCTCAACGTCAAGGCCACAATAGTTTTATTTATATTACAAAGTTTGATTGACTGAGAAATTCGAGAACGTTCTGATAAGTTAATTAACAATACCTGCAACGTCAAAAGCATTAAACTTAAATAACCATATTGATTTGTTTATTTGTATCTTAAATTCGCGGATACGATGGCAAACCACTGCGACACTGCGAAGCCGTAAACTTATGACCTTTTAAGCGCATGCGCAGACAATTATAACTGGTAAATTAATTTTCATTAAATAAATGGACTCGAAACAGACAGAGACGTAATCAAAGTCCTTTACTACGGCATAAATATATATAGACATCACAAGCATTAAACTTAAAATTAACCATATTGAATGTTTATTTGTATTTAACTTCGCGGATACGATGGAGCAAACGCGACTTGCGACACTGCGAAGCGTAAACTTTTGACCTTTTAGCCATGCGCAGCAAAATATAAACAATTGGGTAACTTATTTTTCAATAAATAAATGGAATCGAAACATGACATAGACGTTAATCACAAGTCCTTTAACTTACGCATAAATATAATAGAGCATCAAAAGCATTAAACTAAAAAACCATATTGATTAGTTTATTTATGGTATATTTAAATTCACTGATACGACGAAAACCGACAGTGACACGCGAAGCGTAACTTTAACTTTAAGCGCATGCGCAGACAAGTATAAACTGGTAACTTATTTTGGAAGTCAAACTGACCATAAACGTAATCAAAGACCTTACTTCGGCATAAATATATATTCAAGTAATATATATATATATATAAATATATATAATATATTAATTATATATAGTATATAATTTATAAGATATATACTATAAATTCCGATTAGTCCATAACTTTTCCCAACTTTCAATGGGGAGGCGAGAATTTATTTTAAGCATTCCCGACTTTTTCCCGTTTTCCTGAGTGGGAACCATGGTTATAATTTATATTTTAACGGTCCTAAAAACGAACGGTCATGACAACCATAGACTTAGGAAGCAGTGAAGAAATAATAGTTCCGATACGATTTCCGATAAATCAACCCATCCACTAATTAACGTCTAAAAAATACATCATGTACATAAAGAAATTTCAAGCACATGTTAATATTTTGCCGCCATATGGAATTCGTTTAAACCTCGATCATCGTTATTGTCGACGCCAATTTCATACCCCAACGCCGTACGACATAACGTTTTCGACTGTATTTAAAAGTTACTTTGTAAAATTGTAAGGAGTTTCAAAAAAGTTAAGGTTAAGAATGTATATAGTTTTTCAATTAATGTAGATCATATATAAATTTTTTGCATAGGTTGATGGCAATACACAATTGAAATATTAATTGGCAGTGCAATAAATTGGTCCGCAGAGAGCTGAAATCTTATTGGCTTATGAAAAAATTACCTTTTGGTCAAAAGTCTAAGACTGGTAGCCTAATTAAATTTAGAAAGTGGGCACAAACTAATTGAGTCCATTTGTTAATGATATTACAGCGTTGTTTGTATTAATTGGTAGAAACCTATAGCCTATGAGTAGTAAACCATGATTAAAAATAAGCTTGTGTAATTATTATAACTTTATATCCATATAACACATATTAATGACTAATGGTAAAAAGAAAGAAAATCCACATGAATTTTCTTGCATTACAATTGCAAGTGGCTGTAAATTAATGGTAAATCAAATAAATTTTTCAAGTAGGACAAATTATAACTTATTTATTGTTTATTTGTTTATTAAGTACACTTATAAAGGATTGTACCCCAGCCTAAGGACTCACTGCACTTCACAAACATTTGCAACAACTTGACAAAGGACAAAATTATATTCAGAATGTTCCAAAACATCGACAACATCATGTAAAAAATGAAAACCCTTGGTTGATTATCCATCAAAGAGTGTTAGACAAATGGGGTTAGATCAGTGCACTTCAGTGCCTGTCCTGGGAAACCAGCACAGATAAGTTAACTTTGTGTTCTGTGGTGTGCTACTGACATTGTTAACAGCATGATTGACGATCAACAAAAAAGATGAGTTACACTTATAGCAGCAAATAGCATGAAGTTTTGGCACAAAAAACATACAAGGCAGCAATTCTTAAATTTGTAGTGATGAAAAGCTTAGCTCTCCCAAAGCACCAGTTGATGTAGAACATACAATCATAAATGCAACAATAATATAACTCGTCTTACACCCAGTCCCAGACTATCTATCAAACATGAGCTTGAGGCTATGTGGCTATAATCTAAAGTTATAGACTTTAGGCTTATTTCCTGTTTAAGTTTAAGCTTAGAATAGTTAGAAGAATAGTAAAGGCATGTTCCTTTAACTTTAATACCTTTAATTATAACTTTAATTAATTACTAAACTAAAGTGTCTAAAGCTGGCTTAGCCAAAATTAAAATTAAGTGAGAAATATGACATGATTACTTCTTAATTGCTCTTGTTATATAATTCATTATCTAATCTAAGTCAAATTCAAACACAAATTTTCCTGACCAGTGACGCCAGTGTAAATGAAATAAGTTTAATAAGACAACAAAATTTCTGCATTTAAAGAAAAATAAACTATTCAAAGATTAAGATTCAAACTCTTGGCCTTGGACTGGAGCAACATTTTTAGAACTATAAAAGAAGAATAAGCTATTGAACTACAGTGAACTTTAATTTGTACACATTTGTCATTTGTTTATTATTACTGATAATGATCGTCTGATTATGTCACTAGTAGTACTAGAGTAAAGTAAATTAAAGTTGAGTGTGTCAGTTCAGATTCAGTACCTAGTCAACTAGTCACAGTCGAACGTAAGTCAAAAGCAATCATTTACTGCTTAATGAATGTGAAAAAAAAATAGCATTCGCAAACTTTATAAGGACCGACATGAAACGTGTGAATGAAAAACACAATTCAAATGTATATGTTGAAGGACATACTTACGCAATGCCACAACATTTTCATGTCGAATGGTTTGTTATTATTAAGGGACAATTTTGGCAGCCATTTCTATGCTAATTAGGGGGAGTAAACTTCACTGAAGTGTCTTAAGTAAAGCTAACAAAATTGTGTTTTTCGACTATTTAATAAAATATATCAATTTCATCATCGTATTTACATTATGCGTTTAAAATAAACTGATTTGATATTATCTAGAGCATACGACAGTAACATACTATTTCAGTTTAAAAGAATAAATATAAATGTTAAAAATAAATTTAATTATAAAGTTCTACAGGTAAGTCTAAAACATTGAATTAAAGAGTATTTAAAAAAATAAAATAATACCAGGGTGATATATGGCTGAAAAATTAAGAAAAATTAATTTTAGTTAATATAAATTATTTATAACACAAAATAATAATCGTTTGTAAATTTTTTTTAAGAAAAAAGAATCTAACGTAGAGTTCAAACTGCTTGATTAAAAAAGTCAAACTCCACCCGAATTTCACTTTAATTTCGTTATTATTGAGATTTTTTTCTTCATCTTGAAATAAAATAGTCATCTTCACTGCTCTAGGGGCAGGGAAAAAAGGCTTTACGCAATGAGTTTAATAATGTTTGACGTCTGCAGTACATCAACTCAATTTAACAGATGGATAACATGTAAACAGGGTATGAGTAAGCCTGACAGGACGTAACAAAACTGCGAACGCTTCGGCAAAGAGCCTTCTTCAACAAACAACGAACAAATAGTACCCACAAATATAAAGAAATAAAAACTTAGCCGTGGTGAAATTCAGAGCCAAAGAGAGCACTAGCTGGCATCCTACCAGACAACATCCTATTTAAGTTTGTGTAAAGTTGGGAAATGGGATAAGGGGAATCTTTACATATATATCCATCTATTAATCTATAAGCCAGATTGCAGTCTCACCCACATTTTGTGCAATTTAACAGGTCGGTTATTTTTTTTAGAGGAACGTGACCATTATTAAGTCATTAGCTTTGTAATTTTTATGGAATAATAAAATATGATTTAGGAAAGTCTGGAAAAAATTCAGATGGTTGAAATTTTGTTGTGATACTTGAAGGACAGATAGATGAAAGAGGAAGATTGAAGTAGATTTATCTTACGTATGCAGCAAGTAATATAGTCATATTGTAAATGGGCATGGGGTAGGAGCATGGTTTGACATCATATTTAATTTTTATGTTAAGTTGAGAAATGGGGTAAGGGGAATCTTTATATATCTATTTCTTTTAAATATGACAAGGAAACATTTTAAGTAAAATGGATTCAAACATTGTTAACAATGGATATCAAACGAACAGAAACGTTGTGCAAAATAATTTTCTTAGAATTAGATAGATGCTAAACTTAATTGCAGTGTGGTAGCGGAATGCATGTTTCATATGGTTAATTTATATTATGACTTCCATATCCAGCTCATGCAGAGTTGGTGTCACCCCATCACAACTCACCCCATAGACCTCCGAGTCTGCCAGTGCCAAATAAAGGGAACATGCATAATTTTACCCTTTGGCTTGGCGTCACCCCTTTTGATGGTGTCACCCAGTGTATCCGCGCGCATCTGAGCCCATGTCTAGTTTATGACTAGTTTTAAAATATAATTAAAACTGATTTTTAAATATTGATGTTGGCGCAGGATGAGTTAATCAAGCTTGCAAAATGTTGTGGGTATCTGATATTTTACAGACTTATTCATCCTACTTAAAGATGGATTTCGGAAAAGATACAATTTTATAGTTAAAACACGCACACATACAAACACAATTATATTTATAGTTTTAAAATTGTTGATTAGTTAAGAGTAAAACTGAATCTATATTTTAGTTAGTTTTTCCAATAACCTGTCAACGTCTTTTGTCAATTTTTAAAAATGTTGAGACTTTTAGAGTTGACCTTTTCCATCATTGTATTCCTTGTAACATTAAAAATTTGTAATCAAATATAAGATAGAAAACAAAATAAACTTGAAACTGCCATAAGCATTTGACGTACAATTTAGATGCCGCACACTTTAACTTTGATAGTTATGATTACCATTTATTATAGAAAGCAAAATAAAATTATTCCCGCTTTTTATGACACCAGTCTTTAGAAGTTGATATTACAGAACGGTAATTATAATACTAAATAGCACCGTATAACCCGTATTTATTCTCGCGTATAGTATAGTAAATAGTATAGTATTTAGTATAGTATAGTATAGTGATAATCATAGTAAAATAGTATAGTGAATAGTCACTAATAGTAATAGTGTAACTGTAACCCGTGTTACGACAAGTTACGTGTATAGTATAGTATAGTTACTATAACTATAGTTACATGATTACATGCCATGTAACATGGTAAAGCATACTCAGCAAGCATAATAACTCATAGTTACTCTATCAATGATCAATCAAAGACTGTCAAAGTACATAATTAAGTACAGTATCAGTATAGTGGTATAGGAATAGGACATTTTGTCAATAGTCATAGGCCATTGTCACAGTCATAGTCATAGTATAGATATATTAACTGTATACTGTATAATTGTATAACTAGGTTAGTTACTAAGTTAAGTAACTAAGTCAAGTGGTTAGTCTGTTAGTATAATTTAAGTTAAGTAGCGGTAACCTGTGCCTATGACTTGATGGACCATAATTAACTATATACTATATAATATATATATATATATATTAAATATATAAATTATAGGGCTGTTAATAGTGTTAACGACGATTAATTTAAAATTAATCGTTAACTTAAAAAAAACAAAAACTAATTAATCGTTAATTTCGATTAAAGCCAAAAATAGAAATTTATGACGTCATTAAACTGAACATTTCAAGGGAAGTAACAAAAACAAAACTTTTTCACCATCTTCGACTTTGCCATCCGCAGATAGCTTAAAAACAAAATGGTAAGCGTTATTCGCACGGTTTTGGCAGTGCGAATAATGTCCAATATTATCCGCACGGTTTACCGTGCGGATAATGCCTAGGGTTATTCGCACTGCCGCACGGTTTTGACAGTGAGAATGATGCCAAACGATATCTAAATTCTTATTACTAACTGCTTATTATTTATGTATCATTGCTTATTGACATATTTTGGTTTGGAGGGTATAAAAATAATTAAATTGTCGTTTTAACCGTCTTTTGAGTGACTGGAATCTTTTATTTTTTTATCCATTTTAGCAATAATCTGAGTGGACCTGCATAATATCGTCGTTAGTTAATCATTAGTTAATTAATTACTTAGTAACACTGTGGATTTAGCTGATATTAAACTATTATATTATTTATTAACTGTTCCAGTGCACTCAAACCTTGTATTTTTATTCTATATATTATAAAATACATTAATTAACTTTCATTCATAATCGGACGAGGCTCTGTATCTGTAATTAAAAGGGCTAGTTATTATTCTCCCCAAAACTAGCATTGTACCTGTAATCATCATAAATCAATTAAGTTAAATTAAATTAAAATCATGCAAAAGCGAAAGTCGATATAATATTAATGGTATAGTATAGCATAGAAATTTTAAAGTGAGAGTCTGTAACAGTGACAGTGGGTAATATTAAACAGAACAGATAAGACAGGCATGGGTGGGGGAATAATAAAATGTTTCTGGGAAAGAGCCTGTGTGAGTGTTTGCAAACATCTTCACTGTGGTTGTAAAACAAACAAAAAACACAAAAAATAAAACATAACTAACTCCCAAAAAAATAGTTTTAAAAAAACATAAGTAAGACCGTCCTGGGATTCGATCCACATACCATTATGCTTCGTGGAACTAAGCTACGACTAACCGCTCACCTGGAGAAGCTGCCGATTTAAGTGCGTTATTTTAAAATTATAAGAGTTATCATCATTAATTAGACACCAATCATTTTTTTATGGCAGTGCTACTTTAAAACTTCAATAATCATGAAATTTTAATTTGTATTAGCATGTAAATTACACATTTTAGCCGAAATCGAGTGATATCGGCTTTTATTTTGTCTACACCGGGCGCGTTTTTTTTCTCAACGTGACCAGCCCCTAGAAGACGCATTTGCCGACGACCTGTGCGGATAATACTCGGCATTATCCCCACGGCCAAAACCGTGCGAATAACCACTTCGCAACAAAATTTTTGCTCAACTTTCCAGTTATATGTTTAAATTAAACTGCGCTGATACTGTCAGACATTTTTTAGTTGACGTCTGCCGGTCCACATAAATTAATAAAATAAATTATAATATTACGCGGGAGAAGTTTGTATGTAAAAAAAAATATAAATTATTATTAATTATTAATAATTAATTATTTATTAATAAATTTAAAAAAATATTAGAAATATTTTCTTTAATTTTAATCGAATTTTTATCGATTAAAATAATTTAATCGATAAAAATTTTTAACAATTTAGCCCTAATAAATTATAATATTTATAAATTATAATATTTATAAATTATAAATAAGCATAAAATTTAAAATCAGATTGGTATTAATAAATTTAAATTAAGACCTGTGCCTGTAGCCTACAGTGTAGGCTGTAGCCGTAGCGATACTTTTACAGTACAGACTATAATATGACTATAGTATAGTATAGGCCTACATTTTTAGTTAAACTTTATCAATAAATTTATGTGCCTTGCACTCAAACTCAATGGCCAAGGTATGTGTTATTTATGGACTCAATCGTAATATCCATTCAATAATCTTCTCTACTGTCCTGTATAGAATTTTGAAGGAGGGTCTGTAATGGAAAAGAAATAAGATAAAATAAATTGTAACAATGCGAACTAAAGTAGCTTTTGTTACATGTTTTTTTTACATGGCTGGGTTGTTAGCCCTGCGCACAACCGTCTGGGGGGTTGCCCCTCACAGCTCTCTGGGTAGCTGTCTTTGTTCGGGTTGGGTCCCTAGCCTTTGTGGATCCCTCCACTTCCTACAAGGCAGTAGGGCTGATTTTGGTCCACCCCGGGTATTTTATTTCCCTGGTACCCTCCATATCTGGTGGGTTTCCCCTATCTGCCGGCTGGGGAGGCGCTCGATAGAAGATCAGCATCTCCCACGAGACCAGCTGTAACATATGCAAGTGAAACTTGGACCTTAACAAAAACTGCAGAAAACCTGTTAAATACATGGGAGAGGAAAATTCTCGGGAAAATATATGGACCAGCAAAGGATGAGTTCGGATGGAGAATAAGAACCAACCATGAACTATACAGTCTATATCAGGGTACCACAATAGTTGCAGAAATAAAAAAAAGGGCAGATTGCGCTGGGCAGGACACCTAGAAAGAATGTCAAATGATAGAGGAGTAAAGAGGGTACACCACCAAAATCCCAGAGGAAAACTGCTCAAGGGAAGACCTAGGCTTAGATGGATGGATGACGTAGAGAAAGATCTACAACAACTGGGCATCAAATATTGGAGAAGAAAGACGTTGATAAGGACTGAGTGGAAGGAGGTCGTGAGGCAGGCCCAAGCCCTACCTGGGCTGTAGCGCCACAGGGATGGATGGATAACTAAACTAGCAGCAAGCATAATTCATTATCTATCACTATCATTTTATATTAGGGTTTCGGAAATTAATGATTAATTTCTCGATTAATCGTAATCGTTACAAATTTTTAACTATTAAATTATTTTTTAACGATTAATTGACCTATCACTTACAAATTATTGGAAATCAAAAAGTAGAATAAAGAAAAATAGTGGTCGATAAATAATAAATTTCCTGACGATTACACAAACATTTTGGTTTTAAACTTTTGACTGACAGGAATGTTCAAAATCTTGATAAAGTTTGCTTACCATGGTTCTAACACTTCGCCTACTTATCAAACCAAATTAAAAGCGTATTAAGCTAATGGCAGTAATGGACTCAGAGACAGAAAATGACGACAGCTCTTCTGATGAATTACTGCATTACAAAATGGAGATGAAAGTTCCTGAATCTATTAACTGTAGAAGTAATTGCTCGTCAAGAAACAAGTCTTTAACACCTTGTGGTCTGGGTAAAAACTGTCTTTAATCAACTATACAATCAACTGCTTGTTAAATCGTGAACCTTACATTTATAGCCAGCCATCCTATCAGTTCACAACCACGCACAATTACAATTCACAGCACAAATCACGCACAATTACATTTCACAGCACAAATCACGTGTTTCATACTCGGTCAAGTCCTCGCATGCTCATACAATGTAAACACAACACGTCTCACAGATTAACCCTTCTACAACAGTGTTTCCTAACCTATGGGGTCCATGCACCCCTTCAGATGCCCAAAAATTTCATGCACCCCTCTTTTAACTTGCAGAAAAATGCATAATAAACCTATGTTTTTGATTTTAGAAGCACAACAGCTTAGACAATAGGCAACAGATAATTGAGTGAGAGATCTGCTGCTTCTGAAACTGATCAATCTGCGATTTAAATCATGGGACTGTTTTGGACAAAGCAACTCTCATGTCATCTATTGCATTCACTTATTCCTTTCCCTTTGTTTTAATCGCAAAGGTGTGGAGAATCCTGCTCACAAGATAGGTTTTGAAAATTGGTAGGAGAGTCATACTGCATATTGGCCTAGTGTTGTGGAAAGGACTCTAGCTGGGCGCCACACAAAATTCAATCAAGTAATGCACAACTAAGAAGGCACACCTCAGTACTTTCTCTGTTCTCAATTAAACAGGTCATCTTTAGCAAAGTGACTGTCTCAATCCAGTTTGCTAATACAAAGGTCTTTCCTAGCCATTCATGACAGAAATACCCATCAAAGGACTTTTGCAAATCTTGAAAGGTTGCTCTGAAATTCCCCTTAGATTTTGTCAGGACCAGTGATCCCTCGGGGCTATTCTTCTGCACCAGATACTACAACTTTCATCGCAATAGTGGAAAGTTTGGCCAAGTAGGACTTTTGAAGTCGTCGTTGGAATAGTACAACTTTGTTAAGGAAGGCTTGCAATCTCTCAGTAGCAAACCATACAGCAAAGCAGGCATTGGAGATATTTGTTCAACACATTCAAGATTGATAAGATGTCAGACCAGTATGCAAGTAATGAAATGAAATTTGGACAGTCAAACTTTTCAGCAAGGTCACTCTCTTTTTCTCAGCAAGAAAATGGCAAGCTCCACTCTCAGTTGCTACTAACCGAGAAAGAATCCGTCCTAGGACAACCAGCGCACCACAGTGTTGAAGAGCAGAACTTCATGCTCAGGGCACACCTCCTGACAGAACAACTTACAGAGGCAGTGTTTCAAGGCATGTGAGGGGAACAATTTACAACTTGGACTGTAGTAGAAAAACGACTTCATGGTTTGAGATAGAGTTTTGCAATGCCAGGGCCTGACGAATGAAGAATACAGTGTGTAGTGGACAATATCTGGAACTCTTTCTTTAGCAGTGCAGAAATTTCCCGACTTATTACCGAGCATGGAGGGAG
This sequence comes from Ampullaceana balthica, assembly GCA_944989445.1. Taxonomy (NCBI): domain Eukaryota; kingdom Metazoa; phylum Mollusca; class Gastropoda; family Lymnaeidae; genus Ampullaceana; species Ampullaceana balthica. The sequence goes on from CALYLW010000558.1 coordinate 191,919, forward strand.
CATCACCTGTGCAAACTGAAGAAATTCTGAAGTCCCAGTCAAACTGGTTTTCAGGGAAGAAATGCCCAGACTAGCTGCAGCACAATCATAGCTATGGTAGTAGCTAGAGGGCATAAAAAAGAGAAAGCCCTCCTTCATAAAGTAATCCCCACTGTAGAACATAACACCAGAAATACAGAATCTGACTGCATGTCCTACATCAGTGGATTCATCCAGCTGCATGCAAAATTTAAAAGGACTGCTCTCATCTCGCGCAAGACTGATTCCAGAATGTCGCAGCATGTCTACTAATTCAGGAATGAATATGTCATGTACATTGTACAAAAGAACATTCTCAACTGCGTACCTCTGCTGTGACCACACATCATTCCACCAACTCCAGAGCATAAGGCTTCACAAAGTCTCCAATGGTGTGGGGCTTCTTGTTCATATGCAATAAGATATGCCACCTTGAATGAATGCCTCCAGTGCAGGTTCTGTGACAAAGAAAAATCCAATCTTGGGTCAAGGTACCTAGTCGAGAAGTGAGCTCACTCTTCTGCATGAAGACTCAACACGAGTTTCTAGAATTGGAGGGATGGAACTTTCTCCAATGCTCTCGGAGTCTAACAGGCTCATGTTTGACCATATAGCACAGAATTTTTCCACAGAGGAAGCACTGAGGCTTTTTGTGGTTTCATCTCACTCTCTCTTTTTTAAATATTTTATTAACGATTTTGAGGTGTGATGAGATGACAAATCGGAAAGTCGTACCAGTCACAGGCACATTTTTAACTGACCAAGTTGGTGTTTTTAATGATCGGAAAGGATGCCAATCTCAAGATATTAGGTTTCATGACACGATATATTGCTACAATTAATTTATTCATGACCTAGTGAAGGAAAAAAAATCCCAACGTTACCATCTCTCTCAAAACAGTTTAGAGGGTTCACCAGAAGACATATATCTGACGTAGTTATGATGACAAAATAAATTATATTTTATAGAAAAACTGATACTTAAAACACAAAATACCGAGGAACACGTAGAGCGAACTGTTCATTTTGCGAAAAAGTTTTCCAGTCAATTTCCACATGCGCAGAACGATAGCGCGAACTATTAAAGGTTGCATGCTTAGCATTATTGTTTACATTTTCAGATCTATCAGTTTCTTTCTTTCTTTTTTCCCTTCTTTTTTGTCCACTTTTTTCTTTTTTTTCTCTGAATGGTTCATGCACCCCCTGGAACTGCTCAAATGCACCCCTTTGGGGTGCATTCACCACTGGTTTTTTAGGAACCCCTTCTCTACATGTTGGAAACTTAATGAACACTGATATCCGATAATGTCATTCCTTGCCCAGACCGTTTTCTGCATACCAGTTACATCAGTTCCATGTAAATGATTGTTCAGTTCGGCTGGTTATATTTTCAATTAGACCCGCTCATCACTTGAACCAAATAATGTCAACACACTTGTCTTTTTGCGTAGTTGGTTAAAAGATGACATATAAAGGAGACATTCCAGTGTTATTTAGATTTTCAACAGGGGCGTTTAATAAGTGTTACTTATGACATCATAAATTAAAATTTTTGGCTTTAATCAAAATTAACGATTAATTAATCGTTAATTTTTGAAAAGTTATTGATTAAATTTAAATTAATCGTTAACAGCCCTATTTTATATATTATGATCTCTTATTTATATTGCTACTTATTATAAATTAAAATGGTAACCGCGTCGGTCTGGCATTTATAGGTCAATGTACAAAAGATGTCACACTAAGAGCTGCAAATTAAGAAAATAAATCCATAGTGTTCCACAGATGGAAGAATGCCATACATATTTACATACATTAAACATTCTTTGAACGCTGCCTCAGAAAATCTTGGATTTTCTCATATATATTACAGTAACCGCTCCTTGAATAAAAAAGATTATTGCTTTCTACAGTTATTCATGGTTTATGTCAAAAGTCTTGCATTTTATTAGAGCTTTGAATGTTGATGTGTGTTGGTTTTCCTGGTTTGTTTAGGAAACCTATCCTATGCTTGGATTCTAGGCTGGAATTCATCATTACATGAATGGGGACGCGGTGGTCGAGTGGCAGCGCACTGGACTGTCGTACCGATGGTCATGGGTTCGAATCCGTGTGAAGGGAAGGGTTCGTTCCCGGGGCCTAGGGCGTCCCTGAGTCACCCCGCTCCGAATGGGTACCTAACACTACATGTAGTTAGGCGGCTGGGTAATGCGTGGAACCCACAAAGCCGTGGCCTGTGAGCGCTGCATCACTTGCCAAACAGATCATCTGTCATGGTCTGTGGACGCAACTATCTTCTGCATAGAAGGAGCGTCTGTATAGATAAGACATAAGACAATTCTTGTGTGCTCTTATTCTACATCTTAATTTATGATCTGGTAAATAGTTTAGACCAGTGCTTCTCAAACTTTTTAGTATGGCGGACCGGCAGGAATTTTTCCATTGCACCAGGGACCTGTGCACTATTTTCCCTGTACTGATGTGGTAGCAAAATTTATTTTATTTGTTTCATTTTATGTGCTTTTATGTTGCCACAAAACTGACATATTCTATACGATTAGTATTAATGGATGGTAATGGAGGATTAAAGCTAGATTTTCTGTCCTTTCTTGATAACTTCTGCGGACCGGCGGCGGATGGCCCACGGACCGGTCCGCGGACCACCACTTTGAGAAGCACTGGTTTAGACCACAGGTTCCCAACGTTTTTTTATTGGCAACCCCCTCTTATAAAAGGCAAGAGACCCACGACCCCGATTTAATTGAAAAAGGCAATTGTAATAAGGTAATATAAAACTCATGGTTTGGACCATTAAAAAAGAAAAAAGTAAAAATTTCTAGAAATTTTCTAAACTATCTTTTAATTTCAAACCTATTTCATAACATTAAAAAATTCTCATTAAATCATTTTAATTAAAAAATTGAATGAAATAACATTCTAGAACCACAAAAAATTAAGAAACTGATGTTACTGACTTTGGGTAAATTCTCAAAAAAGCTTAGAAAAATATAGAATCAATAAAACATTTTCGTACTTTTTTACATCTCTAAATTTTATTTTTTCCCATAGATTGATTGTTTGATGTTGTGAGAAAATTCCAGAATTAAATTATAACTAACCATCCCTGCCTCTGCTTATTGAAAACTGAAAAGATAAAACTTTAAAAGTTTCTTTAATAAAATTAGTTTATAATACAATTACTTTTAAATTATCCTGTGCTTAAATACCCATTCATAGCTACCAACTTGGGCTTAAAAGTTAAATTAGTATTTAACTGTATAATCCAACAGCGCTGTTTAAATTCTATAGGAATTTTCACATAGCTTATTTAAGAAAAACAAAACATAGGTTTCCCCCCGCCCAAAATGAGGTGCCTTTTATAAGTCCGGATATTCTATATCAGGGACAAATATGGAAATCGCACACTTCAACAATTTTTTTTGGGAGTCCCCAAAAAAGTGGGGGCCTTGAGTTATAGCTTGTGTAGGTTATGCATAAATCCGGCACTCATTCTGTTCACTGTATTATGCTTGAATTGTGGGTGTGTGTGACTTTTTTGAAAATTTTTTAAAGTATCTGTAGACAAAATTTTCATGTGCACTTAAAATGGTGATAATAATAATTTCTTCATCTAGTTATTGTAAAGATAATTTTACATATATTTAATCTACATAACTTAGAATAATTATGACAAGGAAAAATGAATTACTTACACTTTATAATAAACATTGTGAAGGGAAATTATATATAAATAACTTCAAATGTGGCTATGAATCAGTAATACAAGACTCTATAACTTTAAATCATTGTGATATACCATAGTGTTATTTTTACTTGAAATATAAGTTTTGTAATTGACGTTTTCATGATTCATTTTATTTAAATAAGTTAACCTCTCCTCGCAAGATGAAAAGAAACAGTCGAAGTAAAAGGCTTGTTGGCGAGCAAGAAGTAATTAATTCTGAATCTGACTCACTTGATGCAGAAGACAATCAGATTTTGGAAGGTATGGGGTATAGATTTATAGCTTCAGTATGCTAAATAATCTGAGACAAAAATTTTATTTAGTTAATTGATATTCATCAATTAAAGCTAATGTAAGAATAATTTATGTCCTCCAGATGCTGGTTTCAAACTTGAAGACACAAAACACATGCCATATGAAGAGAAAAAAAACCTCTTGGTAAGTTAAATATTACTGTATCTAGATATCTTATCTATCACAGACTCCTTCTATACAGAAGATTATTGCGTCCTACGTTCTTTTAAGAACGTATTGGCTAGTGATGTAGTGTTCACAGGCCACAGCTATGAGGGCCATGCTATTACCCGCTACCTTTGTTTCCCTAACTAGTGTCAGTACCCATTCGGAGCTGGATGTACTCAGGGACACCCTTGGCCCCCGTGAAAAAATCCCTGCCTTCATGTAAATTTGAACCTGTGACCCTTGTAATGCCAGCCAAACTTGCATGCCGCTGACCACCGTGCCCCAACTGTTTATGAACTTATTTAAATATTTTTTTCTTAAATATTTGGGAAATAATTTGTTTCTTTATAAAAATAATGTTTCACTCAAATAATTTATGAGTAATTACATGTCCTGCACTATATCAATGTTCAAAATAGATAAATAAAAAAGATATCTGTCCCTTGTTTAGTTCTTCATTACTTGTGATCACAATGTTAGGTTCCCTTAGTCTTCTTGAGTACCCCAGCAACCTCGCCTCACTCCCCTTTATCCATCTTACACACACTTATTGATTTGTGATTTGTTTACATCAATCTGATTGATCAGTAATCTAATTTAATAGAATTTTAAAATAAAATTACAGGCTTAGATGTATATAATAAAAGTAATATTAAAAAGTATGTGATTATTTTTAATTATGTGCTGTTAAATGCACTAATGCTTTTAAAATTTATCTGAAATATGTTTTTAATTTCTAATCTTTTTTTCTGTCTTCAGAATGCTATTTTAGAAAGCTCCAAGGTAAATATTAAAAATGATTAAATTCCAATATCGCTAATAAATGGACATGATTTTTAACTCTTCTGGTACCGACCTACATTTTTGTAATACATCCTTCGAGTACTGGTTATTATTTTGCTAATTATTCCCCCTGGCCCAGACATTATTTTGGAACAAGTCAAAATTTGATAGGCTTGCAAATTATCTTTTAACTTTTTAAAAATTTTAAACAATTGATAAAAAAATTAAGATAATTATCTGTGTATAAATGGATAAAGATGTTAACAAAACTGTTGTTTTTTGGTTCACACTTTTCTTACATTAATCAGTACATTAATTTTACCAGGATAAAATTATTTTACAAATAGATTATAGAAATTAGGATGTATAAGAAAAACCATTCAGCTGCTATTTCTGGAGGTGAAGTCGATAATAAAGGATAAAAATATAAAATATATAATTAACTGTTAATTAAAAAAACATTTATTATAATAAAAATTTTAATGCAATAACAATATAATAGGTTTTATAGAGTGTGCGTAAGTCACCATTAACATCGCTAGGTAACAACAAAACAGATCCACACAGAAAAATCATTTGTTGGTCAATTTTAATAATTTATAAAGTAAAATAAAATTAGACTATTTCCCTAATGGTTAAACATTCTGCTTGAAATTGCAGTTAAAGGTCATATCCTTGTTTTTTTATTTAAATCCGGTACCCCTCTATGTTGCAAATAGTCGCACTGCAGGGAAAAAATTTGGCTGATGAAAAAAGACGCACTTGGGCCACAGGGAAAAATGTAGGTGGCAACAGACGCAACAGGTACCAGAAGGGTTATTAAATTATCATTTGATTTCAGTAGGATTTAAATGGCATTTTAAAAATAAGTTATATTTATTTTCATTCTACAGTAGAAACAAATAATTTGATATTTCCTAATTCAGAAATCCAAGATTATTGCTGATAAGTGTGAAAATACAAACCAGTTTTTCACAGAGACAAACAAAATAAGTAGAGCCAAATCAAACTCTGGAAAGTTAAGTTTGAGCAAACAAACAAGTCCTGACGTCATGAAGGCACCAACACCCTTAAAAGATAGCAAGTTTGAAGCAGGCAATGACTGTCAGTTGTTCTCAAAGAATAATGAACATGTTATTTCATCTGTTAAACCAATTTTAGATGGGGAACAAGAAAAAATGACTTTAGATTTAATTGAAGATGGTTTGAAAAGTGATGGAAAGAAAAGGATCTTGAAAGATCATTTGATCTTGAATCCACAAGATGCATTGAACAGACTCAGAACTAAAATTAAAAAAACTTCTTCTAAATCAGAGAGCAATGTAAAGGCCAAAACCAGAAAAAAACAGACAGACATTAATAAATCAGTGGCCTCTACCATTTATGAGGAAGATGACGAAATGCTTTTTGATGAACATGGAGACCAGATAAAAGAGAAAGATGTAGAAGAATCAGCAGATAATAGCAGAAGTAAGACACCAAAAGTTGACCATTCTGTCAAATCAAGAGTCAATAAGCCGTGTTTACAAAAAAAAGCTCAAAAAAGAAAAAGTAAAAAGTTTGAACTTCTTTCAGAGAAAAAAGAAGAGGACTTTTGGGGTGATAATTCTCCGGACACACCAAAGAAAAAAGTTTGCTTGGACAAAAATAGCAATGCCCTACTTGTGCATAATATGTCAATAAATAATGCCCTTAACAGAGATGGATTTGGAGACTATTCAAGACTCAATGTGAAAGAAAAAAGAAATGATATTGTTTTTAGTCAGAGCAAATCAAATGGAAATAACTTTTCGCAAAAAGGTATGGGAGGAACAATACTATTGCCAAAGTCATCAGTGAAAAGAACTGTTCAAAATATCATAGAGAAAAATTGCCCTCTTGGTAGCTCGGTAAAATTTGGGGTAATTATATTGACATGAAGTTCTGTTGCAGTAAAATTATTTTCACCCTTTCAAAATTGATTGACTAACCATACTTATCAGAATTTTCATTTCATTGATGTAATTATTATTGAAATTAACAATGTTCTTGCCAGCGTTATTGTTTAAGGAAAAAAGTATCACAAAATGTGCTTGCTTTGGGTATTAAGGTAAAATTTCTTAGATTAGTACCTTTTTATAATAGATGTAAATTAATTACTTGACATAAAAAAAATTTGTTTGGGTTTTCGCTTTAGTAATAAATTTTAAATTTGGTAATTGTTAAACTTTAAACGAATAAATTCAATTAAAATGGGCTAAAATGGAATGAAAATACTTAGCACTGTTGCTACTAATATAATTTAAAGTGTAACCCAAGAATTACAAATTTCTTGATTGTTTGTTTGAGTTTAAATTTTCAATTATTTATTTTTATGAATATTAAATCTAATAATACAGAAACAATTAAAAAAATTTTAGTAACCAAAAATTTCAGTTCATAAACGTTGCACATTTCTAAAATTTTGGTTATTTTAAAACCACTTTAAACATATCTCAAAATTAAGTGAACTAAGGTTTCGTAATTGCTTTTGAAAATTGCTACTTGCAATTTTTTTTCTTTTCCATTTAAATTAAAAGGATAATAGTTTTTAATCTTTAGTATATTTTTCTTGATTGTCCTTGTTGATTCTATTTACTACTTTGCTTAGTAAATATTTATTATTATTTATTAAATGAGCATAATTAAATGCAAGTAAAGAAATACATTTAAATATCTTCCTTTAACTAGCAAAATGAGAGTAACCTTAGTTACCTTGAAGTCCTTTCTATTTATAGCTTCTAAAACACAAAAAAAATCATGTATAAAATTAATTATTAAATTGATGAAAATCCTTAAAATATTTGAAAATTTACATTCCTTTTGTTTTTGTTTTAATGTTAAATATCACGTTAATGTACCAAATATATTTTTACTTCACTGAAATGCAATGTACTTTTTTTTTCTTAACAGTGCCTGGATAGTTCTCATTCTGACCATCATAAAGAAGCGATCAGTGTAGAAGATGAAAATGAAGAGGTTGAAACTCAGCCTATAGAAGTTTTGAGTGTTGATCCATCCCCAAAAACTGACTCTGATGATGAAATAGATTTTAAAGATAATATACCAAAATCTAGAAGACATCCAGACATATCTGAACCAGCCGAAGAGGTATGGAGAAAGCAGTTAAGGATAACCTTATGATTATTGATGTTGTTTCAATATATAATAACAGTTGTTTAAGGCAAGGAGGTTTTCTTGGAATGGGAAACTTTTCAGCATTGTTTTATGCATTCCAACATGTTACTTTCACAACACCTGGCTTCCTTGATTTTGAGTGACCAAAAGTTATTGTCCTGAAACCTTGACACAGTGGATGTGTGAAAATAATCTGTACCTTTTGAATGGAATGACAGGTCCTTAAGTCATTAAGGATGAAGAAGGCAATGCTCTTTATCTCATTAAAAAAATGTTATATAAAAAGTGTATGAGTGACACCATAGAACACAGAACACACTATAAGAAAAGTATGACAGTAAAACAAAACTTAGCTGCAGTGTTTATTCCAAGAAGACATAAATCAGAAAGAGAGGTAAAGAGTAATACATAGGTTTATAGAGACTAAGGGAAGAGTGGGTGGGGTGAGGTGTTAACATGTCAGCGAGAACAACACATTCATCCCATGTGGTGTAAGGTCCCATAATCTTGAACAAGTTTATTTTTTTGATGGACTCTGTCGGGCTTGTTAGAGCAAGAGAGAAAAGCTGTGATATAGACAAGTGATTCACCTCCACATGGTCAATGTCATTGAAGCTCCTGGAGACAGTACATTGTTTATCTTGTGTAACAGATTGTAAGTGCTCAGCCATGCAGTACAATAGGGAGATGTCCAGTGTACTTTTTTTCAACCTTGTGTTCGAATGTCCTATGAATGAACATGCATAACTGGGTCCCATATTAGTACCCATGGCATTACCACTGATCTGGTCGAAAGATTGGCAATTAACTCAAACAAATTGACGGTGAGGACAAATTCTGCCAATTTAAGTATGGCGTTGTGCGTCATTGAAGCTGACTTAAGGAGTGTTGATTCGGAAATTAATTTCCCAATAGTGTTCTAACGATAATGTTGTTTTTGATTATTGGATTAGTGGCTATTTTTTTGTAGAACTGGACGTCTTCTGGCTGTCTCTGGACTTCTTTAATGCTTTAAAAACTCACACAATATCTGCTGGCTTAATGACGATGTCTTCACGGCTACGTAGTTGGGACAATGCCTTCAACTCCACTTTAGAAAGGTTAGAGTAATGGAGTGGCGGTAAAAGGTTTTTTATTTGGCTCTCCATACTGTTGATGTAGAGATTCAAAGCCTTCGACTGACCAGGGAGTGGTGCCAGCTTGATTTTCTTTGTCTTTGAATGGGAACAGTCATCATCATGAGGGGTGCTAAGGGAAACTGGAGTCTAAGAGAACAGAAGAAATGCTGAGTATCAGATAGTAACTGATAACAAACGCATGATAGTTTGAGAGGAATATACTTGAGTCCTCTAGAGAGAAGAGCTCTTTTGTCCTCAGAGAGAGTCAAAACATGGGGATCAGCTGTTGTTATCAACCAAGAAGTCTACGGGAGCATGGTGATTGTTTGGTGAACCATTTGTTCAGGAATTTAATTGGTTGTATCATGAATAGGCAGTGGTAACAACAGGACTGGACAACCAGTTCTATAGAGAATCTATTGCCCTGCTGTAGAAATAAATCCTTAAATGAATTAATTCATATGGTACTGCCTTGATTGACATCTCTTTCACCTGATTTAAGCCACCTGATGCTTAAAAAATGGACTTCAACTGTAACTTTTGGCCAAGATTTCATTAAGAAGAATTTCAAGTGTGCAGTAACCATTGATTTGTTAAAAAATTTACCAGGCAATATGATTACTGATCCAAATCCTGATCAGTTTTGTTACTTCAATACCTAAATCAACCTGCTAATGAAATAACCAGGAAGAAATAACATGTACAGATAAGAAAATAATGTCCATATTTTTTTTCTGTGCTGTTACTCTGAGCTCATTTCAATTCAATGCTTTGTAATACATGTAGTTAAATTGAGTTCATTGTATGCCTTAGTTTTAGTTAAAAATATCAAAACACAAGGTACCAGTAGAATAATAATAACAAAGTTATTTGATATTAAAATCAGGTATCAATTCCCTCACCACAAGGCATCTCTGACGAGGAAGAAACTCAACCTTATGAATCCCCCAAAATGTAAGAGTTTCATGAATTTAAAATATCATCATTTAGTTTATAAACTTCAGTATTATTAGGTACTTACAAAGTTTTGTTAATTTTGATGTAATCTTTAAAATGACATTTTAATTTAAAAAAACATACTTTACCAAGTATGTTTTTAATAAAATCACATTTATCAGCATTCTAAATGTTGTCAAGCTGATGATTAATGTAATTCACTGTCAACATCAATTATGTCCTGAACGTTAATTGTGCAAGAATGTAGATATTGGAACATCTTCGCCTGGATGTGAGGCTATTTGGAGCATTGTTTGTGTTTCACCTGGATGCAAGGCTATTTGGAGCATTGTTTGTGTTTCACCTGGATGTGAGGCTATTTGGAGCATTGTTTGTGTTTCACCTGGATGTAAGGCTATTTGGAGCATTGTTGTGTTTCACCTGGATGTAAGGCTATTTGGAGCATTGTTTGTGTTTCACCTGGATGCAAGGCTATTTGGAGCATTGTTTGTGTTTCACCTGGATGTAAGGCTATTTGGAGCATTGTTGTGTTTCACCTGGATGTAAGGCTATTTGAGCATTGTTGTGTTTCACCTGGATGTAAGGCTATTTGGAGCATTGTTGTGTTTCACCTGGATGCAAGGCTATTTGGAGCATTGTTGTGTTTCACCTGGATGTAAGGCTATTTGGAGCATTGTTGTGTTTCACCTGGATGTAAGGCTATTTGGAGCATTGTTGTGTTTCACCTGGATGTAAGGCTATTTGGAGCATTGTTGTGTTTCACCTGGATGTAAGGCTATTTGGAGCATTGTTGTGTTTCACCTGGATGTAAGGCTATTTGGAGCGTTGTCTTTTTTTTACCTGCTACATGTCAGATGGTTAGATAACTTTTCACTTTTTGTGTAGTTTTGTTTTTTTGCTTGAGCTTCTGATTGATTTAATAAGCTCTCCATTGATGATATTCACAGATCACCGCGTTTCACCCTGTCACCAACAGTTGTACCAGAGTCCCAGTCTATTCAGAGCAGTCCAGCAAGTGTCATCATGATGAGTGATAATCATGACTTTGATGTAGAGTCTGAGCCTAAACCAAGGCTGAACCCTAGAGTGGACTCTGTTTTTAATCAGGTACATTATCACATCATCATTTATATCAGGGTCTTTTAAGGTCTTCGTAGCTCTTGGTGACTGCCCGGTCATCCAGGAAAATGTGCTTAAATTTGTAGACCCTCCTCGTCTAAAACTGCAAACTAGGTTACCAACTGCGCTCTAAGGCATAACACATGAGCATCTCAACTTTGTATCCCATTATTTTAAAGTCATTGCCCAGTGTTTCCTTATTCTAAAAAAAACATTGTTTAAGTAAATGTCATACAAAATATATTATTTCTTATTTTTTGGGATGAATTGTTTGCCCCTGAACTGTATTATTATTGAAGGATCTTACTGCTGGTCTATCATGGATGTTGGAACATCTGCAGATATCTGGAATTGACAAAGGACTACAGGGGGAGAAGAAAAAACTGCAATTGCTGTACTGATGTCTTATAAAGTGCTGGACTCATGTCCTGAAAAGTGCTGGACTCATGTCCTGAAAAGTGCTGGACTCGTGTCCTGAAAAGTGCTGGACTCATGTCCCTAAAAATTGCTGGACTGATGTCCCTGAAAAGTGTTGGACTCATGTCCTAAAAAGTGCAGGACTTTTGTCCTGAAAAGTGCTGGACTGATGTCCTGAAGAGAATTGTAGCCATGATCAGATTTCTTGCTAAAAGAGGATTAGCTGTTCCTAGTGGCAGTATTTGACACAGTTGTCCGAACAATGGAAACTACCTTTCACTTGAACTTGATTGTTTTGTTAAACACTGAGAAGTGTTTAAATCATTTAACAGTTTCTAATGCGAAGGCACTGACTGAGGTGTATCCATCAGATCTGGTAGAGGGGTTAAGTTTATTTTGTTCATACAAATGTTACATGACAATAAAGCTCTGGCTTAAAAAGATTAGAGCACAAATAGATAATAATTTGGTGAAAGTTTTTCTAATGTAAGTATTACTTTCCAAATAGGGAGATGCAGTGGTCGAGTGTCAGCGCACTGGACTGTCGTACCGATGGTCACGGGTTTGACTCCGTGTGAAGGCAAGGGTTTGTTCCCGGGGCCTAGGGCGTCCCTGAGTCACCCCGCTCCCAATGGGTACCTAACACTACATGTAGTTAGGCGGCTGGGTAATGCGCGGAACCCACAAAGCCGTGGCCTGTGAACGCTGCATCACTTGCCAACAGATCATCTGTCATGGTCTGTGGACTCAACTATCTTCTGCATAGAAGGAGCATCTGTATAGATAAGATAAATATACCTTTCAATTTTTGGAACAAATTCTTAAGGTGAATGTTGGTTTTCCAAACTGAAGCTGATCGAAACTTATTTTCTGTCAACGATGAGACAAACACCACTATTCTTCCTGTGGCACTACTTTCAATTGAGAAGGACTTGATACAGGGTATGACATTTGAGGATGTCTTATGTGACTTCGCTGAGCCAGGAACAGAAAAGTTAACATATTATAATACAGCTTAAGTTTTCATGAAATGGTTAGATTAGAAACACTATTAAATTTGTATCTTTAATTTCTGCTATATTTTTCAAGTGAATTACTTTTTGTCTGGCTTTGTGAGCCTCTTAAAAAGTTTGTTGGCCCCTGATAAGTTTCAAGGCCCTAGGATTAGTGCCTACTGTACCTAATAGATAAGATGGACCTGATATATATTAGTTAAAAGTGTAATTTATTTTTTAAAAGAGAATATGTATACATTTCACCAATGATCTTTAGTTATCACTTTGCAACTTAATTATTGTTGTTTTATAATTTATTTAGTCACTTTAAAATGAAAACTTTTTTTATTTCTAGAAACATCTTCTACATGAGAATACCCTAATTAGGACCTATCCGTGAGTTGAATGAATTTTAAAAAATGATCACTTTCCAATAACCTAATCAAAATGATATTTGATTCACAATATATTGTGTCATTTAGATTCATCAATAATTGTGCAAATATTTTGGCAAAGTAAAACCTTATAGAATTTTGTAAATAAAACAAATAACCAATCAAATTCATTACAAACCTTTTTAAAACAATATGTTAAGGATTTAAAATCTTTTTTTTTAATAATGAAGTAGTTTTTTTGTTATTTAAAACTTATTAATGTGACTTGTCAATTCTATAATCTGAAATCATATTCATTCAAAAATTATAAATCTTTTATTCAAGTTAAATTTTTTTCCCCAAACTTGTAGGGGGATTTTTGTTTACAGATTCATAATACAGTGGAACCTCTTATAACGAGCATAATTCGTTACTTGTTAAGCAAAACATTCGTTAAACGAAACAATTATTCCCATACAAATCTGTGTAAAATACAATAAAATACAAAATACACAAATTGTGTAATGAAAACAATAAATTTGAGCTTTATTATTCAACTAATACAACAGAAAACATTTCAGCTAATGCCTTCATCAGTATGATAAATATAAAGTACGTACTTACATAAGTAATAAAATTATATTTAAATTCTTAAGACATACTATATCATAAAATAGTTATGTGAAAAATTTACGTATTTATGATGGTGATCTTGGTAAACGATGCTTATACTTACTACCAAAATTACACAAGCTGGGAAACCCTGGAAGGCCGATTGTCTTTGCCTGCTCTTGTCCTACTGTATTAATTTCAGACTTTTTGGATCATATGATAAAATACCTGGATTCCTTGGTTTTACCTAATGAAGATCATTTACTATTTACAATGGACGTTTCTTCATTGTACACGTCGATTCCTCATGCTGATGGCCTCTCCGCACACTCATTTTTACTAAACAAGAAGGCGAATCTCAAGATCCCTTCAAGTGCTGTACTATGATTGACTGAGCTGGTCCTAAATTTAAACTCGTTTGAGTTCAACTGACAGTTTTTTTTATCAAATTAGTGGAGTTGCTATGGGAATGAAAATGGGACCTAGTTATCCAAGTATATTTATGGGCCATTTGGAACACCTAAGGAGTGAAAATTATAAAGGTACCTCTCATGAGTACTACAGTAGATACATTGACGATTTCATTGGAATAACAAAAATGGACATGCAACAATTGCAAAGTTTTATTGACTTCGTTGGTGATTTCCATTCTTTGATCAAATTTACTTCAACTATCCATAGGAGTGCTGTTAATTTTTTGGACATAAAAATTAAATTGAAAGAAAACAAAATATCCACATCAATTTTTTTACAAGTCTACAGACAGCCATAGTTTCCTTATGTATGCATTGTCCCATCCTCAATCTTGTAAGAACTCTATCTCGTTTTCGCAACTATTGATACTTAAAAGACTCTGTAGTGATGAGGCGGACTTTTTGGAGAAAACTAATGAAATGCTGGATTTTTTTTGAAGGAGGTCATACCCTGAACCAGTTTTAACATCCGCTGTCAATCGAATTAAAGGCATGACCAGATAGGACACTTTTAAATCATCTCTTTCTGATCACTGTGATCGATCCAAATTTATTTTAACTTTTCATCCCCATAACTTTAAAAGCCCGCCAGGTGATTCTCAAAAACCAACCAATCCTCATGGCTGACCCTCTAACCCAGCAGGTCTTCTAAAAACCTCCCCTTTTTGCTTTCCGGAGAGATAGAACGTCTCAAAGATATACTTGTAAGAAGTCACCTTCCCACAATGAAAGCACATATTGGAACAAAAGGTTGCAACCGTAACTGTTGCAATACTTGTCCATATGTGATTGAAAATGACAACATTTCTTTCCCTCTTGAAAAATTCAAAATGAAAGATGGATTCACTTGCACAAGTCGCAATGTGTTTTATGCAATTGTTTGCAAGAGGTGCCATAAAATTTACGTGGGTGAGACAGGTCGTCGGTTTGGAGATAGGCTTAGAGAACACCTGTATAATATAAATAAACAGGCTCAATGTCCTGTGTCTAAACATTTCAACAGTGTTGACCATGACGGAATTTCAGATATTGCAGTAACTGCTATTTTATTTGCGAGCAATACCCATGATAGGATCTACATGGAAAATAAATTTTTAAAACGATTTGGTACGTTGGCTCCGTATGGAATTAACCAAATTCATAATTTTACCTAACTGTAGAATCTTTTTCATGTTGTGGTTTTCAATTACACTTTTGATACTTCCTTCTTTTTCCTATATCCTTAGTGATTGTTTGTTGTTTTTCCTTTCTTTTTATTTTACATAACTATCGTATTATATTTGATAGTAATATGATATTTTATGTCTTAAGAATTTAAATATAATTTTATTACTTATGTAAGTACGTACTTAATGTTTATTGTACTGATGAAGGCATTAGCCGAAACGTTTTCTGTCGTGTTAGTTTAATAATAGAGCTCAAATTTATATACCATGCTGAAAAAATACTCATTTTTCAAATTTTTTTTAAACATTTATTCAAATAAAATTACTTATGAATTGTTAAGGAGTGTAACAACTTGGAATACATTTAGATTTAGATTTAGATTTTAAACAAAACACGTAAATAAAAATATGAAATTATGACAAATCCTTTTTAACTAGAAAATTGTCTTAAGACATCTGTTTTTGTAGACGCTTCAAAATTTGACGGCAATGTGTTTTAAGCGTTTTGTAGACATTCTTCACGCTCCTTTTGAAGATCCATCTCCTTAATTTTGTTTTTCTTCTTGAGAATAGTGCAGATCATTGATGTTTACCAATGCTATGTGCGCGCTAGATTAGCTACGGTCATACATTGTTCTCCCTTTTCAATGATTTTACGTTTCATTTCAAGAGTTATTTTTTCTCTCTGATGATTGTCTTCTTGTGGCTTTTTCTTCAAGACATTTTAGCACAGGTTATTACACTTTGCACATAAAAAAATTACAAAAACGGTCTGAATACAAAATTTGTAAAAATGGGTGATCACACGAAAACAGACCGAGTGCTAAACACAAACTAATGCATCGGCGCGGAAGTCCCGGCTCACAAATGAATGTCGGGAAAAGGGGACTTCCCCTGTCTGCGTTACTCGTCATGCAAAATGTCGCTCGTTAAGATAGCACATTTTTCACTTTTTTTTTGCTCGTTATGCGAATTACTTGTCGTTATGAACAGTGCTCGTTATAAGAAGTACCACTATAATACATTTAACTATCTTTTTTACACAATATATAGTTGCAATTAGATAAATAAATTTTTAAAGGTTGTTTTTTTTTCTTTCTAATGGACAATTAAATCAGCACTTAAGACAGAATATGAAATTAAATCAGCACTTACGAAAGAATATAAAATTAAATCAGCACTTACGAAAGAATAAATGAATCTTTTAGCACCACTGAAGTACTAAAATTTTTCAAATCTTTTTTCAGTAAACAGAATCGAACAAACACAGTAAGTGATCAATTGGGTAGATTATCTGTCAGCCAACTAATTGAATCTGCAGATTTTTTAAAATACGACATTTGCTTGTTCAGATTGTATGGTTTGAAACATAATGGGTATTGATTTAGTGTGGAAAAAAAATTTCCCAGAAATATTAGCAAAAATTTTGTTTTGTATTATTTTTGTTATTATTGTTAATCTTTCCTGTCCCTATCGACTTTTGGTAAAACTAAAATAATTGTAATTTTTTTGTTGTTTTGAAAGTATTTAAAAAGTCATCTTTAAATTGCAGAGTTTGTTGTGGGCGAGTTTGTCTTGTGCAAGAAATTTAAAGAATCCTGAGCATCGAGCTCAAGTCTTTGAATTAGTTTACGACATTTACTTCAGACGACTCAAGAGAGCAAAGCAGAATATTAAGGGTAAAGTGTTGGCTTGTGGCAAGCCAGTGACCACTGGGGCCCATGTTGAAGGATGCTTGATTGCCAAAGACAAGAAAACAAATCTAACCATGCACAGAATAGTTAACAACAGTAAAGATGCTACATCAGATTTTGAGTGGGATCAACCTGATGATCCAAGGTCAAAAAAGTCAAAAGCTGACTCAGAGGAGAGACCTTTAAAGGAGTCTGGAATGAGGACCGAAGACTCTAGAAAAGATCCTCAGACATTAGAAAAAAAGATCCAACCAGAGAAAATTAGCGCAGTTAAGAAGGGCTTTGCTGATGTAAAAGAGGATGATAAAAGAGTCATGTTTTTAACGGAGGAAGATGAACCATCTGAGTCTGATGATGATGATTCTGACTATAAGCCAACACAAAAACATTCAGCTAGGCAACGTGGCAAACCAACGGGCAAAAAACGCAAAGGAGGTATCAGACAAACCGCCAGTAAAACATCTCAGATAAAGAAGCTGAAAATATCTGGAATAAAAGATGAAACTCAGCCCTCCAACCCTGGCAAACAATTAAAATTAGGTCAAAACATAGCACCAGCTAGAGAATCAGAACAGGACAAGGAATATGCTGCAACCAAGTACAGATGGTCGGATGACGAATCTGAAACAAACAGTAACACAGACTCACAGCCTGTTGCGGTTCAGGCATACAAAAATGTTGATGACTCCAGCAATGATAAAGAGAATGCAGAGTTATCTAAAGAAAATAGCGTTGATGAAGATGCTTCTCAGGTGAAAACAAATGTTCTGCTGACATCAGACACGACATTGTGGCAGAGGAGTTCACCAGGCTTTAACAGTCAGAGCTCCAACTCATTGCTGGATGTCAATGGAGATTTGTACAGCACACAAATTACGCAGCATAATAAAAGAGCTTTAGCGAGACCATTGCCTACCGTTGAATCTGAGTCGGAGGGACCTACTACAAATGAGTATGCCGCTAATATAAATTTACAAGAAAAGAGTGAAAGAGATAGTAAACTTAACGATGGGTGCGGTATTGAAAAGAGGATGTTGAGAAAAAGGATCAGAGAGGAAACAGAGAAGGATTTTGATTATTTCCCAGAAGATGAAGACCGTAAAGCAGAGTTGAGTAACAGCTTAAATTTATTTCTATATGAGGAGCATGAAACAAATGTCAACAGTAAGAGAAGAAAAGAAGTCAAGAGACCCCCCAAGGTAAACCCAACTAATTTATCAGTTGCATCAAGCAGTCATGCTAGCAGAGAGCAATCCAATGAGCACAGTACACAAGATTCTCTCCCCCTTTATGTAGGCACCATAGAAAGGGAGACAAAGCTAAGAACAAAGACCAACAAACTAATGTTGCCATCATCCTCCAAAAATCCTTCCCCAGATAAAGAAATCCTAGTAAGTACTGTACTTTCATGATAAGCCATTATGGCTTCAGCTTTTATACCTGGATGATAGGCTTGGCAAAATAAATTGTTTTCTGAAGGTTTAGACCACAAGATGAATAATTTGAAACAGCCTTACAGTTTAAAAGTAATGGGTGTTTTATTTTAATTAAACAACAGTTTCACGTTTTCAGACAAATGCCATTGTCACTTTCAGTAGTGAGATAGCTAATTTTTTTAACTAATGGTGCATTTGGTTTGCTGTTTATTAAAAACCGTGATTATCAAAATTGTAAAATCAAGAAAAATGTGTGCCTTGTCTAAAAATATATATCTACTTCTTAGATATTACCTTGTTGCACAGACATTTCAAAATACATTATCAGTTTAAACCAAAATAAAATTATTTGTATAAAGCAAAATTCAGTAATAAAATAACAAAATTTATTTTGTTTAAAAAAAATCTGGCTTCAAGATCTCTATTATAGACTCAAATTTTTTTAATTTCTATTAAGGTAACTTGTATTTTATATTAATTAGTTAAAATTTCATTAAAGAGTGTATAAATTGACAACATTAAATGCTAGTGCAACAGTACATTGATTCCCTGAAATGAGTGTAAGATAGATAACACAAATTTGATACAAATCATACACTATATTATATCATTTAACATTAACCCCAATTTTTATCACAGTTTTGCTTTATTCCAAGGCACTAACATGGTGACAGTAAATTTCAAACCCTCTTGTGTAATGCCTTCAAGGGCAGCTCTTAAATATTTTAATAAATCATATTTATATAAAATAAGCATAGACTTAATGGGAATAATTTTACTGAAAGCATCAGCAAGGCAACAAAATGTAATTATATAATGTAATAAAGTCGGTTATTTCTACTTTTTCCAAGGATTCAGAACAGCCTTGCCCGGTTTGTGGTGAAAAATTCAGTATGGCATTATTAGAAAAACATGCATCCACATGTGGAGAAGGTAATAATCATATGCTCTTTTTTGTGATGCTAATAGATTCTATTTCTATTGCATTATATAGCCTTTAATTTATGAATTATTGTCTTAAATTTAATATTTGCATTAGTTTATTATTGTCTGTAATAAAAGTTTAGCACCAAATTGTGTTTTATTGTCATAAATTAAAGTTTAGAATTTTTATCTTAAAAGTAAATAAGGTTGCACAAAAAGATATGTTGATCATGAGGTCTAGTGATGCAGTCAAAATATCACTATTGTTATTACATTGTACTTAAATCAATCATTCTAGAAAATGAACCAAAAGACTTGTAATGTTTCTTATTCCAGATGTTCAGAGTACATCTGAAGAAATAACTAAGTAAGTACCATACTAATTTAATAATATCACTAAAAATATATTTTAAAAATATGTGCTCAAGTTCTTAAAAAAGAAATGAATATCTCAAGGGAAGAAACGGCTAAGTGACATTTTAAAATTTTTCAGTTATCCACCTTATCTGAAAGAAGGTTAAAAAAAGAATGTTCTAAATGAGGTTTTATGCAAAAATTCATTTCTGACCCTATGAAAAATTCTAATGTTTTTGGTTAATAAATGATAAATCTGTATTGTTTTTTACTTAAAGACTTGAATATCTCAGAACTACAAAAATGTCACATAGCCCTTTCTTCCCTTGAGGTCTTCAAATGTATTTCAAATAATTACATAAGGATTATGTCAGCAAAATTATTTAGAGAAGAGTATTGGTCATTTAATGAGTTCATTAGGCTTATGATTTTAGAAGTCATTCATGATGGCACCATTTCTGACATATGTTGTGTGCAACTTCTCCACTCCTTAAAACGTGCCTTGATATCAAGATAAATAAACTCATTAGAAGACAGAAGAGAAAGAGTTAATAAAATATATGAAATTAAGTCAGTTAAAAAAATTTATAACTGTATTTCTATTCATGACACTGCTAGAGAAAGTTGAATCAATTCTTACCGTATATACTCGTTCTAAAGCAGACTTTTTTTTGGACAAAATCTAGGGCAAAAGGTTGGGGGGTCGGCTTACGAGCAGGTCATGAATCATTTCTTTCGTTATTTACTGACTTTATTAAAACAAAATATAAAAAACATTGTCTTTTTGTTTTAATACAATAAAAAGCCCTCTAGTGAATGCTATAAAAAAATGACATCCATCTTCTCTGTTATTCAAATGTCTTTGTTCTTCAACATAAACCAAAGTAAACAATCATAATCACCGATTTAGCTTGTAGTTTAAAAAGAATGTGTACCGTTTTGTTTACACTGTCCTATTATGTTTTGGGGTCGGCTTACGAGCAGGTTACACACTTTTTATACTATTCTCTTCCAAAAGAGGTGGGTCAGCTTATGAACAAACGGGCTATAGAATGAGTATATACTGTATATGGTTTCCTGACTTTAAGCTCTGATTGGCTTAATCCCATCACACAAAAACCTGACATTAAGTCTGATGTAACATGCCATAATAAACACATGGGCAACCAAACAGTGATATTAGGTTTGAATTGATTCAGTCCAATCATCGTATATTAAATTAACTTAAACACTAGCAATGCCTTGGATGGACACAATCCTAGCACACAATCACTGGTATAAGGGTTTTATGGACTCAATCCAAGCACACTAGCACTGGTATTAGAGTCAGATTGACACAATCCTAGCACACAAGCATTGGTATAAGAGTTTTATGGACTCAATCCAAGCACACTAGCACTGGTATTGGAGTCAGATTGACACAATCCTAGCACACAAGCACTGGTATAAGATGCAGATTGACACAATCCTAGCACACAAGCACTGGTATAAGATGCAGATTGACACAATCCTAGCACACAAGCACTGGTATAAGGGTATGATGGACTCAATCCCAGCACACAAGCACTGTTATAAGGGTTTGATGGACTCAATCCTAGCACACAAGCACTGGTATAAGAATCAGATTGACACAATCCTAGCACACAAGCATTGGTATAAGGGTTTGATGGACTCAATCCTAGCACACAAGCACTGGTATAAGATGCATATTGACACAATCCTAGCACACAAGCATTGGTATAAGAGTTTGATGGTCTCAATCCAAGAACACAAGCATTGGTATAAGAGTCAGATTGACACAATCCTAGCACACAAGCATTGGTATAAGAGTTTGATGGACTCAATCCAAGCACACTAGCACTGGTATTAGACTGACACAATCCTAGCACCAAAAAAAAATCCCCATCGAGGTTTAAATGACGCAATGATTTAACCTAACACAAATTATTTTGGATTCATACAAATAACGCTGGATTGAGGCAGTGAAATGGCAATCTTAAAAACTAATTATTTGTTTTATGTGCTGTAATGAATACGTGAATGAAATAGTTCTGCTTGAAAATAGAATTAAATTCATTATTAGATTCAGTTGATAAGCCAGTTCTTTGTTTTAAAAAAAATGTATTGTTCTTTCAGTTGTGTCCACTGCCAATGTGAGTTTCATGTTGAGCATATTAAAGAGCATCAGATAAAATGTTCCAAAATAACAAAAGTGGGTACACCAAAAAGACTAACAAGATCACTAAAAGGTAAATTTAAGTCATTGCTTTAACAAAAAACAAGTCCACAGTACAGAAGCAGAGCATAGTTGTTGCAAATGAATGCATCATTTTTATTTATTCAATAATTATTACATATAATATTATACCTTTAAATTAAAAACTTGTTTTGATTAAGATAAAATATGCCTGGAAAAGTATCTTTTCATGTTAACTTTTTTAAAAATGAAGTTGGTTGATTTAATGGATGATGCACTTGCATGTACTGAGATAACTTGCTAACAATCATTTTAAAAAAGTTGATAAACATGAAATATATATGCTTACAAGTACAAACCTATAATAATTTAATTAATTAAGATTAATTTTACAGCAGGGACCACCCAAGTTTCAAGGTAAGTTCAAATTTGTAATAACTAAAATATATAAGATACAGTCGAAACCGGTTAAGTCGACGGCATTGGGGTATGAAAAATGGCGTCGAGTTAACCGATGATCGAGTTAAAACGAAAACCAATATGGCGGCAAAATATTAACATGTGCTTGAAATTTCTTTATGTACATGATTAATTAGTTAGCGTTAATTAGTGATGGGACGATTAATCGGAATCGTATCGGAATCCTAATATTTCTTCACTCTTTCCTAAGGTTGTAATGACCGTTGGTTTTTAAGGACCGTTTAAAATTTAAATATAACCATGGTTCCCACTCAAGAAAACGGGAAAAAGTCGGGAATTCTTTTAAAAAAATGTCTCGGTCTTGAAAGTCGGGAAAAGTTATGACTAATCGGGAATTTATATATATATATATATATATTTATGCCGAAGTAAAGGACTTTGATTACGTCTCTGTCATGTTTCAATTCCATTTAATAAAAAAAAAGTTACCAGTTTATAATTGTCTGCGCATGCGTTAAAAGGTCAAAGTTTTCGCCTCGCGTCGTCCCATGGCGCGTGTCACAGCCGCTAGCTAGCGTTTTCAATGCCTGTCGAATCAGCGAATAAAAAAAAATAAAAATAAACATATATGGTAATTTTAAGTTTAATGCTTTTGACGTGCAGGATATCTGTTACTATCAGAATGCTCTCGAATTTCCTCAGTCAATCAAACTTGTAATATAAATAAAACTATTGCGGCCTTGACCGTTGATCACAGCACGCTGTGGGCTGTGTTAGACCTCGGCCGGCAAGTCTAAGCGAATTTATTTCCTTATCAGAATTCGACCTACAAAAGTGATGACGTGTATATTAATTATATTATATACATGTACTGGAATATTAAGAAAATGATTTGATTTCATCGTCACGCGCGTGTTAGTGTCACAGTCACGTATCTTACTGGTAACAAAGCAACAACAAACTTTTAAAAGAATAATAATCTTTTATTTAATTAAATAAAAACCACCGTCGATTCTCGATACAAACCTTTATTTTCATTTCTAAAGATATTCGTTTATCTTAAAAAATAAAATGATTAATGCATCAGAAAATGAATTAAGTTTAATAATAATATAACATGCACTGCGAAATAATGACGGATTAAAGACGCGTGATTTACGGGCACCTCGGGTGAATACATCTAATTCACACATGGATCGAACTTGAAAGAAGATAATAACATCCGGTAATTTTTATTGACATCTCGTAGAATCACACAATAGCCGGAAATCTCGAAGAAAGCGAGATGTCAACACTATTTTGAACTAAAAATGCCAGAGTGCATTGCTAGGCCAACCGACGAGGATCGAGCTAACCAACGTTAAGTTGCAAATTTGGCCCTCTTTTGTGCTTGAGGTATTAGGTTGCGGCGACTTAGAAAAATCGAATTAGCCGATGAGAAAATGCTAAGACAAAGAGAGAATTTGGCGGTTCCAATAAAAAACGTCGAGTTAGTGAGATGGTCGAGCTAACCGAGCTCGAGGTAAGTGGGTTCGACTGTAGTTGTATTGTAATCGAGTGTGAAAGCACTAGAAATTTATTGACTTTTTTTATCAGCCAAAGAGAAGATATGAGAACTATAACTTTATTGTTTTATTTATTGAAGTATACTCCGATATCTTGTGTATTTTTCTCTCCCTATTGTCTCTCCGCCCCGCTTATTTTTCAACCAAATGTGCACTGGTGCTATCATGTATCAAAAGCAACAACTGTGGTGCACAAAACTTTCAAAAGCAGCAACTGTGGTGCACAAAAACTTACAAAGCAGCAACTGTGGTGCACACACTGCCATAATATTAAACTTGTACAACTGTGTTTAATTTCAAAGCCTGTTTAAAAAAACAGGAAAGTTGCAGTGGTAAGATTGTGCTTTTATTCTCTGTACTGATAATTGTATAAAAAATGCTTAGCACTTCTCCAATTTTCTTAAGTCCCATCTTTACCAGCACTCTTATTATTAAGCAAGGATCACATTTAATCTTAATTATGGAGATATTTTTGTGCATAGACTTTGGAACAAATTAAGAATTATATAAACATTGAGCAGCTCTATCCAAGAAATCCTAAATAAAATTGTAAATGTTAACTCATTTCTGGTTTTAAAATGGGAAAATGTTTATTGAGCAGCTTCTTTTATTTTAGTTTTAATGATTACAAGTCGCAATCATTTATCTGTTATTCAATAAATTCTTTAAACATTTTTTTTCAGAGTTGAGAAAATGACAGAATCTCCCAATGAACCAGAGGAATCGGTAGATCTCTTAGCTGAAAAATAGTTTGTGTGTGATGTCCTGGTGATTTACCATCAGATTTTTAAAATAAGTTATCTCAAAAAGTTTTTCTTTAATTAGAATTTAATTATTATTTAACATCTCTAAACGATGTTGTTCAGTTTTGAATAGTCGTTCATTTATCTCACATTCCTCTTGAATATCAAACGATACAATGTAAGCAGTAAGCTGAAAGCTATTCAGTCTCATCGCTGAAATGTTTTGATTTGGATTTTTATACAATGTGATTAGGTGTTAGAAGAGAAATTAAAGATGTTGTTGAATGACTCTTTAAAATTGTCTCCATCATGTCTAGTTTTAAGACATATTTGTAAATAAAATATTTCATCTGGAAAAACAAGCTACGTCACAGTAATTACTAGATGACTGATTTGTTTGTCTTCTTAATTTTTTTTAATGAAGTTAGTGAATTATTTATGTTCTTTCACATTCAGTTACAACTATGTAATCTAGTTATCATGATTGTTAAAGAAGCATGTTTATGACTTGTGTCAGCTGTTAGCTGTTAGAAAAGTAACTCTTGAAAGTACCAGTTTGTTTGTTCCTTTTTTAAAATTTAAATAAATAACCAACAAAAAAGGAACACAGCGGGGGACAGTTATGATTATTAGATAGTTTTATTACAAATTGCTTAAAATCTTGAGCAGAAAATAAGACTAATATCACTAACAAGCAAATGAAAAATTCAGGTAAACCTTAAATGCCAGTGGGGACATCTATAGGATTTTTGTTTGTTCGAATTTGTTGTTTTGTTTTTTAATTTTCAATCTTATTACTATTGGTTATTATTTATTAAAAATAGTTGCGATACTATGTGAAATGTGATACATTTAAAAAATAAAAAAAATTCAATTTAAAATTTATCTTTTCAGTTATTTGATAGAATCACCAAGACATTAAAAAAAAACAACAACTTTATCAACATTTTACAGAGAGTATATTTAATGTAATTATAAAACAGCTTGTATCAAACTCTTTTTTCATAAGCTTTCAAACACAAACAGTTGTTGCTTTTAAAAGATAATGAACTGGTTTGTGTTCATCAAATTGAGAAATTAAAATGGACATTTGACTTTTTGAAATAAATATTTTTACTAAAAGTAAAAAAAAAGATGAAGAGAGAACATTCAGAAGCCTTAACAGTCAACAAAACTTATATACTTAGATTTCACCTGACAGCTTATGAAGGTCGTAGAATAAAAATATAGGTATTATTCCTTTTTTTCAATGCTTATCTTCAAAATACTGATTGCTTGCCTGGATCATTTAGTTTGGCATTGTTTATTGTCAATTCTGAAAATTCACGTTCTAAAGTAATTGGCATAGTTCTTTCCAAGTTCATGGATTATGTTGTTTAAGTTGTATAAGTATAAGACAACAAATGTAACAGAACTTGCATTAAAATTTGATGAGTTTTCAGATGGAGAATCTATATTATTTTGCTGATGTACGTTTTAGAAATAATGTTTGATCTATTACTATAACTGATTTTGAAAACAAAATTCTTTACAGAAAGCTTTTGAAAAATGTATAAAAAGTACAAAATAAATGATTCTCCAAAATTAAGAGTTGTTTAATTTATATCAGTAAATCATTAAATAAAATTACCCCAATCATGAAGAGCTCTTATGGTCATGTGACTAAAAAAATGAGTTGACCGTCAAATAGTCAAATGTACTTTTCAAATAGTGGCAAGATCATGATGAAGGGAGCATACGACAGTTATGATTGGCAGTTGTGACAACCCATGATGAAATACTCTGCTTTAAAACTTCTTTCTTCTAAAATACACTGCCGCAAAGCAAAAATAAATGCGTGCATTGTTTTATCAAGTAATGAAACACCATTGTATCTCGGCTGAGAGTACTGAATGAGATGCAAGATTGAGTGTAGACTACTGACTGAGATGCAAGATTGAGTGTAGACTACTGACTGAGATGCAAGATTGAGTGTAGACTACTGACAGATGCAAGATTGAGCGTAGGCTGAGAGTACTGACTGAGATGTAAGATTGAGTGTAGACTGAGAGTATTGACTGAGATGTAAGATTGAGTGTGGACTGAGACTGAGAGTACTAACTGAGATGCTAGATAGACAGTACTGACTGGGATGCTAGATTGAGTGTAGACTACTGACTGAGATACAAGATTGAGTCTAGACTACTGACTGAGATACAAGATTGAGTCTAGACTACTGACTGAGATGCAACATTGAGTGTAGACAGTACTGACTGAGATGCAAGATTGAGTGTAGACAGTACTGACTGAGTTGCAACATTGAGTGTAGACAGAGTACTGACTGAAGTGCAAGATTCAACCACAAGTAACCAAATTTAGTTAATAAAATTATAATTGAAGCAATTTTTATTTGTTAAAATGTAAAGTATAATTTATTTCATTGATGTGGTTGCAATTTAAACAATGCCATTTTAAATGTAAATATAAGATGTATAGAACACAAGAAAAAATAGGTGAAAAATAAATTGAAACAAAAATATATATCTTGGTCCTAATTTCAAAATATATATTACACTTAAAGTACAAAAAATGTAACATTAAGCACTGCTATTTATCATTAGTCATAACTTTTTTTATAAGAAAAACAAAACATATATCATTGTTACAGACAAGAGTCATATTTCTTTTTTTAAAAACGTAACAAGTTAAATTTAACTAATATTTGCTGCCCAATTTTCAATAAAGTTTTAAAAAATAATAAATCATTTGCAGCTTAGACATGATGCCGAGGATGTATAAAATTATCCAAGGAAAGAAAAATGGCTTAACCAGTTATTTTACCAGTTATAATACTTACAGCTGTAGTTTTATTTATTTTGCGGAATTAGTTTTATAAAATGCATGAATTTTAATAGTAGAGAAAACCCTTGATGGAAGATTATTGTAACAATGTTCTTTTTTACACTTGTAACTTGACGTACAATTTGTTTTTACTTTTACCATTGGGATCTCAAGCTTTGCAGCCCACAGGCCATTATATGTACACAAGAAAACATTGATAAACTAGAACAAAGTCAAAAAAGAGCTGCCAGATTCATTACTGGAGAATATTCAAAACAGACAAGAATAACACCATTAGTTAAATCATTAAACCTTGAAACACTAGAGGATAGAAGAACCAAGAGTAAAGTAGTAATCATACATAGAGCAATTAATTCTAATTTAGAAATACAACACAAAGATAACTTAATACAACCCTCAGATAGACATAAGGATAAAAACACCTTTCTTATTCCGTATGCAAGAACAAACTCATACAAATTTTCGTTCTTCCCGTCCGGAATTCGGGCGTGGAATGGGTTGCCTGAAGAAACCAGGAAAACCCAACACTTTATCAACATTTAAATCTCTAATAGAAATACAGGACTAAACAAAAACCATAGATAAGCGTAGGACGCAATAATCTTCTGTATAGAAGGAGTGTCTGTAACAGATAAGATAAAAAAATGTTTCCAAATCTTTCTATCAGCAAAGATATTTCAGATTATCACTGATGCGAAGAAACACATATTTTCTTTAAGAATGTATAAACTAACCCATAAAGTCATAACTTGTTTAGGATGTCTTTAGAAATGTGGGTTATCTGCATAGCCAAGCCATTGGCTGTGCACATTCCTGAACTGTCTGGTAACAATCGGCAACTGTGGGACGGAGCTAAACATTCAGTCGCTGTTTATGGTAATGATGCCGCGCAGTTTGCGATGTTTGTTCATGATGTTGGGAACAATTTCAGACAAATGGAAGAGTACCTTAAAGGGAAGTGCCATCAAAAATGGGGGACAAAAGGGCTCATGGCACACTTTAGAAAAAAGTATATATATAATATAAGTGTTTTGTGACGTCCTGTCAGGCCTGCATATACCCTGTTAAAGTAACATGTATTTGAAAGAAAACAGGAATAGAAGGGTGTGGGAAAACAAGATTACCCTGCACTGCTTTACCCATCTGGAAGTTCTTTACAATGAGTGCGTGAAGTTTGACAACGTTCTGTTTCATGTTATGGGGTGCATCCACCTATTTGACAACGTTCTGTTTCATGTTATGGGGTGCATCCATCTGTTTGACAATGTTCTGTTTCATGTTATGGGGTGCATCCACCTATTTGACAATGTTCTGTTTAATGTTATGGGGTGCATCCATCCACATATTTGACAACATTCTGTTTAATGTTATGGGGTGCATCCATCTGTTTGACAATGTTCTGTTTAATGTTAAGGGGTGCATCCACCTATTTGACAATGTTCTGTTTAATGTTATGGGGTGCATCCACCTATTTGACAACGTTCTGTTTAATGTTATGGGGTGCATCCACCTATTTGACAACGTTCTGTTTAATGTTAAGGGGTGCATCCACCTATTTGACAATGTTCTGTTTAATGTTAAGGGGTGCATCCACCTATTTGACAACGTTCTGTTTAATGTTAAGGGGTGCATCCACCTATTTGACAACGTTCTGTTTCATGTTATGGGGTGCATCCACCCCATCATGATCAGTTTCAGGGACTTAAAGCACTGGTGGTTAGTTGCCATTTCAGAGTCGGCAAAGAAGATGGTAATTTGGCTTGGCAGGGCAAAAGTCTTAAAATTAAAGAGATATTTAGAGTTGTCAGCAGAAGTCAAAGCCTGCATGGAGGATGGTGTATTTCTTCCTGTACTAGGTGATCCCCCTATAGACTTCTCTTGTTAAATCACTCAATAAGAATTTGAAAAGCCAAAGACAATCTCCAGAAACGTTGTTATGAAGAGCCCAGCTTTCTCAGGCAAGCCTTTGCCATTTCCGAACTAGCAATGTACATACTCATGGACACTCTAGTCTGTAGTGTAGTCAGTTTATTGATGCCAATGCAAGGCTACAGGATTAATTCAATAACATTTTGTCAGAATTTAAGACACACATTTTTCACTGCTCTTCACATGAAATTAATGGATCTACAGAGCAATTCTGAAGATAAGTAGAGGGATGTGAAACTAATTGATCTTATAAGTTGATCATGTTACTTTTGAGAGCACCTATTTGTGTTAAAAGCTCCACAAACTTAAATAAGTCAAAGTTCAAGGCCACACATTTTGAGGATCTTCAACTACTTCAAGCCCATATAAGGATCTTAGTTGCTTGCTCATTAGACCAAATTAAGCTCTACAATTAAGAGTAAAAGTAGGTAATAGATGAATATATGCTTAAGAGTCTACATTTTTTTAATTATTTAAAAAGATGGAGTAAATTTGATCAGTTTTACTTGAAAAATGTTTAAATATCTTTTTGTGTGTGTGGAATACTCGATGCAGCCCACCTCATACAGGTCAGAGGACAACTTGTGTTTGAGATCCCTGTTTTAACCAAAATTTACGTTTTTTGTCTTTCAAGATTATTTACCCTGAAGGGCTAAATTTTAGCTCACAAATTGTAGGACTCAGCTATACTTGGCCATTAACTCAAGCACCAAACGCAATACATCAACAACAATATACTGAATAGGTATATTCTAACTTAAAACAAAGGAATCATTAGAAACAATATGTTAAAGATATTCTATGTTTCAATAAAAACTTTGACTATGGAAATGCATCTCAAGCTGGGAAAAAAAACAACCTCAGGATTTCTTGTAGAAAATTGAACTTAAAATGCTCTTTTTGCATCCACTTGTTTCTGTCAGTTGCATCCTCAACTGGATAAGAGAACATCAAATGCCATAGCAGATTCCTTAATACAATTCAGACTGGATTACTTGGGATAGCATCAAAACCAGCTGCTGAGACTCTTGAGAATACAAAACACTGCAGTGAGTATTGTATTGCAGATGAAGTAGTCAGACCACATCAAACCGGCTTCCTGTCTCTGAGCCAATAGATCACAAAATTCTATCACTGTCTTCTGGCTGTAAGGATTTATCAGCACCGCATTATTTAAAGGAATTTTGACTGCAAAACATGCATCTGTAAAGGGGCTGCGTTCCTCTGTGCAGTCCCCAATGAAAGTTCACAGAGTGGATGGACATGAAAAAAAGATTGCTTCCAACTAGCTGAATGAAAGTTATGGAACAGTCTTCTCATATTTTTGAAGGAGTTTGACAATGATCATTTTAATTAAGAAAAATTTGAAGACGTTTTTATGTAAGCGACTTTTAGAAGATCAGAGCGTATCAAGAATGCTGGACTAGCATGGACAGTTAGCGCTATATAAAAAGCCATCATCATCACTTCTCCAACACATAGTTTGGATGATAGACTAATAAGGCCATTCAAACCTAAATTCGAAACCTATTGAATACATGTCTAGTTTTGACTAACATTAACTTAGCACAAATCAAATAATAATAATAATAAACATGTACAATGTTAAATTTTCAGCTTCTAGTTTTTACTCATGATAAAAACTGCAGGAAACTTCTTTTTTTTTAAAATATGAAAAGTGAATGTTTTTAAGAAAACATGTAGTTTTAACTAAGCAATAGTTTCATAAGTTTTCAAATAATTTTAATGATTTAATATCTTTAGTGAAGTTAAAGTTATATCATACAGCTGGTCTAAGGATCTACAGGCTAAATGAACAATACAGCAAAGAGGAAGAATTTGCTCTAAGTCTAAGTAAAGACATTTGTTGTATTCAAATAATTAATAGAACTCAATTTAAAATGATCACAGCAGATAAAAAAAGTAATCAATTTTCTAATGTGGTTTAACTAACAGCAAAGTCTACAATAATACTATTTTACAGCATGCATGCTAATTTTATAAATAATAACAAGTTGAAATTTTTATTTCATATATAAGATAAAGAATATCATAATGCTTTGTTTCATTGCTGGCACCAAAAATAACATGAAAACATTGTGGATATCACTTTAATCAAGTTGCACATCCTATTGAGCAATGAGAGACAAATACTATGGAGAATGGAATTATTGTTTAAACATTCCCAGAAGCATTAGTCTTTAATTATTTACAAATAAAGTATAATCTTGTCTATAAAACGATCTCGTCTATAAGTCAAGGGCAACTTTTTGATAAAAAATTATGCGATGTGCTATGACCCATAGAGAAAGTCGAGGATAAAACTTGAGCTTTGAAATTTGTGATTTTTACAATTTTATTGAGATTTTACTTAGGTACAGATACTGAAACAATCAAAAACTTACTGTCCTTATTTCTTTGCATCAGCAGTGCACACGCCCGGGCTCAAAACTATTAGTTGACAGTGCACTAGCATTACCGGTAACTCTACATTGACCCTCATTCAGTGTACGAAATTCAAATTCTTTCAAAACTAACACTGACCTGTGGATAAGTCGATTCTGCATTTTAAAAAGAGATTGACTAAAATTTCTTCACTTGTACAACAGTATTATGGTGGTTATATCTTATGAACTTAAAAATATAATAAACAGAATTACTGCCCTTTTTGAGGTATAATTATAATGAATGTGTAATTATGCATGGTCTTATGAGATAAGGAAACTGGTAGTGTAGACTGTAGACTAAATGCAAGGGGGAAAAGTAATAGTAACAATTTTGATTAACAGTTGATTAAGCCACATCCTGCAGATATTTCTTGTAGGCACTTAATCTACACCAAGATATTTTGTCCCAAATAGCAACATCTGCTGTACCCCAGTGCTGCGAGATTTCATGCTCCGAAATGGTGGAAATAACTGACTGTTGAGAGCATTGGCTAGTAGACCTTGCACGGTTTTCCTCAAGGACAGGATCATTATCAATGGCAGCAGATAATAAAGTTACAGCATTACTTGGTTCCCCTATACTTCCATGCCTCCTATTACTATTTTTGAGCAGTTTCTGTCTGGGACGTATCTCAAAAGGTGTTTCTACTTTGTGCAGTGATACCAGTTTATCATTGGCTAACACCACTGCTGAAATACACTTTACGAAAGAATTAGCTTGATTGTACCTGGGTGATGAGGTTGAAGAGTTAGTTGTTCTTGTCCTAGGTCTGGTACTCACGTCTGACTTCTCTTTAGGGTGTCTAAGTAAAGGAAGCTGAACTGACTGTTGGGTTCCTAGAAGATCTTCAAAATTGTCCACAAGGGGAAATAACACAATACCCCCACAATTTGTACCAAGAACCAAAACATCTGCAGACATGTTCATGCTGGTGACGCTTAAAATTTCTTCTTGACTAAAAGGCAGTGGGGGAGGATTCAAAGAAGGCATGCTGGAACTCAGTACAAAGGTTTGAGGTTGCACTCTAGGAGGAACAGGAGGACGGTCGTCTTGTGAGCTGAGACTGATGCTCCTTAGTGGCAAACTGTTGATAATATCATTGGAACCAGCAGGCGTTTGTGGGGCATCATCACCTACACTGCTAGACCTGTGGGCGGGGCCATAAATGCCGAGGGTTGGATCATGCTCAAGTTTGACCAAGTCTCTGATCCAGTCCCATTTTAACACAAAGGTGGCCAAGACCTGTTTGCGCTTAGCATCCACTTTAACCAACAATTGCTTGTATTCAAAACTGCACCAAATAGTTTCCTGTGTCACCACAATGGCCTTGATGGGTTCGTAAGTATCCAATCTGAGGGCGCTCTGCAAACAGAGTGATCCAGATTGAATAAGTTCTGGTCGTATAGTCTGTGTGTCGCTGGTCTTCTGAGGTCGTGCCTCAAGGAAGTATAGCTTGACGCCGCAAGCAGCAACAATAAAAGTCGAGTTGATGGAACTAATGTCAGTGACTGGACAGCCATCATGGAGCTTGATGTGATAGGTTGTACTCACAGCCGTCTTCTGTATGGGGTTACTCAAGTGGACAGCAGTAAGGAATCCGTTGTTGAATCCAATCAAGATGAAACATTCACTTGTCTGTGAATAAAAAAACTATTTTGGCAATACCACACTTGGAAAAGTATCAATATAATGTAATAATGATAAAAATATATATATCGTTATTTTCTAGTTTAGGATAACACCGCAGCTAAGTAAACATTTTATTTGATTGGGTTTTTTTTGGTGTTTTTGTCTATTTGTTTGTTGAAGAAGGCTTTTTGATGAAATGTTAGATGTTCTGTGACGTCTTGTCAGCCCTATACATACCATGTTTAAATAACATATATTTTTGTAATAATGATAAAAACTGTTATGAAATAGGGCATGAGTGAGCCTGAAAAGACACCACAAAACGATAATGACATGTATAGTGTAGCATCAAAATTCCTATAAATAATATGTTACTTCAACATCACCAATGAAAATCAAAATAATAGTTCCTGGTTTTGGCGCTTGTTATATTTTTTTAATGTTTCAGTCATTGTTTGTAGCACTAGTTGTTTTTTTAAAAAAATCTATACACTAGCTTTATAAATGTTACTACTAGTACTAGCTAAGTATAAGTATAGTGTGTTCAAAGATCTTTCCTGTTGTGATCATAGAGTCAGATTCTGGTTAAGTCAACATTGCATGAAGTAACTTCGAGCACGAGCTCTTCCCATCAGAATGTTGCCACAGAATCTTCAGTAATGTAACCATAAAGGTTCATGCTAATTCAATTCCAGTTATTTAAAAAACTAGGGGCAAGTACCCGGCTCCCGCCCGGGTTTAACAACAACAGCAACAAAACAAAAACAACAAAAAGAACAACAAAACAACAAAAACAAAACAACAACAAAAACAACAAAACAACAAAAACAAAACAACAACAAAAACAACAACAAAACAACAAAAACAAAACAACAACAAAAACAACAACAAAACAAAAACAAAACAACAACAAAACAACAACTACAACAACAACAACAAAACAACAACTACAACAACAACAGCAACAACAACAAAGCAACAACAACAAAACAACAAATACAACAGCAACAAAGCAACAACAACATGAAGGACATTGTCGTCGCAGGGCAAGGGATGTGGACAACAACAACAACAGCAAAAACAACACAAAAGCAACAACAGCAACAACAACAAAAACAACAACAGCAACAACAACAAAACAACAACAAAAACATCAACAACAAAAAAACAACAACTACAACAACAACAGCAACAACAACAAAGCAACAACAACAAAACAACAACTACAACAACAAAAGCAACAACAATAAAGCAACAACAACAAAAAAAATTATTTTATGGCGATAATCGCCTTCTTGTTAATCTCGACACCAAAATGTTTATTAATTTGCGTCATTATTTTACGTCTTAATTTTCAATAATTTTTATTTTATATAGCTCATATAGGGAAAAACTACATTTTGGGCCCCCCGGGCCCCAGTATCTTATATATATGGAACGAAACCTGTTTAATAACCTTTCCGGTATAATTTTGTGTACGTGTACCAAATTTCACGTTATTTGGTTGTCTGGATCTTGAGTTATTAGGGAACAGACAGACAACAAATGCGGCTTATATATATAGAGATATTCTATACTCATTATATACGACATGAAAATAAAAGTATTTAGAAAAATGGTAATATTTCAAATCTTTTTGTAGTATGTAGCAGTAGCAGAGAGTTTGTGTTTGCTTAATTAACTCAGCATAAGGAATTAGTCTCATAATTTGAAGGAAGTTTTGCCCTACTTCAATGTCCTACTTAGCACACTAAGTACCAAATTCTTCAGATTGTTGAGGGTTTTAAGTTTTTATTCTAGCGAAAGTTAAATGTGAATAAATGTACCACATGGAGAAATGTTTTAAGTACAATGTTAAATGTGAACAAATGTACCACATGGAGAAATGTTATAGGTACAATGTTAAATGTGAACAAATGTACCACATGGAGAAATGTTATAGGTACAATGTTAAATGTGAACAAATGTACCACATGGAGAAATGTTATAGGTACAATGTTAAATGTGAACAAATGTACCACATGGAGAAATGTTATAGGTACAATGTTAAATGTGAACAAATGTACCACATGGAGAAATGTTATAGGTACAATGTTATTGATAAATGAAAGTGAAAGAAAATTAAGAAATAAATAGAACTGTCTAAATGTTTATTTTATATGTTTCTATTTTTTGTTCTTTTACTAAAACCATATAAAAAGATGTTTTAACGGTAATGAAAAATAAATAAAAGGATTTAAAGAGGATTATAAGAGAACATCAGTAATGGAATATTTTGTACAACTTGTAATATATGGTGTGACACTTCAATTCAAACTTTAAAATTGTAGACAATAACATACCAGGCACCTTAATATAAAGTATGGTATTGAGAAATTTACTAGAGCAAATTCAAAAAAGAGCTGCCAGATTCATTACTGGAGAATATTCAAAGCTGACAAGAATAACACCATTAGTTAAATTATTAAACCTTGAAACACTAGAGGATAGAAGAACCAAGAGTACAGTAGTAATCATACATAAAGCAATTAATTCTAATTTACAAATACAACACAGAGATAACTTAATACAACCCTCAGATAGACATACGGATAAAAACACCTTTCTTATTCCGTATGCAAGAACAAACACACAATTTTTTTTACTTCCCGTCCAGAATTCGGGCATGGAATGGGTTGCCTGAAGAAACCAGGAAAACCAACACTTTATCAAAATTATAATCTCTAATGAAAATGCAGGACTAAACACAAACCATAGATAAGCGTAGGACGCAATAATCTTCTGTATAGAAGGAGCGTCTGTAACAGATAAGATAAGAAAAATAAGATAGAAGGCTCAACCCTCAGAAAGTCAGAGAGGTTCTTGCATTACCATTTAGAATACATTTATAAAATCATAAGAGCCAAAATGATAGTTGAATGTGGGCCCTAGAATTAATAGGAAAACAAACTGAGTGAATAAACCACTAAATCCTATCACTGGTGTTCTGCTGTATAGAAGGTTTGGCACCACATTATTAGAAAGACTGACTTCGAACCATGTATCTCTTAAGGGGTTGTGTTCCTCTACATTGCACTCTTTTGAAGCAACAGCACCAAAGTTATGGAAAAGTCTTCCCAAATCATTAAGACAATGGGATGACAAAGAAACATATAAGAAAAATATAAAGGCTTTATATAAGCAAAGTTTTGAATATCAGAGCATGGTAAGCATACTGGGCTAGCATGGACAATTAGAGCTGTACACGAAACCTTCATCATCATCCGAATATTTTATATCTTTAAAAAAAATACCTCCGCTGTTTCAAATTTGTGGTTTAAAATTTTGATAGGCTCATCATCCAGATTGAGTCCAGGACTTAACTCCAAGTTGCTCTGACTTCCTCTCCCTATGGTCTCCAAATTCATCTGCCCCTGTAAGGTTACATGTATAATACAGCAGTTTTATTTTTGTTGACCTACTCGGTAGAATGTGTGCTACAAGCAATAAAAAATTATATGGTAGGGTCAGATACAGGCTAACAATGTATATTATAGTTCTACTGTAGGAACAACAGAAAAATAGAATAACTGAAGTCCAAATATAATTTTGATTGATTCAATTAAAATAAGATAACTAATTTGAGTCTTTTGGTTTAAAGTTTTGAGCTTAAAAATAGTAATACTTTAATGACTCACATATTACTGCTTATAATATACTGGTTCAATTTATCCTTATTTCAAAGTGTTGAAAAATTCATAGCAATGTTATTTCATATAACAGAGTGTGTAATTTTTTCAAATATCAAGGTCATGCCATAGCTTTTGTTTAGAGTGCAGGGATGTAGTAGTTAGTCAAAATGATGTTTTACAAAAGATTAAATATTTATTTATATAAATAATCATTAAAAAGCAACCAAAAACTTATTTTTATGTTGTATCCGTACCTGACACGCTAGCCAAATTTTAGTTCCAACTTTAGCCATCGATATAACTTTATTTCCATTTGATGGCCATCTGTTGACTGTAAAACACGATGATTCAACATCATACACGCTGAAAGCTCTTACTTCTGAATTTCCACTTTCACATATCCAGATATTCCATCGACCAACAGTCTTTAAAAAAATATACATTTAGAATCATGATAAAAACTTTTTTAAATTTAATTCTTTTAAGAGATATTTGTGAAAGTATAAGTCCAAATACATTGTAATATATAGGTTTGTGAAAACAAGTTTACAATAGTTAAATAAGTAAAAGAGACTTATATGGCAATGTAACTTATAAGTTGTTGAAGCAGTGACTTACACAATGAATAATATAAGTAATGATGTAACAGTAAAGTAAGCATATCAATTACAATGAACATTATACCTCACAAGCATAAATGCAGGAAACTTTATATTTATGCCTATTCAGCCATACACAGTCATGGAGAAGTAAAAACTGTTCAGTTTTCATCAACTTGACAATCTCTTGGGCTGTCAGGCGATCATCCATGTTAGTATGCCAGCATTCAGGCAGTAGAGACTCTAGATATGGGAAATTGCAGTGGATGTTGTAGCCCTAGAATAAATAACATCAAGAAATAGTTTGTAATTGAGATTTTTAAAAAACAGACTGCAATGGCATATGACTTACTTTATCAGAAAATTAACTATTATTGTTGTTTGGTGCTGTTTGAATTTGATCCTTACACAATGAATTGTCTTATCTTATGTCTTTCTCTTATTCAAGATGACCTAAAACAACAAACCTACATTTATCTGAGGAGGTGCAGTATTCTCCGAAGCCATTTGCAACATCTTGGAAATCATTGGCTTTTGCTCACGACTTAGTGGTGATATGCCTGTCAAGATCTCTAACATCACAATGGCAAATGAGTAGATATCTACCTATCAGGTAAAAATTAGAGAATTTGAAAGAAAAAGAGTTTAATGTTTACTATATAAAACCAAACTTTGAATTGCAATGGTTAAAAGAATATAAATTCTTGAAATGTATGCATTTTCTGTCCTCAAAAGTCTTGACTGGTGAAAATTTGATGCTGCACTTTTTTACATTTGATAAACTTCACAGTTTACTGCATACACTATATGAAGAGTATACATTTTGAATGAATGTTTGATGGTGTGGTCTTGCGGTAAGTTGTAGGGCTACAATATGTAATGGAAGTGGGTTTGATTCTGAGAGAGAATTTTTGAAAATTAATCTTTTAGTTGTTTTTTAAAATAAGAAAGCAAAACAGGGGCTGGTTCTTTAATTATGTTGGGCTCAAGTGCCTGGCTGCTATATTTTGATGCCTGGACCCATTTTCTGAAAAAATTCCATTTTCTTAATTTTTGAGGCTTTCTAGTTTATACAATTTTTTTAAAAAGTTATTTAATAAGCTAATATTGTGCTTCCCTATCTAACATATACAATTTCATATATAAATAAACATTGGATAATGTTAAATTTTCCCCCCAAATTGTAGATGAGGTTGCATTATTTGAAGAGATCCCTGACATTTATTACCACAATTCCTTTAGATTTAAAAGAAATTAAATTCTTTATTAAAAGGATATATTTATAAAAATCTGTTTTTACCTTACTTGTGTAAGCCTGTCTGGCCATGACCTCTGGTGCCATGTAACCTGGAGTACCAAACAAACCGCTGATTCCCTGAGCTGAAGCAAACTTAGAAATCCCATAGTCAGAGAGTTTTACATTGATTGGTGCTTCAACCTCAAGAGACATGAGAAGAATATTGTCTGGCTTCAGATCTCGGTAAATGATATTGCTGCCATGAAGATAGGCAAGGCCACATCCTATCTGAAGGAGGAAAAAAGACAACATGCCTTGATGTAACTGTAGAGCAAGTTAGTTTATATGTACTATTAATGTAAATAGTTAATGTAACATGTGAAATTTGCAGCACATGCAGTGAAATTAGTTTGATGTAAAAAGAGTAGACTTCATAAAAAAAAACAATTAAAAAAAAACAAACACTTTATTTTAATTTTTAGTATCTAAAAAAAAATGTTTGATATATTTATCACTTGAGAAATCATTTCCATAGATCTCACCTGCAAAATCATTTTGTAAGTCAAATCCTTATTAAATACCACATGAGATACAGTTTTATCATTAGGTTTTGGTTCATAGCCATCTTTCAGCGCTGACCTCAAGCTACCCAGTGGGGCCAGTTCCATGACTATCAATAACTGTGGTTTCACACAGACACCAATGAAAGCTACAATACATTTGTGATTCAATTTACTCAGGATGCTCACTTCTCTACGTACATCAGAAAACGCATTGCTGATCTGGTTAGTTCAAAGTTAAAAAAAAATTTTTGTAGGTAATTTTAATTTACAACTAAAGAAAACCATTCCAATCATTGCAACATATATCTTACCCAACTACATTTAATTTTATTTTAGAAAGTAAAGTTTGCATTTCAATAAGCAATTATAGAAAAACACATTGTTATTAATGTTATTAAATTTTACTATTTTTTAATATCTTTCATAAAAAAATCTTTATTAATTTTTATTTGAATTTAACAGATGAAATAAATTACACAAATAAAAACTGTAGGAAATTTTTAAGAAATAAATTAGCTTACTTTTCTCTGCTCAGTTTCATTTTGATCTTGTTCTTGTCTAGTTATAGCAGAATTATGTCCTTGCATACCACTTAAATTAGGGTACATATAATCCGTATGAAAAGACACTGGTCTTAATGGAGTATGAAATATTTTTACTGCCACTTCCAAGTCTCTATACTTTCCCTAGGTAAAATCAACAACAACAACAAAAAATCATTTAAATGTATTGTTTAATCTTAAGTCATAAAAAGCTTCATCAAAATGATAATCAACTAAAACCATAAACCTAATCGTTCTTACAGGTATTCAAATGTAAATTTAATTTTGAGCTGCTGATTCTTATAAGATTTAACATTTTAAATAGCTTAGCATGGTAATGTCTAACTCATAAATAAAATTCAAATAAGTTTTACATTTTTTATTATTTCAACATTTTTATCATTCACGTTCATATATATTTTTATTAAGTTTTAGACATCTAGGACTACTGTAATAATTTCTTTGAGAACTTTGATGAATGTGACCCAAAGGATTTGGGAATAGTTAGTGTATATGGTGCGTTTTTCTTGAGGACATTAAAATAAAGTACTTCAATGAGCATCAGTGATCTTGTGACATTCCAAATGTTCACCCACTAAGTTAAACCCTTGAAATATTAAGCATCAAAACACCCATTAGGAATCTCATTTTTAGTGTAGGAATGTTTTCATGTTATTTTTAAATCCTTTATATTAACTCGTGGTGTCTGCGGCCGACCTTGCTTGCTTGTCGCCAAAACTTTTGATCGATTTTTAACCCACTTGCTCACAAGATAGCGAGCTGAAATTTTGCAGGCAGTTTCGTACCAATGATAAAAACAATGTATCAAAATTTCAGATCGATCGCATGTACCGTAATTATATTATTGATTTTTTAGATTATTTTATTTATTCCTATGTATCATGCTATTTTTTGAGATAGAGCGTCGCAGTGCGTATCATATTGAACAACCTTTCTGTTGCGACAATAAGGTGCGTATTTTATTCACAACTCTTTTTATAAACATATTCCTGATCGGTGCGCATTATATTAAACATGTTTTACGACACAACTGCAATTTTGTATTTCTGGATGGTCTGGCGCTGCGTATTATAATGAACATTCTTTTAGTTACTTCTCGTACATAAAGGATTTATAGTCAAAACCTTGGTTTTTTACGGGTTTTTCTTATTAAAGCACTAATTTGACAGATATATGACATAAATAATTCGTGTATTTAATTTTTTTTGTCAAATTGGACCTGCAGCTAAATTATTTTATTTATGATTACTCATTAAAAAACCTGATTACATCCAATAGCAGAGATAAGACTCAGACCTTTTGTACAGCTCCAGCCATTCCATGACCTAACTTAGTGTCTAGCAACTCTAGGTCATCTGACTTTAATCGCAGTTGTGGTGGTAGTTCAAAAAACAGATACTCAGGCACAAGTTGCTCTAAAGATGAAGGGCCCATACTGCAGGTAACAAAGTCTTTCCAGAGCACCATCTTTTTTAAAGAAAGTGCAAAGTAAACAAGTGATTGAGTAATTAAAATTATGGACTGTATATAAAGTTTTATAAGGAGAAGTTCAAAGGAAATTGACCCTTGCATAAATTGTATATAAATCCATTAACCTGTAATTCAAGTGTCCTATGATTGATGTATTTTTTTGTACAGTATTAATAAATGAATTATTTTTTATTAATGATTAAAGGCAGATTTAAAGTGCAATCAATATTATGGATAAAAAGGCTCAATATTATCAGGAGGGCAATTTAAAATAATTCATTAGAGATATTACAAGATATTGTTTTCATACCTGGGCACAATCTCTGACAGAGAAATGAAGATCTGGAACATTTATATAGCCAGAGAAAGGCTGGACTTGGTTGAAGCAGAGGGGACAAAGCGCAAAAGGTTTCATTTCTGCCTCTGTAGGATCTCGAAACTCTGAAAATATTTCAGGTTAACACTGTACTATGGTCAATGTTGATTATCAATTATTAAAAAATATCCTGCACAGTAATACAGTCGAAACCGGTTAAGTCGAAGGCGTTGGGGTATGAAAAATGGCGTCGAGATAACCGATGATCGAGTTAAAACGAAAACCAATATGGCGGCAAAATATTAACGTGCTTGAAATTTCTTTATGTACATGATTAATTAGTTAGCGTTAATTAGTGATAGGACGATTAATCGGAATCGTATCGGAACCCTAATATTTCTTCACTCTTTCCTAAGGTTGTAATGACCGTTTGTTTTTAAGGACCGTTTAAAATTTAAATTTAACCATGGTTCCCACTCAGGAAAACGGGAAAAAGTCGGGAATTCTTTAAAAAAAATTCTCGGCCTTGAAAGTCGGGAAAAGTTATGACTAATCGGGAATTTATATATATATATATATATATATATATATATATATATATATATATATATTTATGCCGAAGTAAAGGACTTTGATTACGTCTCTGTCATGTTTTGATTCCATTTAATTAAAAATGAGTTACCAGTTTATAATTGTCTGCGCATGCGCTAAAAGGTCAAAGTTTACGCCTCGCCTAGTCCCATGGCGCGTGTCACAGCCGCTAGCGTTTGCAATGCCGTCGAATCAGCGAATAAAAAAAAATTTAAAAAACATATCAATATGGTGATTTTAAGTTTAATGCTTTTGACGTGCAGGATATCTGTAACTATCAGAACGCTCTCGAATTTCCTCAGTCTTGTAATAATATAAATAAAACTATTGCGGCCTTGACCGTTGATCACAGCACTCTGTGGGCTGTGTGTTAGACCTCGGCTGGCAACTAAGTCTAAGCGAATTTTTAAGAAAATCATGCCTTATCAGAATTCGACCTACAAAAGTGATGACGTGTATATTAATAATATTATATACAGTACTGGAATATTAAGAAAATGATTTGATTTCATCGTCACGCGCGTGTTAGTGTCACAGTCACGTATCTTACTTACTGGTAACAAAGCAACAACAAACTTTAAAAAAAAATTATTTTTTAAATTTAATTATATAAAAACCACCGTCGATTCTCGATACAAACCTTTATTTTCATTTCTAAAGATATTCGTTTATCTTAAAAATAAAATGATTAATGCATCAGAAAATGAATTAAGTTTAATAATAATATAACATGCACTGCGAAATGATGGATTAAAGATCGCTAACGCCGATTTACGGGCACCTCGGGTGAATACATCTAATTCACACATGGATCGAAGTCAAAGAAGATAATAACATCCGGTAATTTTTATTGAAATCTCGTAGAATCACACAATAGCCGGAAGTCTCGAAGAAAGCGAGATGTCAACACTATTTTGAGCTAAAAATGCATTGCTAGGCGAACCGACGAGGATCGAGCTAACCAACGTTAAGTTGCAAATTTGGCCCTCTTTTGTGCTCGAGGTATTAGGTTTCGGCGACTTAGAAAAATCGAATTAGCCGATGAAAAAATGCTAAGACATAGAGAGAATTTGGCGGTTCCAATAAAAAACGGCGAGTTAGTGGGGTGGTCGAGCTAACCCAGCTCGAGGTAAGTGGGTTCGATTGTATGTAGAAGGGGTGTATTTTTAATACATGAATCACTTAAACCGGGTTGCTAGAATTTCATTTATCTCAAAAGGTTTATTTCATTTTTAATATTAAGTGTGGAGCTATTTGTCGGAAGACACACTATGTAGTTTTAAAATTTTTTTAAATATATTTGTATGCATTGCTTTTTAACTATAACATTCTTTTGAAAAACTCCTTCAGAGGATTTCCCATTAGATTAGTTACCATGCCCACAAGAAGCTACAATATCATCCATCAACGTAATCATCTTGATTCTCATTTAAAGTCTAGCACAATCTAGTTCTGTAAATCCAAAGTTATGCAACTTTTAAACAGTCCATAAACTACATGTGACTGCAGGTGTTTGCTTGTGTACATAAAATATGTTTAATATAAAATAAACACTCTATTAAATATGTATCTCATTCCCATTGGGATGGTTTGTGGAAAATTAAATCATTATTCAACAATGAAATAATAGGAACTAACTTGGATAGTATATCTCTAGAATCTCTTCTAATTCATCCCTCACAATACCAATCACTGATAGCTTCTTCAGATTGGCCAGG
Source organism: Ampullaceana balthica (assembly GCA_944989445.1). Lineage (NCBI taxonomy): Eukaryota > Metazoa > Mollusca > Gastropoda > Lymnaeidae > Ampullaceana > Ampullaceana balthica. Next base: position 236,222 of record CALYLW010000558.1, read on the forward strand.
TGTTTGTCAACATCATCACTATCTGTTGTTTGAACAGTCACTAGAATTCCTGGTTCACCTTTCCCATCTCTAGAGGGATAGTTATAAAATTGTTGATATAAAATAAAATGCATCTTATTCCATAAAAATTTTGGAAAATGAAATACTTGAAAATATCACTGAACTTCATATTTAAATGGTACATTGGATGTGCAAAATGTAACTGAATATAAAGTGAGGCCAGACTTCCTCTCATTAAATGAAATTATTATTTAACACAAAGTATAAAATAAAATGTGATTGATTTAAGTATGATTTGATGACTTCAAAAAATATTTAAGGAGGTCAAATGACAAATTTGATTTTTTAAAACACCAATACCAACCTTTCAAACATGCAACACTCAACCTCCTCTACCACCACATATCCCTGGTCATGGTTGATCATGATGCCTGTCCTCCAGTACTGAATGTTCTTATTTAAAATGTGCAATCCTTTTAGACTGAGAAAAAAAGAAAAGAGGCATATGACATATTAATGACAATATATTCAAATGTTATGAAACAAAGAAAAGACTGAATATTTCAAGCTTTAACTTTAACATTTTTCATACCAATTTTAATGCAGTACAATAAAATATGTTTAAATTTGCAAAATAAATATTATAATGAGATCTAGTAAAAAAAATAATTTAATTTAATTTTTATTTTAATAATAATAATATAAATATCAAATATATAATAGTATAGTATGGCAACTGTCCGTCCTCATGGGACAATGGCGTGTACTCCTGCTCCTCTGCCCCCCCCTCCCTTTTCTCCTGGCCCTTCTCTCTTCACTCCTAGCTGTGAGAGATGCTTCCGCGACATGAATGCCCTCACGCACTTTTGCCCGCCAGGAGGTGCGCTCTTTCGGCAATTGTCTCCCACGTTTTATGGTTTATCTGTGCCAGTGACAGGTCTTTCTTGCAGACGTCCTTAAAGCGCAAGCAGGACCGACCTCTTTTTCTCATACCAGTTGCCAGCTCACCATAAAGCAAGGTTCTAGGAATGCGCTCCGAGTTCATCCTGCGGACATGACCCAACCACCGCAGGTGCCTCTCACTCAGAATTGAGTGCATACTCAGCATAAGGCTCCTTCTGAGTACCTCAACATGGTGATCTTGTCCTGCCACTTGATGTGTAGAATCCTACTCAAGCATCGTAAGTGGAAGCTTTTGAGCTGCTTTGTTTGCTTGGCGTAGGTCGTCCAGCACTCGCTGCCATAGAGGAGTATCTGAGCACACAGGCCAGGTACACAGTGATTTTCGTCCTATCTGTGAACTGCGCATTATTCCACACTGTTTGATTCAGCCTAGTCATTAATGATGTGGCCTTGCAGAATCTGGTTCCTGTTTCCTTATCCAGGGAGAGTGTGCTTGTGATGTTACTGCCAAGGTAGGTGAAATGCTCGAAGACATCCAAGGTTGGAGTCCTACCTCTGTATGTGAGGTAAGGGCTGCGTCATCCGCGAAGAGCAACTCTCTGATTAATACAGTTTCCAATTTGCTCTTCTTATATTATAAAAAATCTTTATTACAGACTACCAAGAAGAGATAATAATTGTATTTCAGAATATTCAGTCTGGGGCATGACACATTCATTAATTAATATAAAAATATTTTTTTAAAATTCCACACTTATTTGGCTATCCACACTCTATTTTAATACCTAGATCAAATATGCAGAATTTACCTTGTGCGACAGGTCATTTTAAATGATTTCATTCTGTCCTGTGATACGCTGGAAGTTCTCAGCTGATCATCAATGTTCCATCTGGAGGTAGAATAGCGTTCAAATGCTGTGATAAGTTGGGAAATGACATGAATCCACAGAGCAGGTGGTATTGCAGACAATCTGTAAAGTCTCATTGACCTATAGCCACCAGGATGGGCATCAAGATGAATCTGTGGTGGCTGCTGGGATAGCAACGATGGGATAAGCAATCTGTAAAGAAATTGATAATATTCATGTATCTAAATGTGGAGATGGGGAATTTGAGGTTGATGGTGAAGTGCCAAACAGAACTTTTATGGTAAATTTTAAAAAATACATTTATGAGACAAGCTAATACACTTGGCCAACATAAAAAATCCAGAAGATGGACTTGGCACATCCTCGACTGCACATAGCAACCAGATAGATTACATACTGGTCAGAAAACAATACAAATTATGCATTAAAAAAGCTAAAACTAGAAGTTTCCCTGGAGCAGATATCGGCAGTGACCATAATCTGGTGCTGATGACTTTCCATCTCCACCTGAAAAAGACAGCAAAGCAAGGCAATTACGACTACGCTTTGACCTTGACAAACTGAAAGACCCAGAAATCGCAGAGGTGTTCAGGGCAACCATAGGAGGAAATTTTGCCCCACTGACCGCACTATATGAGTCAGAGACGGACATGGACATAGACCTAGTCCCTGACACCTTCAATACCACAATAATTGAAGCAGCAAAAGAAGTACTTGGTAAGAAGCGAGCAATAAAAAAACCATGGGTCTCCACTAATATTCTGCAACTATGCAATGAAAGAAGAAAACTTAAGAGCGCAAAGAATACTACAGAAGGAGCACCCAAATACAGAGCAATCAATAAAAAGATCAGAAAAGATGAAAAAAGCAAAAAAAGAATGGATAGAACAACAATGCTCAGACATTGGTGAAATTTAACCAAGAAATAACTCAAAAAAGGCTTACAAGATTGTTAAAGACTTGACATCCACCAAACAAAGTAATATCTCGACCATACAAGATAAATCCGCAAAATGTATCACAGAAGAACAAGAAATTCTCAAAAGATGGACCAAATACTGTTTTGAGCTGTACAATGAAGACTCCAAAGGCAATGCATCAGTGCTCAACTGCCCGAAGTCAACTAAAACAGACATGCATTCTATTTTCCGCCACGAGGTGGAGCTCGCTGTATGAAAATTGAAAAAGGGGAAATCAGCTGGAGCAGACAACATTCCAGGCAAACTGATCCAGGCAGGCGGTGACCCCGTAATAAACATCCTAACCAACATGTGCAGCAAGATCTGGCAGACAGGAGAATGGCCAACCCCCTGGAGTTAATCGCTGATTATCACGCTCCTAAAGAAGAGCAATTTACAGATGTGCCAGAACTACAGTACAATCAGCCTGATTAGTCAGCCCAGCAAAGTCATGCTTATGGTCATATTAAACAGACTGAAACCACAAGCAGAGCAAATCATTTCAGAAGAGCAGGCAGGCTTCAGAGCAGGAAGAAGCACAACGGAGCAAATCTTTAAACTGCGAGTGCTCTGTGAAAAAAATCTCCAACACCAGAGTGACTTCTATCATGTCTTCATAGACTTTAAAAAAGCGTTTGACAGAGTGTAGCATGCGGCGCTGAGGGCAACTATGCACAAATTCAACATTAATGCAAACCTCATCGAAGTGATCAAGAACCTATACAACAGAGCAACCAGCGCAGTACTCTTCAACAGCAAGCTAGGAGATTGGTTCAAGACCAGTGTTTCTTTCCCCCATCCTCTTCAACCTCTTCCTTGAAAGGATTATAACAGATGTGCTAGAAAACCATGTCGGAACAGTCAGCATCGGAGGAAGAATTATTACTAACCTACGCTTCGCAGATGACATAAACGGCCTAGCTGGCAGCAAGGACTAACTAAAAGAATTCCTTGCAAAACTAGAGAAAATAACAAAGGCGTACAGCATGGAAATCAATGCAGAAAAGACCAAGGTCATGGCAAATAGAAAATTCACAAATGAAATTCGTATAAATGGGCAAAAACTCAAAGAGGTCTCCACGTTTAAATATCTAGGGGCCATAATATCCGACGAAGGCTCAAAGCCAGAAATTCTTGCCAAATCGGCCCAAACAACGGCAGCACTGAGTAAACTAAAACACATCTGGCAAAGTAAGAAATTCTCCCTGAGATCAAAGATTCGACTAATGCAGTCTCTGGCAATGTTGGTCTTCTTGTATGGTTGTGAGGCTTGGACGCTCACTGCAGACCTCCAAAGAAGAATCAATGCGCTAGAGATGAGATGTTTCCCAAAGATACTAAACATCTCCTACACAGCGCACATCACAAACAAAGCGGTCCGCAAAAAAATATGTCCTGTCATTGGCCCCTATGAGGACCTTCTCATGTCAATTAAGAAGAGGAAACTACGATGGTACGGACACGTGGCAAGATCTGGAGGTCTCGCAAAGACTATAATGCAAGGCACAGTCCACGGAGGAAGGAAAAGAGGCAGACACAGGAAGAGAAGGGAAGACGATATCAAAGAGTGGACCGGCCTGTCATTCAACGACTCTCAAAAGGCAGCACAGGACCAGGACAAATGGCATGAGAAAGTGTGCAGTTCACGATGGTGACCCAACGACAGGTTAAGGGATAGTTCAGTTCAGTTAAGGTGTTTTGGAGTGAATAGTAACTTATAAGGTGACATACCAGGGTACACTGCCAGGTATTACCTTTTCATTTGAAAATAGGCACAGTGTACATTAAATACAACTGAATTTGTTTTCACTTGAGTGTTTTTAATTATTTACTGATGCTTTAAATTGTTAAAGTAGCGGCCAGAGCTTATAACTTTTAAATGTTGATTTTATGGACACTGCTTGACATTAAAGATAGTGTTATCTTAAAATCTTCTTTTTTCAAAGTTTAGATTATGAAACTTAAACTAAGCATCTACAGAACCATTAAAATTAATGACTTGGACTCTACTGAGGACAATTGTATGTAGAGAATTATTTCCAAGATAAAAACTGATGTTTCAATAAACAGGTTTAATTTTTCAACTGGCACAAATCTCTCCTCATGTGCACTGAAAGAGTTATTTCTTAATGTTTGGGCAGAATAACAATTATCCAATAATTTCAAAGTAATCTCTGAAATAATTTTATGGGAAGAAATGAATTAAATTAATTTTTGATTTTAACATCTTCCATGAATTAATTTTAAATATACCAACTTTTCTTGTTTATTAGTTTCTTCGATCCTGACAGCTATGTTAAAGGTTTCCAGAAGGTGGAGAAATGCAGAGAAATATTCTTCATCTACATCTTTACGCAGAATATTCTCAAAGACTTCAATTGATGGCTTTGCTTGAGTGATTTTTCCTCCCTTTCCTTTAGTCACAGACTAGCATAACAGAGAAAGTAATTACATAAATTTACTGATTAACAATAATTTCAAAATACATGTAAAAAAAATCACGGTAAATAGTAGTTGGTGATCTGTCTCCTCATTTAAAAGAACAAAAATTAATCAGATAATAAAAACACACAAAAATACAATGTTAGATGTTGCTATATTAATTTATTAAAAGTATAATCCCCTATAGTAAATTTTTGACTTAAAAACAACGAAATACCTTCAGAAAATCACTGAGTAGGCCAAAAAGCCAAGCAGGATTTAAAATGACGCATTTTGCCAATTCACCTCTGTGGATATTGTAGTGAAGCATTGCTCCAACTTGGAGCAAGAACTCATGCACTATACAATGATAAACACAGGAATGTTCAATTAACAGAATTTCATTTCTTAAGAAACTAATGGTGAAAGATTTATTACAACATGAGAATAATTATTAGAGTTAGACTTAGAACTTAAATTAATGTGTCCAGTTTGTCTAAAGAGCTGACTACTTTTGTCTGAGTGAGGAATGCAATTTTTCTAAATAATGTTTTGTTTATATTTCTTACTATAAGATTTTAAAGATAGTTAAATAATCATAAGTAAAACAGGTAAGCAGCTGGAAAATATCAAGCAGAAGTCATATTCCCTAATCAGCCTTGGTGGTAAAGACATTTTGACAATTTGACTTCTTGCCTTAAAGTGCAGGCTACCAGGAGTAAAAACCAAAATTTTTAAACATCAGTTTATCATTCACCCTGAATGCTCACTATTGTACTTAACTATAACAGATTTTTAAACAATTGCAATAAATGGAGCATTGCAATTTTTATATTTCTTTTTGAGTGGAATGAAAGATACTAAAAACTGAGCAATTTTAAAATATCCTCATTTTGTTTTGCTTACTTTTAAGGTTTGCATCAACACCATCTTCCAAGTCAGCTGAGGTGCATTCAATGCCACTAAGAAATTCCTCCATGCTGCACATTTTTTTATCTTTCTTCATCTCCTTAGCTCTTTGAGCAACTTTTATAAATGAAGCTGGCACTTGCCTCTGGCTAAGTGTTCGATCTCGCTCAAAAGATGAATCTTTCATATTTTCACATGCTTCATAAATTGCTTGGTGAAGTTTGTCTAACATATCACTATACTCAAGATTGAGAAACACATATCTAGCCTTGATGTGCTCCCTCTGAGCTTCTTTTTTAAAATCTGTTTCAATCTCCTCTGGATTGACTGTTTGCGGGTACAAGCATGCAATTATTATCTCTGGATGATGCACACAAGCCTTAGGGGAGATAAGAAGGTAATATTTATTCATTTACTCTTAAAAGATTCAGGAGTATTTGTAGTTAGATTTTTAAAATATATTTTTCACTAACTAAATAGTTTTCAAGTCAATAAATAAAAATGTAATTTTTTTTAAAATTAGTCTTTAAAAAAACACTCTTTTGAGTGAAAAGAAAGACAATATTAATTTTTTCTTCGCATTCGATACATTTTTATAGTATTTTTTGATGTAAATACCTGAATTAACAGAATTTTCTCAGAGACCAAATGAAGATCCACTCCATTGGAACTGACATCATGAACAATTATATACAGAGAATTAAGTGTAAGAAAACAAGGCAGTAAGGTTGGGGTTTCACTTATTTCTGGAAATTCCCAAATTTCAAAGGACAAAGGTCTCTTCTGTGTCTGTAAATTCAAATAATATATGATTACCAAAACACAACTATGAGATTTTAGGGATTGTTTGATCAATAAGTGACTTAAATTATTTGAATTTTTTAAATCACTGTATCATACTTCTTTGTTCTAGATAACTTTTTAAAAATCTCCTAGTGGTTGGTATTATGATTTTCAAGGCAATTTTTATAAAAATTAATGAAATACACAATCTAAACAGATAATAAGATTTGATAAATATTTTGAGTAATTTACCTGCCCCAACAATGATAAAAATCTTGAACTGGTAGGAAGGAGTTCCAATTGTGTGACAATCATTTTCTATTCAATAGAATATGGCCAAGTTGACATACTTAATTTGTATTGGTTAAAGATAGGCAAGATAATGTTACAAGTTCCTAACAGCTATCACATAAATTAAGGTTATCTAGTTTTAATTTGTAAAAATAAAACTGATACCTGTCTTTCTTTATTAAATTCATTAAATATTTAACATAAAAAACGATTTTTATTAAAGTTGATGTGATAATCGAAAATTTTCTGTCACTGTGACAGAGATTCCCAATGAGAAACCTATGTTAATAAAAGCAAGCTCTCTTATTTTAAGCTGATTAATTTACCCCATGCTCATAAAATGTACAGTCAGGTGATGTCCCTTTAAAAGATAACAACTTTTGAACAATGCACTGACCTCCTGCATTCTAAAGAGAAAAAATAGGTTCAAAAATTATAATGATTATTCATGATTAAAAACACTGAAAAAAACATTTTAGAAAATAAGATTTTTATTGTCAACTCTCTTACCTTACACCCTAGCACAACCATTTTGATTGTATTTGAAGGCACACATTTTTTAAGTTTGTATTCCAGATATGTAATTACTTCCTGTTTATTTAGTAAGTCTGTAAAAAGAATTAACAATTAGGAAAATGGAAATTATAAAATATTAAGAATATTGGTTAAGGACAAATTTTAAAAACTTAAATATTAAGATTCAATAAAATCAATTATAAGCTCACAGAAATCTTATTAATTTTGGATAAAACCACTACTGAAATAGCCAAACAAACACAGGCATTTGACAGCTTACCCTAAGAAGATAAAAAACAATGCAGAAATAGAGGCAATCAAGAAGCAAAGTATTAATTAAGAGAGCACAGCAAAAGGAGTCGGCAAGTGAGAATACTTTGAGGTTATTTTCATGAAGAATTGAAACAAATATAATTACCCTGATCAGAAATTAAAGCTTGTAATTTCTTATCCTTGACAATTATTCCATCCAATTTTAAGACAGAAATCTTTTTGAGTTTTCCAAGTTCTTCTGGTAATGATGTTAATTCTGTGTTCCTTATTTAAGAGAGTTTTTTAAAGAAAGTTTGGAAAAGAGATTGAATGTGATTAGGTTAAATCTGTTCTTGAATTTTATTAGAAGTTAGTAATGGCCTCATTAATGTAATTACTTACTTTTTAAAAAAAATTGAAGAATGTTTGACAATTTTAAGGCCCAATGAATTTGTAAGTTTAATTTTTTTTAAATATTTAATATATTTTCTATCCAAGAGATATATAAAAAAAACTTACCCGCTTAAATCTAATAAACTCAAATTACTGAGGTCACAAATTCCCATAGGAACCTCTTTAAGCTTATTGTGAGCTAAAGATAGTTCCATCAATGATTTTGACAACTGTGTGCCAGGAAACTCAATATTACTAGCCACTAATGGATTGCTAAAAGGTAGAAAATTGTTTCAGTTTTATATTTTTATGAGAAAAATCCTAAAATATAAGTGAACTTAAATTATTTGATCTTATACAAAATACTTAGTGTTGAAATTAAAAAAATTATGCTTCTAATGAATTTGTATAAAAATCGTACTGAAATAAGTGAGTGAACAAACTTAAATAAATGTGTTGTAATTTTAATTAATGTTACCATGAAACACTTCTCTGAATTTGTGATCTCTGAGATGCAAGTCCAAGCAGGTTATTGCTTAAGTTCAATATGGAGATAGGACAATGCCAAAGTGGTGCAGCTGGTAAAATTCTTATCAAGTTGTGCGATACATCAAGGTAAATCAGGCTACCTAATTCAGTTAACAGATAAAATAACACATTAGTTTACCAGGTAAATCAGGCTACCTTATTCAGGTAACAGATAAAATAACACATTAGTTTACAAATTCAATTATTTAAATTGTTAAGTAGTAATTCAACATACTCTTCATGTTTTTAAAAGTAAGCCAGTGTTATAATATAATTAATACATGAAGGAAAAGCCAAAAATCTTGGCTCCAACTAGAGTATTTTATACTACAGAATACTTTCTGAATCACAATCTCATTGATTTAATGCTGAAAATCTGGGCAACAAAATCCTGCAACGCTCTGGCTGAGGTACAATACCATTGATATAATAAGTAATTTTTTAAGTAAAATTATAAATAAATAAAAATATGCACACACAAAAAAAAGCTTCATAAAGCACACACTTTTATTCACATGAGACTAAAAAAACAAGAAATAATTTTTTCCTACTATCTGGTATAGTTAATTTTTTAAAAGCTTAATATTGAAAGTGTGTGGCACTTATGACACATTTAAAATATATTTAAGAACAATTACAACACCCTACACTTCAATGTGAAGTTAATGACCACATCACAATGATCACCAAGGAGTGCTTGTGATTCGCCTGGGAAAATTGCTGAATATATAACATTTTCCCTCTACTACATTAATATTTATGCTCATATAGATTCCTTTTGATTTTTTCATCATAAATTTATGCTTCCTACTTTTTAAAAACTTATTTGATAATGTATAAAGTCTTATGGAAAATTTAATCACAAGCTAAGAAAGGCGGTTCACAAAGGCGGCTGAGTAATGCGTGGAACCCTTGTAGCCCTGGCCTGTGAACGCTGCGTCACTTGCCAACAGACCAGCATGGTCTGTGGACGCAATAATCTTCTGCACAGGAGCATCTGTATAGATAAGACATAAGACAAGATTATGGGGATTATGAATAATATCTAGAAAAATTTAATGACCTACTCAATCTGACAATGCTCTCATTTAGTTCATCCAGTTTATTATGATCTAGTTTCAGCCATTTTAAAGTCCAATTCCAGAATTGATCAGCACTGGGTAAAAATGTACTGAGTTTATTGTGAGAAAGATCCAAATCATGCTGAAATGAATTTTAAGTATTTTTTAAAAAAACCATAAGAACTATTTGCATCATAATTTTTTTTAAAAATTTACATTCCCCAAAGACTTAAACTTTCCAATTTATTTAACAGGGTTGACCTAAACTGAGACATCCATTCAATTAGAAAATGTCTCTATTACATAAGAGATTTCCTAAAGAAGCCAAATTTGGGAGAAGTTAAAGTTTTTCAGGGATATTCACTGACATTTACCATTTGGAAAGCAAGTTTTATGATTCAATCAATTGATTTTATTGCTCCAAATCATATAACTGATTAGTTATAAATTATTTACAGATAAGGAAACTATCATATTGTTTAAGTATAAAAATGGATGTTAGCTATTATGTTCCAATGGATCAATCTTACAATATGTTAGACTAACCTTATTTCTATTCACATGATCGTTAAGAATATCTTTACTCATTTAAGAAAATTGCAATACCAACCATTGGACATTGCCATGGTGGAAATGCTTGAGTCAGCTGATTATGATTAGTATTGAAGGTCCTCATGGCTGCACATACATTTATGCCAAGAGGAATATAACTGAGGCGATTGTGAGACACGTTCAATACTTGAAGCCTCTTACAGCTCCAGGAATCTGATAAATCTTGTGAAATAAATTTTTAAATTAGGTAACATTCTTTTACATTTATTAAAAATAAATAGTTTTAATTTGTTATATTCATGAAATGTTACTGGCTAAAAACAAAGGTATTCAAATAAAGCATGAGCAAAAAATTGAATTAAATCAACCTATTAAAAGTTTCATGGTGATATAACTTGGATAGAAATATTTGCAATATTTTATAAATCCACGAGACTATCTGAAGAAAGTGCCATGATAGTTATTTCAATGGTGTGTTATGGCTAAGGAAAGTTAACCCTAAAAAAAAATGCTAAAAGAATAAGTCTTATGAGAAAACAGCTTTGAGTACTCTGTGACTCCTGAATCTCTACGGAAAATTTTATCTTTATCAAGGAAAGGAGATTAATAGTGTATTGTAACTGTACCACTGACATGATAAAGGATCATCTCTATCATAATATAACACATGGCATTATGATTCTATCCATATTGGACCTTTCTTTTCTTTAGGAATTTTGTTTGATAGTTTGTAAAAATGTTTTCTTTTAGTTCACTAGACTTATAGACTTAATATTATAATTTTATTTTTTAAATACATAAATGCAATTTACCTTGGTCTCTTCCAAGTGTGACAAGATTGTTGTGAGACAAGTTTAACTCTACAAGTTCTGGGAGGTAAAATATATGTGAGCTAATCTTTTCTAACTGACAATTTGACAAATCTAATGAAGTGAGTCTGAAACAATAAAAAAAACTACAGCAAAATGTAAAAAATAAATTGTAAGAAGCCATTACTCTTCCCTTCATTAAACTTTTTCTTTTTTTTAAAGAATGAAAATCCTGTACAAAAAATGAGGAATGTAAATGAACTGTCATCTTTCTTACTGAATAAAGGCTATCAGAAATTGAATGCAATTTGATAAATAAAATTTTAATGATATTTTTGCTACTGTTTTTTTTTAATGAAGAACATGTAAAAATTCCATTGGATTAGTTTTTATTTTATAATGTTGTAGCTTTTAAAACAGAATATTAGTTTGAAATTTATAGCTGCTCACAGAATCTATAACCCTTTTATTAAATTCCTTTCCATTTGAAATGTTCATGTGAAATCTTAATTTCAGAAAACCTTTTATTTATGTAATAATGTTGATCCAGAAAAAAAGAATACAAATGAAAAAATGTATGACATTACATTTCAAGTAATTATTTATTTTTCATCAATGAAAAAGAAACTTGTTACTGTTATTCAAGCACAGTTTTAATAGAATTTTAGGAAAAAACAAAAGCAACATTTAATCTGCTTCACTTAAGTTGCACTTTCAAGGGAAATGTACCTGTTGCAGGCTATGACATTAATATCCAGTGCATCACAGATAAATTTGATTGGATTCTCTGATACTTTTAGCAGTGTCAACCCTTGTAAGCTCCATAAAACCCCATCAGGCAAATCTGTCAGCAAGTTCTTGGACAGGTTGATACTTATATCTATTTCTATTGGGTAGTCAGCTTCCTCACCGGCAATTCCAAGGTCTGACTTGAACCAGCAAGGGATAATCCCTTTTAGAGATTTTTCTTCCAAATCAAACTGAAAAATAAGTTTATATTTTATTTTATCAACTTCAATTTTTCTATGCTTCTTACCTCTCCTGCCTCTAAAACTGCTTGCATTAGTACCATAACAATAGGTAAAGACATAAAAATAGAATTGTTGGTATTTGGAAAGTTAATATTTAATATTTCATTTTGGAGTCAGGGTACGGGCTTAACAATTTAATTAAGAGCAACTTATTATAATCCACAAGAATATATTTTAAACTATGGAAAAAAAAGCTATTTCTACTTACATCTTTTTTACCCCTTAAATTTGAAGTCTGAAATTTAGTTTGAATGAGAAAAGTAGTGAATTCTGGGAAACATTCACAGATTTCTTTTGTAATAGAAGCTCCATTTTCAATTAGAAAAACAGCTACATCCAAAAATCTGCCTGAAAATGTGGAAGCTAAACATGATTATAAGAGACAATGAAAGAATTAAACTAGAGTGTTCCTTTCAGGAAAAAATGATATTTAGACTCAAAGGATTGTTAAGCTCTCAAATAAGTTTTAGATAACGGCCATCAAAATGTGTCAAAAGTAATAAACATTTTAAAATAAAATATAATAATAAAATCACTATGCTGCCTTTAAAAAAAATTCTGTTATCAGTAAATACATGTACTGGTACAACCAAGACAAGAACATTTTTACTGTAGATAAGAGTTACATTTCAAGTTAGAATTTTTATAATTCTAGAACCCACTTCCCTATTTATTTAATAGACCAGATATCTTATCAACTATATAATAAGGTCTTCCTGGTTACCAGCATTCTTGTTACCCATTATACTGGAAACCATATAAGTATAACCCTACCAAATGTTCCTTCTTACTAGTTGACTAATTAGTTGTCAATTAATGCACATTAATCCATTTTTTAAAAGATATTGAAAGCTAGTTAATAATTAATCACCATTTAATAACTCCAACATTAAACAATGACAAATATACACAAGAATATTTTTGTTTGCATTTTAATGTCTTAGACTTCTTTATATATCTTTCTACACAAAGCTATTCTTATTTAAATTTAAATTGTCGTAGACATACTTCTTTATAAATCTTTAAGTTATAATTAAATTGATTTGATCCGAACTAATGGTACTGCTTATACATAAATTAAACCATGGCATTATTCTCACATACTTTGAAAATAGTTCATACCTCTAAATTTTAAAGTGAATTTTTTTAGTTATGATCCTTTTTAAACCACCAATTATGCTTTATGCTAGTCTTTTGGCAGTCTTTATCTTCAAATATGTATTTATATAGTAAAAAATCTAGACCCTGATAAATTCAATGGAGACGATAAAAAATAAAGAAAAAGTTAACCTATCTATGCCTCTCACAAAAGACAGCTCTGTAAATACAACTGAAAATGTATCAACTAGTTATTTCTTTATTAATTTAAAAAATAAAAATTAAAAATACATTCTTACACAAATTTAAATTCTTATTAATGTTGTTACATCCTCACAAAGAAAAGAATGTTTGAAGGATATCTGGCTTCATCTCAACTGAACATATGTTTACAATAAATCAAGATGTTATTGAAAACATTGATTTATCAAAAATTTCAGACTGACACCAGGTTTCCAGGATATGAATGGATCAGATTAACTCTTAGTCATTTTGGCTACTTAAATACATTTGTTCAATTAAGGTTAACATTACATTTTGTAAAAATTAATACACTAAATTCATACATAGTAATTAATACATTATTTAATTACACACATATATATATATATATATATATATATATATATATATATATATATATATATATATATATTATATATATATATATATATATATATATATATATATATATATATATATATATATATAAATACATTATTTTAAGATAAATACTCTGTACTCTCCAACTTTAAAAGTTCATGTCTTAAACTGGTATAATAACTATCTCACACAATACTTTTATTTTTTCAAAATCAGGTTATAAGCAAAATTATGTACTGTAAATTGTCAAAATTTAAATATTGCCAAGGTTTTTTTGTTGGGCACTTGGTTTTGAAATCATTGTTAAGATATGTAGCCGTGTGTAGACTTATAAGTCAAAAAATAAGGTGGAGGATTATAGCCATCAAAGTTTATTTGTTTTCATAATTTAGAAACCGAACACTTTTAACGTTGGAACCGGAACTCCACCAAACGCACCCAAACGTCACTCAGTCACTCCTTCCCAGTGCATCTCGGTGTGGTGTACATGGTGCGGCGCTATGTGGGTATGCACAGTGTGTACACTATTACCGACCAGGGGCAGTGTGTCACTGGCCCACCGGCGTGTCCCTGCAGTAAAACATACTCTAGCAGACGGCTACAGATAGTTATAACTGAAGTACAATATTATAATGTTGCGTGCATCTCAAACATTTGGTAGAGACTTTGAATTTAATCTCATGTAGAAATTAATCATTAATCATGTATGAAGGACTCAGCCAATTAAATTCATGTAAAGACAAAAAAGCTGAACAAAAAACTTCAACTGCCTTAATTATTTGAAAGTATTGTTTTCAAAACATGTATCTCTAATGTGGATGCGTTTATTTATTCAGTTCCTTCACCGAAGGAGTCTGACAACAAAGAAACACTTAAGAAACATTTGAAGATTTTTTTTCATCTAAGTCAGTTTTTGAAGATCAAAGCACGACAAGTATGGTGGACCAGCATGGACAATTAGCACTGTAGAATAAATCCATCATAATCATAGACAGTGGATAGACAGAAGCCTAATAGAAATAACATGATTCAGTTGATTAAAGATTTCCTAATTGGTAGAGAACAAACTGTAGCAATTAATGTCTTGTCTTATCCATACAGATTCTCCTTCTATACAGAAGATTATTGTGTCCACAGACATTGCCGGTCTGTTGGCAAGTGATGCAGGATCCACAGACCATGGCTATGAGGGTTCCATGCAATACCCAGCCAACTTTGTTTCCCTAACTAGTGTTAGGTACCCATCAGGAGTTGGGTTGACTCAGGGACACCCCTGACTTCACAGAGATTTGAAATCATGGTTAGCCGAGCGCGCATGCCACTCAACCACCATGCCCGCAATTGATTGTTGTAAATCAGCACCAATAACAGTAAACTCAGAAGATACAACCTTAAATTGGTCAGTCTTATACTACAATATACATCTTCTGTATGGAAACCATTTACCAAAAAACATACAGAATAGGACTGCGATAAAGCTTTTAAATAAAATACAAAATACACAAACAAATTGTGTTTTTTTATTAAAATAACACGACAGTAAACGTTTCAGCTAATGCCTTCATCAGTTCAATAAACATATAGTATGTTTTAAGAATTTAAATATAATTTTATTACTTTTGTAAGTATTTTATGTTTATTGTACAGATGAAGGCATTAGCCGAAACGTTTACCGTTGTGTTAGTTTAATAATAAAGCTCAAATTTATTTTTTTCATTACACAATTTGTTTGTGTACTTTGTATTTTACCAAAGAAAACAGAGAAATTAGAACAAATTCAAAAAAGACCTGCAGGATTCAATACTGGGGAATGTTCACAACAGACAATAGTTAAATTACTAAACCTAGAAACACTAGAAGATAGAAGAACAAAGAGCATAATACATAAGGCATTAAATGCTAACTATGAAATACAATGCAACAACAATATAATAAACACTCAGATAGATTTAGGGATAAAAACACTTTTCTTATTCCGTTGGCAAAAAAAACAAAAAAAAACACACACACATTCAAATCCTACTTCTTCCCATCTGGAAGTCAAGTATAAAATGGGTTGCCTTATCATGCCAGGAAAACAAATACACTATTAATATTAAGTTTAGCATGCAATAATCTTCTGTATAGAAGGAAAATCTGTAATGTATGAGATACAAATATATAAATGTAGTTTAAGTAATTAAATTTCAGCTGCTTTAATAAATCTGAAATGTAAATTTATTCCTTAAAAAAAACCATTAACTACATTCTGTTTTACCTTGGCAGGCAGTATACAAGGGATACATCAGTTCACACTTTTTCAGTGAAGGCACAAATTCAATGACACTGTTCAGGTCCATTGTTGGAAAATACCATTTGTGAGCCACCTCAAGTTTACCACCACAACAGGCAGCATAAAACAAAGTGTAGCATATATTTTTATCCTGAACAAGACCTTAGGGCAAAATGATACAATTCTTGTTAGTAAAGAAAAGTGGTATTTATAGAAACTATCATTTTAAAATAGTGAATTATTATTTCTATTAAAAATTATTTTATGCATTGCTTACAATACTTTAGTGGACTTTTTATTTATTTTCTTTTCAAGGATCATGCGCTGCCTTTAATTTAACGTTGGATAAAACATGATTAACACATTCAAACCATAAGGTAGTAAATAATGAAATGGATAATTTGATAATGGAGAATAAAAATAAAGACAATTTAGCAGTCTCATCTATTACAATTTCAATTTTGCTATTTTAATCTTACATCAACTCCATCAATAAAACTAAGTCATTTCACAAAACGGTACATTTAATAGTTTCATGATGGTTTTGAGTAATTCCTTTTACAGCTCTGCCTGTTCTGGACATTAGGCTAATTTGCATTTGAAATATTAGGTTAGATTTCTGAACCTTTTTATTAATGTATTATCTGGTGAAAAAAGAATCTAGATAGAGACTTACACAGAATCGCAGTGTTTTTTTTCTCTATTATTTATTAATGTAATATTGCATTAACAATAAGGGAAACATTTAATAATCTATTGTAACACATGGTCTACCTTTTTATTACATGTATCTCTAATTTCAATTTAAAAAATTTTAAGAAAGTTTTACCATAAAATTTATTGAGCAAAATATTCAAAATATCCAAATTTCCCTTGTAGGATGCCATATAAAACTCAGATTCCTTATCCCATACACAATTATTTACTGTAGCACCATACTTGAGAAGGAGTAAGACAATATCGGTAAAACCATATTGACAAGCTACTTGAAGACAAGTTTTCTGAAAGTTTAAAAAACAAACAATTTATTTCAACTCAGAATTTTAACTATGTGAGGTAACAAATTTTCTAAATAATTTGAATACAAAATTTAAATTTTATAAGAGTAATTTATAAAATTTAATAGAATTACAAAACTGATATCTGTGATTTCAATATATAAAAATAAACATATGTACCCCATTATATTTTGTGTTGACATCTATTACATCTAATTGGAGTATAATCTCTAATGGTTCAAAGAATCCGAGTTTACAAATTTCAAAAATTATATCGAGATTTGTTAAAAGGATTATTTTTAGATCTTGGAGCTCTTTTTCATTATTCCAGGTAAGAAGTGCAGAAATCATTTGATAATTTGGATCTCGTTTTGTTAAAGCCTCTCGTAAGATTCTTATTCTTGTGTCCTGTCCATTGGGATCCATTTCTGTAAATATGAAATATTTATAAAACTATTAAAGTACACATATAATAGATTATTTAGATATATTGTTGCAGAAATTGTATTGAATGTCCAGTTTTTTTTTCTGAAATAATTTTGAAAGCTTAATAGTAAATACAAATCATTAAAATTAGAGATGAAAAAAAAACTTTGAAATTAAATATTTAAAGATTAACATGAATTTACCTTTGTATTAATCACAGTTTATTAAGATAAACTTATTAATAATTTTTTAAAAACAATGTAACTGAGTATGAATATTCAGTCTATCTCTAGCTGCATGATAAACTGGTAATCAGATGTTATCTGAATTTGTTAAATTAATTAATTAAATTTTTTCTTAACTTTATTGCTTCAAGATCTAAAAATTATCAACAAAATAATTATTGGTACTTGTCTGTTATCCGACCACCAAGATTTTTAAAATTATTTTTATTTTTTGTATTAACTGTTGTAAATAATATACATACTATTTACAAGCCATACTAATACAGTATAAAATAAATTATACTTAACAATATTGACCATATTCACTTTATTAATTTAACTATATTGAAAATGGACAAGAATGAGAGCAACACTGATTAAAAACAATCTAAACGATATGTGAAAGAAAGTTGCCATTAAAAAAAAAGACTGTCTTATGTATTATCAATTGTGATATAATATCACTATTTATTTTTTGAATTCGGCAAGGATTACACTCACGAAACCGTTAATCACAGCCTACATTTCGTTGATCCTATTACTGTTGCTAACACCCAACTAATCGAGCGGCAATGGATATAAGTAAAGGAGCCAAATAAACGCCACAACGGGGCTCCGCGTCATATTATAGATATAAAATTATATTAACATTTATTTATCAGTAACTTGTAAATTGTAATAGCCTAAGTTTCGCGGGGTTTCCAGCAGTTAATACCCCTCAAAAAAATTAAAAACTTTTTGGTGGTCGGATAACAGACAAGTGCCTAATTATTTAACTATCTCTTAATTTATGTCTTAAAACACTTTTTATAATCATAGACTTTACATTATCATTATCCTTAGACTTAGAGCGCAATAATCTTCAGTAAAGAAGATGTGTTTGTGATTTATAAGATTATATTTGGGATTATTTTATCATAAGGAAACTGATTTGATGAAATGCTTTCCTTAAATAGACCAGACTATCAACCTGAATGCATATTATCCCCTGAGGGTGCAAGATGGTTGTCAGGGGTTTCAAGTGGTTACAAAATCCGAAGAGTGAAGAGCCTTTGGCTTTCAAATTGTGACTTCAGTTTATAATAAATGAAAATGCTAGTACTAGTGAAACTAGTAGGCCTATAACTATTTTTTTAAAAAAATGATTTTTTGATATAATATTTATTGCTTTGAATGAGTTTAATGAGAAATAAGTGTATTATATTTATTGGATCTTATTCTATTTTTGTAGTTTAAAAAAAATATTTAAATTTTAAATTTTGTTAATACATGTACTGAAACTGGGGATGCAGGACTCACAAATAATTTGTAGTAGAATGGAATAGAAGTATAGTATAGACTTATATTTATATAAACAAGTGATGAAAATCTTAAATGCAGTAGAGTCTGTGTAGTGATTGGCTCACACTCCACTAACACAAATTCAAATCAATAACGATGCAAACTATGAATATGAATATTCTTTTAGTGGTCAAATAGTTAATGAAATGCAGAATAATGTGAACGTCAGCTGAACGTGTTTGACAAGGCCAAGGCAAAACTCAACATTGAATGATGTATTACAATTATAATAAATTATAGAGGCAGAGGATATTATTATATTTGGGTCTATTACATGTATTCTTATTGATTCATATTATAATTATAGTATTACTAACCTCTATCTTCCACTTCCATTGATTTTAGAGTCAGTATTAAGCACTAAGTCAATCATTGACTCAAACACTCAATGTTTATATTCACATCATTACAAGCCTTTACGGCTCACACTCACATGGCAGTACAGTTTTATAAGTATTTATTATAAGATTATAATTGGCTGAAATAATTTGACATTTTTTAAATAAAAAATCCGATTTCTGAAAATAACTCCGTACTCTTTATTTTAATTATAAATGAAAATGCATTCGTAAAATCCATAACTCATTTGAATAGAGAATAGACCTTTTAGTTTCATTAGTAATCATTAGTTTACTATCTATTGAGACTTCAAAAGAAATGCCTAAGTCTAAGTCTGATTTAGAACTTTGATAAAAATCATAAATGAATGATATTGCTTCCTGTATTCACATTTAGGTCTGAAGCATAGGAAGTATGAAAGTGATTACAGCTATTTTTAATAACGCAGTACTAGTGGTACAAGCTGTCGTGTTCTGTTCGGGAAAACCAGGAGTCTTCTAAAATGTCAAGGAAGTTTAGGTAAAGCCAGTTGTGTGACAGTATTGTGCAGGGGATAAAAGGGGTTGGGTGCAAAGACATGGGCGTCCTTAGCATAGGCGTAGGCTTAGTTATGCTAGAATTGGCTAGAATAATTTTTTAAAAAGGGGAGGTCACCTCAACGTGACAAAGATAAAGACGAGTAATTTTGAATAATTAAAGGAAACAGGGTTAGACGATAGAATACAATTTTAAGACATAAGTTTAAAAAAAATAATAATAATAATTTCATCAAATTTGATAAAAAATTTGATAAAAAATTATAGGTTCACAGTTCGTGTTACATTTTTCGTGAGAGTCCGGTCAAGTAAAACGTTCTTCTCCCTTCCCACTCACCTTGAAACTATTGAAAGGGATGGGGAGGGGAAATAAGCGTTGGCCCCTTGTCTTGCGTATGGTGGCCCTAAATAATATATCAATACAATTAATCGCCTATGCTGAGGACGACCATGTCTTCTGTATTGAAAGAAATTCTTAAATGTATTTATATTAAAAAAAATATTGCATTGACTCATTGACCTACATTTATTTCATCTTAATTTGATTAAAATAATTATAATATTTTTCCCCCGTGAAATAATGAATGTAGACACAAAAAATCAAATGTTAAAAAAAAATGTGTGTTAGGGGCCCATCAATAAATGACGTCACGTGCCTAGGGGGAAGGGGGCCACACATTTCTGATGATGTGTGACGAGGGGGAGGGGGTGTTTAAGAAATGTGACTTCACATCAAAACGCGCTACTTTAAATAAAAGTTCTACTTAAATATTTGATATCTTTCAATTTATTTAATGACGTTTTCAATGGCTTCACGCGTGTAACGACATTAGAAAGTAGTCTTAAACTAAATACATACTTAACAAAAAGTGATTTGAAAATGCTAATTTTCCATTGAAAAATGCGGCTTTTTTTTGGGGGGGGGTGTCAAAGCTTTGTGACTTTGTGACGTAATATTGGATGGTGGGGGGGGGGTAGTTTTTGTGAAAAAGTGTGACGAGGGGGGTTAAAAATGGGCCAACATCGCTCGACATCATTTATGGGTGTAGCCGAGTGGTGGCTAAGTTAAATTAGAAACAATAAAGTTCAATTTAATGGGTTAGGATATCAAAACAGTTTATTTCTCAATGCACTACGTGAATGGGCCATGAACAAGTTAAAACGCTACCTCAACACTCTCCAACTCACACACATCAGGGGCAGTGTGTTACTGGTCCACCGGTGTGTCCCTGCCCATTACGTGACTGACGGGTAGTTGGTCAGTCGCTCTCTGAACTCCAGTCACATAGAGGGCTGGAGTGAACCTGCAGTGACCCGTGAAGGTTACTAAAGCAGACTGCTGAGTCAACTCCAGCAGACGGCTACATGGGCGGCCGGCGGCCCCTTATTGGTTTGTTGTAATCAATTACAACAGTACGCATCAAAAAGAGACACAACACATCACATTTTTGGCTAGAAGCCTTCTTCAGTCAAACGAACGAAACAAAAATAACGCATTAAAAGCTTAGCTGCAATATATGATCCACAAATACTGAAGTTGGAAACGTAGATTTTAAAAACAATTAGGGACGAAAGAGACGTGACAGTCAAAAGTAACCAAATAAGTGATGGTATACTTATGGTGTGGGAAACAGTCAACCACGTGTAGAATTTATAAAATATAACAGAGATAGCTATGATTTAGCAGAGTAAACTTTATACAATAATAACAATCCGGTTTGAGCTTAAGGTCAAGGGATTATACATCTAAGTTTACAGCTCTCAGTCGTATAAATCTTTACGGATTCCAAGAGTGAAGTCATTGCATAACTAAAAGGCCACTTATGGGCTAATTGTTGAGGCGATTTGTCGGCCATTTTTACTATCATCTACATTAGATAAGCATACATTTTAAAAATCTTATCGCCTTGATGTTTGCCTTGTTAGTCCTCTAGGTCAGTGCCTCTCAATTTTTTTAGTATAGTGGACCGGCATGAATTTTACCATTGGTCTAGGGACCGGTGCACTATTCTACATGTACCGACACCGACGTGGTAGCGCGAAATGTAATTTATTTTAGTTTCTTTGTTTCATTTTATGTGCTTTATGACAAAAAATATGACATATTCTATAGGATTAGTATCAATGGTTGCAAATGGAGGGATATAGTTTTATTTTTTATCATCTCTTGATAACTTCTGAGGACCGGCGGAGGATGGCCCATGGACCGGTACCAGTCCGCGGACCACCACTTCGAGTAGCACTGCTCTAGATAATCTACGGACTCCTTTTGTGGAGATAGGCCTATCTACTATTTCCTCCAATGAGTTATTTCTTTTTACACGTGAGGTTTAGTCTAGGCCTTTATACTCTTAACATATTTTTTTTAAATAGTGTGGTATGAACAATAGTTTTGACATTTATTTAATGATGAGGTAGGCCCAATGCAAGAAATATATTTGGGCTCCAGACATGTAGGCGTGGGCTTCTTTGCTGTCTACGTACATCATCAGTATAATCAAACGTGAGCGGGCCCCTTTTCATTTTAGGGCCCCGAAACAGAGTCGCATTTGTCCGCCGCCCTTTGACATGGAGCCACGGAGGTGGGGGCATAAAGTATGGGCAATATTTAAATAAATGACTCTAAAATTGACAGGGTGGAAAAGAATTATCTTTTAAGTATTTTTACGAAAACAGCTAAGTGATTTTAAAATGCCTCCCGCCCCACCCCTCCCCCAGGACAACTTACAGCGAAAATGTTTGTTTCTCTCTCTTAACAAAATAACTGGGCATATTCCAAGTTTTTTATTTGGTTGCTATGAAAAGCTATGATGGCGTTGCGAATTATAAACTATGTAGTTATATTATACATGATAATATTAGTGGGCCAATCTCGTTATTCATATACCGAATGAACATATTTTATGTATTTTTTGTGCCAGTTTTAAAGACTTAAAATTTATTTGTGAAAATGGCAATGGAAAAACAATATGTTGTTCGAGATACCCACACACGTTCAATCACTGCAGTAGGTTTTAATCCTGCGAGACGAGAAATTATGCTGGGTTATGAAGGTACTTGACTTGGCTAAATTCTTAATTCATGATGTCATACTAGTCATAGTGTTGCAGAACATATTTTTAAAAGAATTAAGTCTCTTCTGCATTTAATTGGAAATATTTGGACAGAATGTCTTACTATCCCTCTGATACTTCCTACTACTTAGTCTACTTTTTAAACTTTGTACATTCTATTCATTCAATGATTCATTCATTGAATGATTACTATTCAATGTTCAATGCATTACGTTTAATTCATTAGTATTTTGTTGTTGTTGGTAGTGTTGGAGTAATGAAAATTAAAAATATTTATACACATAATGATAATGACATATATAAGCAAGCATATAAAGGGTTTCTTTTATATTTTATATAGTACTGTTACATTACATGTGTGTGGAATGTTAAGCACTGAGACTTAGACTTTAGCAATGTTTCCTTTAAGCTGCGTGGCTGCGCAGATATCTGACAGACGCCGCACAGCAGTTTAGAAATACAGCGCAGCAAATTTGGTAAAATATAGCACAAAATACTCATGCTGCGCAACTTTGAACACTAGTTTTATCACTTTGCACACAGACCAACGTACCTTAGAGGGAACATTGGTCTTTAGTAAAACTAAGTCCTTGAATTGGTAGGTGCAATGGCAGCAATGCATCAAAAGCATAATTTGTTTTCATACTTTAAAATTAAATTATTCACATGTGGTACATTCAGTATAAGTTAAGCAGTATAAGTATAAGCCTTTCAAATAACACCCAAAACACATTTCATTAATTCATTAAAATCATACATATACATTTTAGTTTTTAAGATATACCTTTTATCTATATATATGATTTACCAGAAATTAGGACAAGCATAAGACACGAGCAAATAAGCATGACAAATGACCCTCACTAGGGTCGACCAATCACAGTTAATGGTTGGCAAGCAAAGGTGGTGCAGGGAGGGGGACAGGTAACAACAACCGCAGTGTGCATGTCTCAAGACCAACAATGCATCGGCGGTTCAATGTTCACTTGCATTGTTTTCATTTCTTCTTGCTGCTGTTTGTGTCCGTTCTTTCCCCATTCTTTGCACTATCTATAAGCAAGTCTGCAGCGTATGCTATGCTGCGGGTCATATCTAGTATTTCTTATTGATCAAGTTGTCTCTTTGGTTTGCCTTAAATGTTTTGAATTCATTTTAAAGTTCAAAATAATTGTAGGAGGTCATACAATGTATGTTCCCACATAACACCTTAAGTTAAAGATGGATGGTTAATTTACCATAAGAGCTCTTTGACAAAAAAAATTTGCATTTTAGACAAACTTGGTAAACAAATTTCAGTTTCCTTTTTAATTCATTAATGTTTTTTGAATTAATTAAATTCACATTTTCTGTGGTGTGGGGCCGGAGAGTGTCTCCTTGTCAAGCAAATACAAAGGGCATATTTTGATGATAAATTTTTTTTGAAGGGAAAATTAATAACTGTGTCCCCTGATAATCTCAACGAATGTTCTCTTATGTGAACTCAGATAGCTTCATGTATATTGGTGAGCTATGCATAATTTTAATGTATTTACTGACAGTATACACTAATAGGCAGACTTATCTGTTACATTTTTAGAAAAGCTCTTTATCAAATTCATCATCAATTTAACAGTAAACTGTATTATAAAAACTCTGATATAAAACTTCCAATTGTGAATTTAAATTTTATTATTTTTTCAAAGATGGTGTTGTTAAATCATGGGAAGCAGAGAGTGGCAAGCTTATGCAGACATATTATGAGCACAAAGGATGGGTGACAGATTTTTATTTTTGGTAACTTGAACACTATTTGGCTCTTAATTTCACATCTAGCATGCCAGGGGCATTTTCCTCTGACCTTTTAATCCCTGATCAGTTGTATTATCTGGTATTAAATGGGGAACATGGTGGAAACTAACTGAGGCCACTGAGCAATTTAATGATGTCACTACTGAAAATTCATTGGTGGAACCTATCTTGGGACAAAATCTGTGTTGTCTAAATTTTTTAAATCAGGTTATGAGGAAAGAGGAGGGGAGAGTTCAAATTTTTATTAGCAGTAAAATGTGATTTTTTTTACCACATTGTTTAAAAATTAATGGCTATTATTATTGCATTATTATATGCTTTATAAAATTTTCTATTATTTGGATAAAATTTTCCAACTTTCAGAAGAATTTTTATTACAGCTTTATTTAACCTTGAAGTTAGTATTTACATAATCTAATTCTTCAGTCCCCAAAAAATTGTGCCTAATTTTTGCTTTAAATTTAGAAAAGAATTTTTTTTGTTGAATAATACATTTTTATCAATAAAAATCAGCAGTCAGGGCTTGATTTCTACCTAGGTCTACATGGCCCTGGCCTAGGGGCCTAGCCAGCCGAGTGGCCCCTTTGGCGGAATCTTTACATAACCTCAAAAGCCTGGCTTGCATTACCAAAAAGCTTTATTAAAAATAATATTTTAATAAATAGTAAAAAATTACTTAAGATCTAACTTAGGAGGGAACAGACTCAATATACTCTCTGTAATGTACATATGTTCTTTTGCACAGAAGAAAGTTTGGCGTATGATTCTATAAATTTAATAGAATAACGTAACTATAATAACATAGACTGTATTATTCTGATGTTTATTAAAGTCATTTAAGTTGATTAAAAATTATATGTTCTGTACTAGTGCATTTAATTTGCTAAATTTCCAAAATAGCTTTGAGATGGTTGGGGGTAGGGGAGGCCCAAATGTCAAGTACCTAGGGGCCCTGGGTCTCTAAGTCCAGTCCTGTCAGCAATGAGAAAATATTTTAAGATACAAATTTTTTTGCAGGAGTGACACAAAACTCATGCTTTCTTCTGCTAACGATGCACGTATTGTGGTTTGGGGTACAGGAGGAGGAATTGTTGACACTGTTCATGTAAGTATATTATTTCATCGAGAATAAATAAGCCATACATAATTATAGTTTTAAGAAAGTAGAAATTAAAACATTTTCTCAATAAAAAGTTTTAGTTTAAAATAGGACCTAATAAAAAATGTTAAAAATAAAACAAACTAATTAAATTACATTTAAAGATACTTTGAAGTTTTTATGTACACTACTAAATACATCTACAATATCTCTACTATTGAGCATTTCTTTTTCAAAGATGAAATTTCCTATTTATTGTATGGCTATTAATCCACGACGGCATCAACTAGTCTGTGGAGTTAATGGAGGGGTCATGGTGTTTGCACTCAATGAAGGTATGATTTAAATTTGAAATTATTCTGCTATATTAAATATAAAATATGACAAATTCTGAAAGCAATACAAACATTCATGAAAAATGTCTGTCTTCATTATTCTCCATATTTATAATAGATACTTCTTGTAATTACATCAGTACAGCTAATGTTAGGAGATATTTCTGTTATAAAATTATTTCTGTGATTGTACTTTACAACATGTATAGGGGGTATTTAAAAAGAAAGAAAGGAATGCTTGGGATTTGCGGGGCTTTTCACTAATTATTAAATGGACATTTTTCCTTAGTTTACATTCTTGAAAATGACCCAATAATGAAATAATTCAGGACTTACATCTGATCAGTATTATGAAATAATTTTCAGAAAAAGAAATTGGCAGCCATTATATCAACAGCAATTGTCTCTACTTTGCCCAGGAGCATACTGACATTGTTCGTTGCATTTTATGCCATGAGTCAAAGATTTATTCTGCAGGGTAGGCCTCTAATGTTTTTGCAATTTTGATTTTTAGGTTTCTAATCAAATTAGCCATCCAAGAAAAATCTGTCTTGCAGTTAATTAGAAAGAAACTTAAATTTAAAATATCAAGTTATTATTCACTATTTGATGAATCAATTATTTCAATGATAAACCTGTGTATTATTCAAAAGTAATTTTTAATTTGAGATTGTCTTGGAATAAATTTGTGGAATGCTGTGAACCTACTGAAATAAAAAAAATATATTTCTTAAAAAGTAGAAACCTCAAAGAGTGAGCAATCATCCAATTAGTTTAATAAGGCTGCGGTTATTGGTAGTCAGTTCCCAATAGCTTCTAGAGAGCTATTGGTAGTTGACTACCAATAGCCATTTCCGGTTGTCGGCTATTGGTAGTTCGCTATTATTAATTGTTAATAAAACTAAAACTAGGTGATATTCTGAGTTTGATGTAATGTTTGAATGTAAAAATAGACAACTAAACCTAACCTTGAAACTAAAACTAAAAGCTCCAATTTAATTTTAATTATAAGAATGTTAAATTGATTTCATTAGTTTTAGTCCCTATATTATAAATTTGTTTTTCTATTTTAATGTAAAAAATAGACAACTAAGCCTAACCCTGACCCTAAAACTAAAGATCTAATTTAATCGTTATTATAAGAATTTTTGTAAGAAAAAAAAACTATTAGGCTCCACCGAAAATCGAACCCATGACTGCTCTTCAACATTCAGTTCACCAGTCCAACTCTCTATCATGAGACCAAGGAACTTCGGTAAATTTGGTGAATTTTAAAAGCCTATATTAGTAGCTATAAAGTGTTCCGTTAATCCCATTGGATAGTATAAATAACTGTTTCCCAATAGCCGCAGCGACCTGCTATTGGTACTCGACTACCAATAGACACTCTTTTTAATACATTGTAATGACATAAAAATGTTCCAATACAGAATCTAAAATTGTATAAAATAAATGAATTTTAAATAAATTGTAAAAAAGTAATTTTTCATAAAATATGCTGTTCTGAAGATGTGATTAAAAATTACAATGTTACAGTTAAACTTCTTAGGTTAAAGTCAATACTGATTAAAAATTGTTGAGATGCAGTTTATATTGTAGTTTCATATGTGTTCAATTTTAATCTGTATTATGTTATTTGAAATACCCAAGTTGGAACAAAAGAAAGTAAAAGCTAAAAGCTTTAAATAATCAAATATACAAATAAGCCTGTTATTATTGTTTTTATTTCCAGGTATGACCAGAGACTAATAATTTATGATTCATCATATACTGGGGACAACAGTCTAACCCCTGTACTGAAGTAAGTAGTCTACAAATCATTTTAAGTAAAATTTAAAAAAAAATAAAGACACTCCCCTCCCAGCCACGTTGATTCAGTTTCTCTTTAACTTTAATGCTTTATAAAACATTAACTAGTGAAAACATTTTAAAACCCCTTTCAACTTGTCGTTAAAGTTCATTTTAATGATTCCCCCCCCCAGCAATATCTTGACATAACATCTTGGGCTTTTGCCCCATCCTGGGCCTTGAGTTTGTGTCAAAAAAGTTGTTGATTTATTCAATATATGTCCTAGACATAATTTTGTTTTTCAAATTATTTTTCAATTAATCACATTTAATTTTTCTTGTCAAATATTTTTTATAAAGTTTCATTAATGCTAGAAATACATATAACTTGCCCAAGATTACAAGGAATGCATTTATTTTTAATCAATGAGAATTTATAAATATTATGTGTATATAAGTGTTTGTAAAATGATAATTATTCTACAGCCACACACATTACATGTAATACAGTTTGCAAGTGTACAGAAGGTGTAATAACTAAAAGTGTATGTGTCTCCCTTGAAGGCCAAGCTATTTGGCTTACTCTTTCCATAAAAATAACTCCCTTCTTATCTTATCCATTACAGATGCTCTTTCTATACAGGAGATTATTGCATCCTTTACATGATTTATGTCTATTCTTGCATTTTTATTAGAGTTTTAAATTTAGAAAGTGACTTGCTTTTCCTGGTTTGATCAGACAGCCGTTCCATGCTGGAATTCCAGACAGAAATAATGAGAACTTCTATTTATTTATAACCATGGGACTTTCTGTATCCAATTAATATGTTCATATGTATCTTGTATATGTATGTTGTTGTTGTTGAAACAAATGTTTACAGAAATTCAAATTAGTAAAATTTAGTCAAATATTTTCATCATATAAGATAGTTTCTCAGGCTCCACTAGGCATTGAGTAAGTTACTCATTGTTGAGATTTATAATAATAATGATTTAAATAGTTCAAATGTAATATAATTGTTTGGTCTTTAGTATTGACTATATAAAGTAACACAGGTGATTAAATATTTCAGTAATGTCATTCATGATGCTGGGATCTCCTGCCTTGTTTTGGCAAAAGATAATGAAAATAATATATGGTAAGCCATTTTCAGATGTATTATATGACATTTATCATACTTACTTGTTTTGGCAAAAGATAATGAAAATAATATATGGTAAGCCATTTTCAGATGTATTATATGACATTTATCATACTGACTTGTTTTCCCATGTGATAATCTATATACATTTTATTTATTTGCCTTGATATTTAAAATTGTCTCCATTTTTCTGACCACTCAACACAAAGCAAATCATATGGCTCATATTGCAAGTGCTAGAAAAACGAGACTGTTGTAGATATTTGAAGTAAATAAAGTTATCCCTTGCCACTTTGAAGAAGTTTTGTAGTCTCTGTGCATTCATGGAAAAAAAAATAAATAACAAAAATAATGCAGCATTGTTTCATCATGATGTACGTGTTGTATCTCACCTCTCTTGTTGACGCTGTCAACTGTGTCTCGTGTATCTAATTGTTGTGTTGGCCTATACATTTCCTCCTAAGCGCTGTTCCCTTGCGAAAGATTCCTCTAGCGAGCCCAAGAGGAAGAGGAGATGATGAAAATCAGTGAAAGGGTCAAACTTTTAGATATGTGAAATTAAAAAAGGGCAGAAGTTATGCCCCAATGAAGCAATTCCAAAACAGACTTAACAGGCCTCATTATACCTGTGCTGTAACATCATCATCATCATTATTCAACAAATTGCAAGGTCTGTCATCATCCTTGTCATTACTGGAGTCAAGTCACAAGATACTACTAAATTTGGTGTATAATACGTATCATGAGAGAGAGAGAAATTGAGAGAGAGAGAGAGAGATTGTTGTTCGTCCATCGTGGTCGACGATGACCACTCTCATCATATTTGCTAGGCCGTCACATGTGTCCTCTGGTGGCTTATTAACCCTATTCTCGCACAAAAAAGGCGTCCGCATGTCGTACAAGAGATGGATGCGGTCCCTTCAGGAGGGTTTTGGATATGGTCCTTTCTGGCTTGACGTTTTAACTTGGCAGCCTGTTGTCTATTAGCCTCACAGACAGCTGCGCCATTCCATATCATAGAGCGCCAGTGGGCTCGGTTACTGGCTGCTGCTTCTCAGGAGTCATGTCTGATGTCGAAGGCCTTCAGAGCAGTTTTAAGTGCATTCTTGTAGCGCTTACGTGGACCTCCGCATGCTCTATGCCCTTCTGTAAGCTCACCATAGAGGAGCCTCTTGGGGAGGCGATGGTCGGGCATGCACACTACATGCCCCGCCAGCGTAGTTGGCTTTGCATGAGGCTAGTGTGGATGCTGGGGAGTCCTGACCTGGCTAATACATGTATTTCGGTGTCTGGAACTTTTTCCTCCCATTTTATACTGAGAATTTTTCTAAGGCTTTTGGTGTGGAAGTGGTTCAGCAACCTCGCATGGCGTTGGTATACAGTCCAAGCTTCACATGCATATAATAAGGTGGGGAGCACTACAGCACTGTATACTTTTATTTTTGTTTGGGTGCTGATTCCCCTTCTGTTCCAGACACTGTCATGCAATCTACCGAATGCTGCGCTGGCCTTTGAGATTCTCGAGTTCACCTCGTCATCAATATTGGCCTTCTGAGACAGTGTGCTGCCAAGGTAAGTAAAGCGGCTCACTGTGTTGATTTTGTTGCCGTTGATGAATATGTTGGGCTCAGTATAGGATTTGCCTGGGGCCGGCTGGTATAACACTTCTGTCTTCTTTGTGCTGATGGTGAGCCCAAAGTTAGAACACGCACTGGAAAATTTATCAGCACTTAGTTGCAGTTGTGCTTCAGAGCCCGCGTTAAGGGCACAATCATCAGCAAAAAGAAGGTCCAGGATGCTGTCTGATTTGACCGTTGTCATAGCTTTAAGCCTCCTGAGCTTGAACAGACGACCATCAGTGCGATACCTAAAGTCCATGCCTACATTTCTATTCCTGAAGGCCTCTGTAAGCATGGCTGAGAACATGAGGCTGAACAATGTTGGGGCCAGAACACAGCCTTGCTTAACGCCATTTGTGACAGGGAATGGTTTAAAGGCCTCTCCGTTGTCCTGGACTCGAGCCTGCATGCCATCATGGAATTGCCTTACAATGGCTATATACTTATTTGGACACCCATGCTTGGCCATAATCCTCCATAGGCCCTCTCTGCAGACTGTGTCAAAGGTCTATAAGGTCTATGTAAATGGAAAATAGGTCCATATTCTGCTTTTGACTCTTTTCCTGCAATTGCCTTGCTGCAAAGATCATGTCCATGGTCCCACGATCTATCCGGAAACCACATTGGCTTTTTGGTAAAAGACCCTGATCCACATGTGCATTTACGCGATTTAGGAGAATTCTGGCGAGTATTTTTCCTGTAATTGATAGCAGTGAAATTCCACGATGATTATCTCAGGCTTGGCGGTTCCCTTTTCGCTTGTACAAGTGGACTATAGAGGCATCTTTAAAATCCTGGGGGATAGCCTCTTGCTGCCACATCATTAGGAAGATTTCATGCAGCTTTTCCAGTAGAACTATGCCACCTTCTTTGTATATTTCAAGATGTGTGAATTTGGTGTATAATACGTATCACGAGAGAGAGAAAGTGAGAGAGAGAGAGATAGAGAGAATGCACATATACATATTCTAAACATTCTGGTACCCACACACATGTATGGAAATTCCTTGAGGGGTCAATCCTACTACGCAGATTTTTACCTAACACGTTGGTTTCCGGTTCCCATTAACTGCAATAAATGAGGGATCACTGTAATGATGTTTATTATGAACAAAATAAAATATGTCATTTTAATTAAAAGAAGCTATTTCTTTAAATGCCAGTATTAAAATCTTTTTTCTCTTTTCAAATCAGGCTTTTGACAGGTTCCTTTGATAAGAGTTTAAAAATTTGGTCTTTAGATGGCAAATTAGTACACAAGTTGGACACATTTCTGTCAACCATAACTGGTATTTGTTACATTCCTCGCAATAAAACTATCTGGGCTGCAGGAGGAACATATTATGCCAGCATGTTTGATCCAAAATCTGGTGATAATGTAAGTAAATTCTTTCAATTTTATTTTTTTCCACTATTTCTATGTTTAAAATCTACATGTTTTGAAGCAAACACCATCTTATCTTATCTTTTCTTATCTTATCTTACATATTAGAGATGCTCCTTCTATACAGAAGATTTTTTCATCTTACACTAATGTCTAGTCTTGCATTTTTTAAGCGGTATGAATGTTATGTTTTATTTTATTTTTCTACTGCTATTTGCTTGTTGGCTAATGAAGGCTTTTTGCTGACACGTTCGTTGTTTTTTTAGTCCTGTCAGGCTCATGTATACACTTTTTATATAATATATTTTTATACCCAGTCTGATGGCAGTCTCACCTCACATAAAGGTTTTTTGTTTTGAATTTGAATAAAATTTAAGAAAACATGTCTAATATTTTTTTGTTTCCGATTCATTAATAATTTATATTTTTTGTTACTTACATACTATTCCCTCGTATTATTATTATTTATTATTATTATTTATTTAGACGTGCATACGTAAACAAAAAGGTTTTTCTTCCTTAATTCTTGCATAGCAGAACGAATTTCCTGTATTACGTCACAAACTTTGGGAGCCATGGAATTACAGCGACTTACTCGATTTTGAGAAATAATGAATCGTTATTTAACGGGATCTATATCTGCATTATATAAAATATAATTAATCGAAAATTAATCAATTAATTGATTAATTTTTCCTGATTAATTGAACAAAAATTATTTAATCAGTACCAGCCCTTATTATTACAGTTTGCTCTCTACCCAAAAGGAAGTCTTGGATACAGTAATGTAGGGCAGTGCTTCTCAAAGTGGTGGTCCGCGGACTGGTTCCGGTCCGTGGGTCATCCGCCACCGGTCCGCAGAAGGTATCAAGAAAGGACCGAAAAATCTAATTTTGAAAATCCATTTTCATCCATTAATACTAACCATACAGAATATGTCATTTTTTCGGCAATAAGCACATAGAATGAAACAAATAAAATAAAATAAAGTACATTTCGCTAACTACATCAGTACAGGGAAATAGTTTACCTGTCCCTGGTGCCTTGGAAAAAATTCCTGCCGGTCCCCCAAACTAAAATGTTTGAGAAGCACTGATGTAGGGGACCTGAGATTCTAAAGCAGTTTAGTTTTTTACTCTTTAATCTATCATCATACTTGATATTCTCCACTTAACTTAACACACAATGGCAATGGCTCTTAAAAAACATAATTTATTTTTGTACATTTAGTCATAATTAATTTTTGTATTCTTATAAAATGTTAATACTGTTGCATTATTATTTAAATTTTGAAAATGCATATATTAAAAAAATAATAATAATAAATAATTTTGTTATAAATTAAGTTAATCTAACCAATTCTTCTTATAAACTTAAATTAACGCCAAAAATTAAAGGAAAATTACGGTAAGGGAGATACTATGTAAAGGGCAAGAACTTGCAAACTATGTAAATAGAGTTGTATTCAAAGATATTCAATCAGTCATTTAATAATGTAATAGAGTGTGTGATATAAATTTTATTTTAATTATTTTAAAACTATATTATTGAAAAATATATTGCATATTTTAATGCTTTTGAAAAAAATACTTTAAAATTAAACTTTATGCATAATTATCGAGTGCAAATGAATAACTTTAAAAAATGATATATAGTCAATCTTGGACTTATTCCCCATTGTTATCTAATAAAAGAGTTATCTACTCTTCGCTCGTTTTTTTGGTTGCTGGTTTAACCAGCCGATATGACCATGTGTAATAATTTTGCAGATAAATTACCCAATACAACCCATGTTCCTCTTTCTCTGGTTTCCGTTAGAACTATGAAAGCAAAACCGTAAGCTTTATAAACAGAAACTTTCACAGATGCAATAAAAATATAAAAGTAAAATGCTATCTTTCTTTGGTGAGACTTGTACTACATTCTACATGTATAAAGAATGTGAATGTATCTTCTATATGGGACCCATCCCCAAAAGAACAAATTGATTAACTAGAACAAATTCAAAAAAGAGCTGCTGGATTAATTATTGGAGAAATTGAAAACTTACAAGTGTAGCACCATTAGTTCAATCATTAAAGCTTGGAACACTAGAGCAATGATGGCCAACCTATGGCACGGGTGACACAGTGGGCACGCAGAGTCTCATCAGCCAGTACACGATTTACATTACTTCCTTAATCAAACCAGCAAAGCTGAACCCACATTTTCGGGTTTCATTGGAATGTTGACACTTTTCTATAAATAAGTGGGTTTTGGTTGAATTTTGGGCACACAGCCCTAAAAAGGTTCGCCATCACTGCACTAGAGGATAGAAGAACAAAGAGCTAAGTAGTAATAATACATAAGGCAATTAATTATAATTTGGAAATACAACCCAAAGATAATCTAATACAAGGCTCAGATAGACATAGGGATAAAAACACTTTTCTTATTCCGTATGCAAGAACAAACACATACAAATTCTCTTTCTTCCCATCTGGAAACCAAGAAAACCAACACTCTATCAACATTTAAAATTCTAATAAAAATGCAAGACTAGACATGAACCATGGATAAGTATAGGACGAAGTAATTTTCTGTATAGAAGGCGCATCTGTAACAGAAAAGATAAGATTTATTTCCAATTTCAAATAGCCATCAGACATTTTTAGTTTGAAATCAGTGAAAGTGCTGAAAGTATCTAGCTTATTTAGGAAATTATAGACAAAACAGGCTTTTTTGAATAACTAGATTCTTATAAAAATGATAGTTGAAATAAGTTGATGAATGTTAACACAATATCAACTGAAGTATGGCATAAAATAATATTTTAAATAAATTCAATATACATGTACACTCCAAAACATAAATTAAAATAAATTTGACCTTTCTTTTGTCATTGCTATGTCATTATAATTAAGTGTTGAAGAAAATTAAAGTTTAAAGATAAAACAATTTTTTTTTCTATGCAGGTCTCTGATTTCATTGGAACATTTGCAGAACATGAAGAAGATGAAAAATATCATTTACAAATCCTTAAGTTTTTTCCTGAACTGAATCAAGTTGTTGGTTAGTTAATATTTTAAATTCCATATCACTGACATTAGTGATCATCTATTTTAATACTGTTCATCTCCCAATTGCTGCTCATTTGAAAATATTAAGTGTGTTTAAATTCATTTATTATTTTTTATTAAATATTGAATACTAGATGCGATCCTCAGAATAGCATACGCCACAGACTTGCTCATATATAGTGCAAAGAAAAGGGGGGAAGGGGGAAGAAAAGTTTCACCCTTGTTTGTTACTTTGTTTATCATATTTTCATATTACATGTATTTAACAGGTTAATTATTATTATAGTCGCCTCTGCCTAAACAATGTGACTAATTATTTTGTCTTTGAAAATATCTGAACTCCGAACTATTATAATTCAAACTTAGTCAGTTTATCAGATCTTAATTTTAACTAAATACATTGAGCACAGTGAATAAGGGTTTTATTTGGCATTTACTTAAGGGTCAGTTTTTTTAATTCCTCTCTCTGATTTGACGTGAATTTTTTACTGATTAATATAATTTTCAATTAACAATGAAAGGCTTGGAATTTACTTTTCACTTTGTATGTAGGTTCAAGTAATCGCCGTCACCTAATAGTATGGAAATATAACACTTCTGGTTGTGTCACCACTCTTACCTGTAAAACTGCAATGGAGAGCTTATGTTACAGTAAGTATATAACTCTAAATAATAAGTATCAAGATCTGCTGTTATAATCATTTACATTATACATAAAGCATGTTGTACAAAATATTTGTTATTTATTTAGTGGATACTTAATACTTGTAACAGGTTAAATAATTATTTAAATGAAATATTGAAGCTTTATCATTTTAAATCTGTTTTAAATCTTAAAATACGCAACCAATTGTGTGATTAAAACAATAAATTAAAGCTTTATAATTTGACAAAAAAATATGTAAACATTTCAGCAAATGCCTTCAACAGGAAAAATAAATAAGCAGAAATGTTTAAATTAAATTTACATCCGATATTACCGACTATATATATATATATATATATATATATGTATGTATATATATATATATATATATATTATATATATATATATATATATATATATATATATATACAGTCGGACCTCGCTAAGTGGAACTTCCCTATATCGAATTAATTGTTAGGTCCCGGCCTAATTCTGCCCTATTACGCCATTTTCCCTAACTCGAAAACTCTGTAAGTCGAATTTTTTTCAGGGTCCCTTTGAGTTCGACTTAGTGAGGTCCAACTGTATATATATATAAGTAATATATAATTTAAATAATGTATATACATGCATATTGTTTTGATCATACAATTTGTTTGTGTATCTTGTACATATTTTGAAAGCTTTTTGTAGTCCAGTTATGTATGACATATTATTAATATGTTAAATCTTGCACAAATAAGAATAATATATTTCTAATAAAATGAGTTAATATTCTATATTAATGCCTTATGCTATATCAACCATTTAAATTATTATGGTACAATATAGACTTTGAATAAATAAAGCTTCCGTCAATAAGAGTCACTTTGAATTTTAAAAAGCCAACTGGGAATTACATAAAGCAAGAACCTTTTACAAGCTTCTTTCTTAGGCATATTAGAGCGCTGCAAAATTAAATATAATCCAACGCAAAATGATCGAAATGTGAAAAACAAAATAATCATAAGTAAAAATAATCCAAGCAAAAATAACTGTTACTTCACCCTAGAAAAATAATAGACAAATAAAATAAATTAAAAAATGTTTTAAAATATCAAATATTTTTTTCTGGTAAAAAATAATTAGTGAAATTAATAAAAATGTAAGGGTGGAATTGAAGAAATTTGCTTTAATACAAAGTACAATCTCTTCCATTCAATTTTTATATAGAAAATCAATCATATAAAAAGAAATACCATCTTTCAGAAACAGAAAACAATTTCATACAAAATAAACATGTCTCTTACTTAGAGTCTAACCACTCAAATTTTAATAAATGTTTTAATTTTTTAATTCTAGCATCAAAAATACCATTACTGATCTTTAGTGGTGATCGTGATGGAACAATAACAAAATGGGAACGTATGCAGTCAAATCACTTTATGTACAGGTCAGTCTAATTTTACAAACACCTAAAGAAAGATTTATGTTGTTGTTTTGTGTTATTTAATTTGTCGTACCGATGGTCAGGGGTTCGAATCCGTGTGAAGGCAAGGGTTTGTTCCCGGGGCCCAGGGCGCCCCTGAGTCACCCCGCTCTGAATGGGTACCTAACACTGCATGTAGTTAGGCGGCTGGGTAATGCGTGGAACCCACAAAAGCCGTGGCCTGTGAGCGCTGCATCACTTGCCAAACAGATCATCTGTCATGGTCTGTGGAGGCAACTATCTTCTGCATAGAAGGAGCGTCTGTATAGATAAGACAAGACAATTTGACCCCAAAATCAAATACTGTACTTGCTTCCTTTTCATAAAAATCTAAGTCTAAATTGTAGAAAATAATCAATGAATGTGTTCCCAATGTAGACAAGTTGTTTTGTTTACAGGTACCACTGACTCATTCACTGATATATTTTGATTTAGATCCATGTATTTTGGTGTGCAGAAAATAATTAAAAATTAAAAAAACTTTAGTGGTCATAAACTTTGTTTTAAATGAATATTGAGAAACATTTAACTGTCACTATACCTGTTAAGTTTCAGTATTATGGCTAAAATAAACATAATTTTTTTTAAAAAATTGGGGTACTGGTAATAACTGTTTTGAAAATTTACCTTGTTTTTTAAAATATTTTTGAGACTTT
This sequence comes from Ampullaceana balthica, assembly GCA_944989445.1. Classification (NCBI taxonomy): domain Eukaryota; kingdom Metazoa; phylum Mollusca; class Gastropoda; family Lymnaeidae; genus Ampullaceana; species Ampullaceana balthica. The sequence goes on from CALYLW010000558.1 coordinate 274,394, forward strand.
CATTAAGGAATCAAATAATGCTGAGTGTGTGTGACTTGAATCATTGCAAACTTTTCTTAAATTCTTAAACAGCAAAGAAATATTTGCTCTGAGTGACTCTAAGATGAAAAAGAAAAAAAGGGCTGGAAGTAAAACCCGTGAATTGATGCTAGAGCAACATCAGATACAATCAAGGCCAGATTCACAATCAGATACCGGAGAAAAAAAAGTGCAGAGCCATTACTCTTTTAACAAATCAACTATTCCTCCTGTAAGTAGTACATTCACATTATTTCATTTTCATGCATTCCACAGCTTTTGATTAAAGGTCACATCTAGGAATCTTTCATTTTGGAATATTTCTTTTTGAAATCTACTAAGTCAAAATTACACAGGGATACTCTCTCAGTATAAATAAACAAGGGAATAATAATAAACAATGATGAATTTTTCGAATTCCATAAATGGTTTTCTCAGGTTTCTACTTATGAACATCCTAACACAACCATTTTAAAAATAGTGTTTGTTGAGAGCATGGATTACATCATTGCAGCCTCTGAAGACAGCAATGTTTGTAAGTATGTTTTGGTATTATATAATGTATTTATTTTTTTCCCTCATTTTTCACACTTTTGCTTCTAAATTTTTGCCTGTCTTTGATTGTAATGTATGAAATTGTTCATATTGCAGCAGAAAACAAAATAAAATAATGTTTTCTAGATTTATATATTTCCATTGATTTTCTTTATTAAAAATTGAATCAAACATGAATTTATTAATCAGAATCTTTTAGCATTGGAAATCTCAATTTTAATATTATAGTAAATCAAAACATTAAAGAAACAATTTTATTGTCACTTGATCTGTAGAAATTAGTTTTTAATTAGTTTGTAAATAAGTTAATTACGTAACATGGAAACATTATTCATTCATAGTATTTCATATAGCATCAATGAGATTTTTTTTTAAAATTAATTTTTGTACAATTAACATTTCAGATGTTTGGGGGTTTGATGAAGCTGCAGTGCAGGTCCTCCAGAACATGAAACCACAAGATCAGGAAGTTCTCAATAAGAAATATGCTGTGCTCCTTGATCCAGACTCACCACTGCTTCCCCAAAATAGTACAGTTTTTAAAGTAAGAGTTAATTTAAGACACTCAAATTTACAAAAACAAAATTGCATTTAATATTCTTATTTGCTACTTTTATTATTAAGAATTATTGTGAATGAAGGTCAACATACAGTAAATTAGAACTTACTTTTTTGTTCCTTAGTGTTATAAGTAAATAAAATTATTTTACAGTTCCATATCATTACATAATTTTTGATTTAAATATTCTAAATATGTCCTTAAATTTTTGTCATAATTACAGACTTAAAAGGAATAAAACTTGTGAATTTTATAATTTAGGGTAATGATTCTGTTACAAATCGTGTGGCTGGATTCATTCTGAAGTATGTCTTATCAGAGCATTTCAGCTGTGTAACAAGTCTAGTTCTGATCAGCCGCCAACAAAATGTGCATGGAACGTATTTGGTATGCTCTTTTACAACTAATTTTTCATAGGCTGCAAAATACACATATATAATTATTAAACAATTTAATTTTCTTGTTGCAGGATTTATTGACCCATAACAATAATTATTTTCTTCTAAGGATAGCCTCTGTAATCTATATATTTATTTTAAGATTGCCTGCATATTTTTTTAATCCCTTATATTAGCTTCACCGGCGTCTCTCTCTATCTCTCTCTCTCTGTTGTTCGTCGTCGGGCCGGCGGGCGGGCGGAAAACAAAAGTAAAAAATGACACACGTCTTGTGATGCCATCAAGCTGAAATTTGGCACACAGACTCGTGTCACCTAACAATGCATTGTATCAAAATTTCAGATTGTTTGAACGTACTGTAATTAAATTAATGCATTTTTAGTTATCTATATAAAACTATATGTAGCAGTCGCTATTGTTTACATTTTACGGGTCACTTGACATCATGCCAGCCATCGGTGACCACATCTCGTGTTTTAACCAGGTTTAATTCACTCAGTTTCAGGCTGTAAATGTTTGTCGCGTTGGAACATAATCAATACTTTAAGTTCTGTCTCATATATAAGGGATTTATAGTCAAAAACTTTGTTTTTACAGGTTTTTAAAATTTTAAAATGCAGCCAGGGGTTGAAATTAAATAAATTAAAGGCTTTAAGACCATCGCCATTGAATGTGTTAGAGAAAGTGAAACCAAAAATGCACTGTTGTGATTCATACATTCCTAACCTTCCAGTTTTTATTTTTGATTGTGATCAATCCCTTCTCAACGAATTTTCTATGAAAATGAAAAGAAAAATTATGATATCAAAGAAAATTGATTTGAGATTATTTTTTTGGAAAGCTGTCACAGACATTAATTAATTACCTCCATTTTAATTTCCGAAAAATTAATATTTTACACTAAACACTGATTCTCTTTTTAGCTGAGTGGTGGATGGGACAGAAGAATCTGTCTCTGGGATCTTGAAGCTGGACAGTGAGTGTACAATGTAGTTAGATACTTTAAAAATTAATTTCTATTTATTGTTAAGTTTAAGTGTTTAATAGCAAATTTTAATTCAACGTTACTAATCAACTCTATAATAAATTCACTTTCCTATATCCCACCTATCAGCCTACAATACACAAGTCCAATAATTTTGATTCTGTTTTTAAAATGACATGCTATATATAAAAAGTCGACTTTTTTGGAACAAAATCTAGGTGAAAAGTTGGGGGGTCGGCTTACAAGCGGGTCATCCCATGATTTCTGCATGTACATTGAATATCGGTGTTGTGAGGGAGTAAAGTGGGGGAGGGAAGGTGTCTCCTCTCACGGGCTTGTGTCTGTATGTCAAAGCAAGTTGGCTTCCTTTCATGTGAAACATCAGACACCGCCTCTCTTTTTTGTCAAGCCCTCTAGCCGGTATTGCTGTCCTCCCACCCCTCTCAATATCAACATTGTCCTTGATTAATCTGTGCCTATTACGCCATTTTCCCTAACTGGCAAACTCCGTAAGTCAATTTTTTTTTCAGATCCCTTTGAGTTCGAATAAGAGAGGTCCTACTGTATATTGATGAATAATTTCTGGTGTTATTTACTGACTTTATTAAAATTAAATATAATTAAAAAAACATTTTCTTTTCGTTTTAATACATTAAAAAGCCCTCTAGCGAATGCTATAACTTATCCATCTTCTCTGTTATTAAAATCTCTTTCTTCTTCAACCTAAACAAAGACAAAAGTAAGCAATCATAATGACAGATTTAGCTTGTAGTTTAAAAAAAAATTGTGTACCATTTTGTTTACGCTGTCCTGTTATTTTTTGGGGTCAGCTTGCAAGCGGGTGACACACTTTTTATACTATTCTCTTCCAAAAGACGGGGGGGGGGTCGGCTTATGAACAAATGGGCTATACAACGAGTATATATGGTAGTTCTAATTAACTAAATTTGTTAAACAGTAAACATAATTTTCTCCAGATGCTTGGAATAAAATAAATTGCTGTCATTAACCCATTAGTATAAAATTATTTTTATTATTACTTGGTAGGAATTTTCCAATTGCTCAAATTTAATATTGCTATATTACATTAATATTTTGAGGCTCATTTTTTTTCTATTTTTAGGTTAAAGGACACTTTCAAAATAGATCAAAATTCAACTTCTTATTTAAACGAACTTGCTTGTGATGAAGTCATTACAGACATGGACTTCAACCCTCAAACGTAAGACCTATTCATACCATCATAACATTTTTTCATCCTCTTCTTAAATTGTATTTTAACAGTCTTTCAAAAGTATAATGACTGATAGACAATTTAAAAAATTTTTTGAATAGAACATAAAATTTGGCACACTAACTACACTAACTCTTGTTATGGTCTATTTATGTAATTCTTACAGTCGAAACCGGTTAAGTCGACGGCGTTGGGGTATGAAAAATGGCATCGAGATAACCGATGATCGAGTTAAAACGAAAACCAATATGGCGGCAAAATATTAACATGCGCTTGAAATTTCTTTATATACGTGTTGTGCGTTAATTAGTGATGGGACGATTAATCAGAATCGTATCGGAATATAAGAAATATCAATATAATGTTAAATTATGTGATATATTATATTATGCGAAATGGAACGTCCTTGCGAGTATGATTTATGTAAATGAATTAGTGACTCGGCTCTGACTGAGACTGAGGCTCTAGTTTTAGTTCATTTGCTCGTTCGTCCTTGAACTTTATTATTTCATGCTATTTACTACTAATACTAATGATGTAATTATAATTCCAGACAGTGTCTGGAACAGAAGGGGAATCAGCACCCAAACAAAACTAAAAGTAAACAGAGCTGTAGTGCTCCCCACCTTATTATATGCATGTGAAACTTGGATTGTATACCAACGCCATGCGAGGTTGCTGAACCACTTCCACACCAAAAGCCTTAGAAATATTATCAATATAAAATGGCAGGAAAAAGTTCCAGACACCGAAATATTAGCCAGGTCAGGACTCCCCAGCATCCACACTTTCCTCATGCAAAGCCAACTACGCTGGGCGGGGCATCTAGTGCGCATGCCCGACCATCGCCTACCCAAGAGGCTCTTCTATGGTGAACTTACCGAAGGGCATAGAGCACGCGGAGGTCCACGAAAGCGCTACAAGGACGCACTTAAAACGGCTCTGAAGGCCTTCGACATCGGACATGACTCCTGGGAAGCAGCAGCCAGTAACCGAGACCACTGGCGCTCTACGATATGGAATGGCGCAGCTGTCTGTGAAGCTAATAGACAACAGGCTGCCAAGTTAAAACGCCAAGCCAGAAAGGAACTTAACCAAAACCCACCTGAAGGGACCGCTTCTATCTCTTGTCCGACATGCGGACGCCTCTTTCGTGCAAAAATAGGGTTAATAAGCCACCAGAGAACACATGTGGCGGCCCAGCAAATATGATGAGAGTGGTCATCGTCGATCACGATGGACGAACAACAAACACAATTATAATTTAAGTCACAATCTTAGTGTAAGTTTATTACTAATAAATACCAAGGCATTTATTTGTACAAGGACCAAGGAAAACAATCAATATTCAAATAAATATATTTGTAGGTACTTCACGCATCGTTCTGCGCATTTTGAAAAAAGTCGCAAATATTGTTTCAATTTGTTAATAATTGACTACCATTACGCTAAGATTAGTGTTTACCGTAGTTACGACTATCGAACGACCGCTTACACTCATCTTTAAAAATGTTTAGGCTTATTTATTTAAGTTTTAAGTCTTCGGAATTTAATATATTTTATTCAGTTGCAACTTCAATAAGCCCATAATAGCTTTTTACCCCGGAGTTCGTTTTTGTTGTGTTAGCGACGGTGACTTCAAATCGCTTTCTCCCTATTCCGGTATCTAAATAATATACACGTCATCACTTTTAGTCTACTTCCCCTACGGCTAAGGAATGCTTTTTTAAAATTTTTATTAAAAAATTTGCTTAGTTGTCGAGGCACTGTACGGTCAAAGGTCACGGCTACAGCGCTCTAAGGGACGGGGGGGGGGACAAGTTACGGAGTTTTCTAGTTAGGGATAATGAGGGTGGTGGGGGAGGGAAGGCTAGACAGGTCTTTGATGTTTATATAAAAGGAAGCCTCTTGCTTTGACATACCAATACAAGACTGCGAGAAGAGACACCTTCCCTCCCCCACTTTTATACATCTACAGTGGGTTGGGGGGAAGGAACATTTTTCTTTTTAAATTGAGTCAGAGCATGCCTTGGTAAATGGCCAGTGTAGCTCAACCCCACCTAAACCCCACCCTATTGGGTGGGGGGGGGGATCGTCGTGTGCGCTGCGAAATTCAATAATTCTAGCAAGTTGACGAGTGAAACATAATATGGTATTTAAATAAATTCCATCTTATTATGACTGTTTACTCCGTTTTATCAGGACTTAGTCGGTATATTAGCTTATTACCCGGAGTTAATTTTTTGTTGTGTTACGGCAGAATACCAGAGCCAACACATGAGCGAACGTGACATCAAAATCAAAGCGTTTTCTTAATAATAATAATATTCTGGTCTATAAATATAAAAATACACGTCATCACTGTTTGTGGAGTTCGCTAGTGACTGATTTTTAAAAAAAATGTATTCGCTTAGTTACCGAAGCATAGTACCAGAAGTAACAACGATGAGCAAGCGGGCTGTGACGTCACCAGCAGACCCTGGTGAGGCAGAAAATTGGTCCCTTTCCTTGGTTATAAAAAAATCATAGCGAACATTTTCAAAAGCTGGCGATTGGTCATGGGGATCGAGATAACCAACGTTAAGTGGCAAATTTGACCCTTTTTTGTGCTCGTGTTATGAGGTTTCGGCGACATAAAAAAATCGAATTAAACGACGTGAAAATGCTAAGACAAAGAGAGAATATGGCGGTTCCAATAAAAAACGTCGACATAATGGGGTGGGCGAGTTAACCGAGCTCGAGTTAAGTGGGTTCGACTGTATATATATTTAAAAGTTCTTCAATGTATAAAGCAAATAATTTTGAAAGATTTGATGTAATTTAAATGATAGTTACATGTCACAAAATTAAAGAATAAAAATATATTTCTAAAACACTAATACTAAAAAACAGGCTTATTTTTAGTGTGTATAATGCACTTAAATTGTGAACTATATTATAATTATAATATTTTTTTTACCACACAATGTTTCAACCCAAAATTTCTATTTCATCAGAATGGAGTTTGCTTATTCCTGTGCTGACAAAATGGTTTACATTCGCAAATTTTCAACCACTGGAAGCAGAATGACTTTGTCCAATACACTTCAAGGCCATGAAGCTGAAGTTACCTGCATTCGTTGGAATAACATTTGTCATAAATGGGTATCTGGTGCAGAAGATGGAACTATTAGGATTTGGGTAATTGATTCTAAATGAAAATTACAAACTTTTTGTAAAGGAAATAAATAGTGTTCATTTTACTTACCACCCCCTCCTTTTCCCTCCCATGGTGGTGTTTGGGGTCTGAAAGTGAAAGCCAAAACAGATGTCATAGAAGTCTTTTGTGTTATCTGATGAAATAAAACAATTTATTTTATGAAGATATAAGAATAATTGAGAAAAACACTTGAAACTTATATTAATTTAAATTATAAATGTGTCTGCACACTCAGAGTATTTTGTGCCAACTGCATGTTTTTTTTCCACTTAAAAGCTATTGATTTTTAACATATGAATTCTATAATATTTAAGTTTTTCCTTTTAAATATGATCAATTAATTTTTGGTTAATAAAAATGTTAGATTTTGGACAATAGTTTAATTTCAGAAACCCAGTTTCATTACTTTGTATTCTATTTAATTACAACTCATCAATCACATTGTCTTGCTTAGTCTGGGCAGGGCATGAATGAATGTGAACAAGTGCTGGCCACACAAGGAGGAGTTACTTGTATCTGCATTGACTGTGAAAACGGCAGCATCATTGCTGGAGTCCAGCGTTTCATTAAGTAAGGTGCTTTCTTAATCATTTATCATGGCTGCTTCTCTACTTTCAGTTTAAAGACATGAAAGAAAATAATTAAGTAGGGTCTTTCTTAATTATTAATCGTCTATGCCTTTACCTTAATAACATGAAATAAAATTATTCTTATCATAATGTTGAGTTTAAAATAACTAATTTCTCTACAAATTTCTTCTTTCAACATTATGAAATTGTCCCTCTTGTTTTTTTAAGTTTATGGCAGTTTACACTGTTAATAAATTAGTTTGTTAGGTTCATGATGATGTTTTCTGTTTAATTTTCTGCAATGTTTTTATGTCAACAAAAATAATCAATCAAAATATGATTATTAAAAATGTGCTCTTGTGAGGGAAAGAAGTAAAAGTTTTTAAAAAAAACCCAAAAAACGAATTATTCACTTTGCAATTGAAAAATGGAAGAAAAGAAAAAGCCCAAATATAATTTTCTCTTTAAATAAATATATATGCCTTTTGTTAGGGTTTGAAGAAATATTAGAAGACTACCAATGTGGATTCAGACAAAACAGATGAACGACTGATCAAATTTTCACCATCAGATGCATATTAGAGAAATGCTATGAATACAACATCCCAGTGCATCAACTATATGTAGATTATAAAATGGCCTATGACAGCATCAAAAGGAAATATCTATATGAAACGCTGCAGGAGTTTGGCATACCCAACAAACTGACAAGAATGATATATGTCACGCTGAACAACTCAAGAAGCAAAGTTAAGGTTCAAGGAGAATACTCAAGGGAATTTAGGATTAGACAAGGACTAAGGCAGGGAGACTCGCTGTCTTGTATGCTCTTTAACTTAACGTTAGAAAGAGTTATTAGAAACATAAATATTGACACTCGAGGAACAATAACTGGATACTTCCTGAGGGAAACTCAAGAACCAAAAGCTATTGGCACTTTCTATAACCAACCCATCCAGTACCTTGCATATGCTGATGACATAGCCCTGCTTGCTAAAAGTACTAAAGACATATCAAAGTCATACATTGAATTAGAAGACGCATCACTGCAAGCAGGGCTGGAAGTCAACAACCAAAAAACAAAATACATGACCCTAGAAAGAGAAGAAAGGACAGGTGAAGACATTAAAATTAGGAACCAGACTTTTGAAAAAGTAAATCAATTCAAATACCTAGGATCAATACTAAATGAAAGGAATGAATTAATGATAGAAATTAAAGAAAGAATATCAGCCGGTAATAGAGCATACTTTAGTAGCCAGAATATCCTCAAAAACAAAAATATTACAAGGGAAACAAAGAAAACTCTTTATAAAACTGTCATCAGACAAGCTGTAACATATGCAAGTGAAACTTGGACCTTGACAAAAACTGCAGAAAACCTGTTAAATACATGGGAGAGGAAAGTTCTCAGGAAAATATATGGACCAACAAAAGATGAGTTTGGATGGAGAATAAGAACCAACCATGAACTATACAATCTATATCAGGATACCACAATAGTTGCAGAAATAAAAAAAGGGCAGACTTCGCTGGGCAGGACACCTAGAAAGAATGTCAAATGATATAGGAGTAAAGAGGGTACACCACCAAAACCCCAGAGGAAAACGGCTCAAGGGAAGACCTAGGCTTAGGTGGATGGATGACATAGAGAAAGATCTACAACAACTGGGCATCCAATATTGGAAAAGAAAGGCGTTGATAAGGACTGAGTGGAAGGAGGTCGTGAGGCAGGCCCAAGCCCTACATGGGCTGTAGCGCCACAGGGATGGATGGATTTGTTAGGGTTAGAGTGAGTGTAGATGGCTATGTGGTATAAAGTGCCCGCTCACATATTCCTCCTTACTTTGAGTCTGTTTCTGTTAGAAATATGTCAATCTCAAATAAGTTTAAGGGAGATATCAAGTTATTTCAGACTTTTTTCCTGAGTTTTCTTAAGGATATAAATAATTACAATTTTTATTTTCTATAGAGCTTTCTATTTCTATATGCATTGTATTAACATTAGTTTGTGTATGCATCCGTTACAAATAATCAGTTAAAGCTTGCATTAATTTTGGTTGTTGCAGTTGCAGCCATCTCATAGAAGTAGCAATACAGAGATTTTTTTGTTGAAAATCTTAGCTCATAATATTCCATCAATTATGTATTTAAATATTATACAATAAATGAGTTTTTTTGTTGTTTTTTTTAATAATCTTTTTTTTACACTTTAACTTGATTTTGAGACATTAAAAATGACATAGCACAAACCCTTCACTGCAAACAAACAGATGAAACAATCAAATGATTGTACTTTTTTTATTTTTTAAAAATCTGATCATAAGTATTTTAATTGACTGGAGAAGGCAAGATTTTAAGATTGTGTATCATTATAGAATAGAAAGATAAGTCCTATGAGATTTGGTCTATTTTTATCAGCTTCATTAAAAAGACATGATTATAGAATGAGATTTACAAAAACCAATTAATACTAATAGTATTAATAGAATACTTTGAAAATTCCACTTTCATTCATTTTTGACAATCTAACATTACAGAGTGTATGATTCAGAGCATTACAGATTGGTACAGAGCAATGTTGGACATACAGATGCTGTAAAGAGTATTATTCATATAAAAGAACGTAAACAGGTATCTGAAACATAAGGGCTTTTTCATTTCTTTTACTTTTATTAAAACTTTAATTTTAATAAAATGAACAAAAAAACATTTTTAAAAGAATGAGGCCCAGCTGCAGTGAGGAATGTAGAATCTCTCATGAAAAAGCAGAAAATAATTTTTTAGTCACAAACTAAGTAGTCACACAGGGGGACTCAGAACTCTAAGTTTTATTGATATTTATTGTGATCGATTGTGGGATTTAATGTGAGATTTAAAATTTGATCAACTAACACAAAAGTTTTGAAAAAGTTGACGACAGAACCGGATGCGTTGAATCCCGAATCCTTCACGAGTTAATAGGATAGGGGCCTCAAAAATCCCGAAACATCTTAATCAACTCTATGACCTGATAAATTATTAATTAAAAATAGTTTATTTTTCTTAATAGTTTTAAATTATACTTATTCAATGTATTTTCATTCTGTTGATTACTTTTTATTTCTCCTTGATGCTAACTTAGCACCAAACAAAAAATCCTGTGCATTCTTTATTTTCTAAGAAGTGTACTTCATTTAGTCTTTCATTCTTTTCAGTATGTCTCTTGTTCATGGGATGAAACTATCAGAGTCTGGAATGCCTGGCAACTGCCACGACGCAGACAACAGCCAGCTACGGACAAGAAAGAAGAGCATAGTTTCTCACTCTCCAACTACCAAGGTCCTAACAACGATTCAGACAGTAAAGAGAAGACAGAACCCCATGAGGAAGAAAGACAAGAACATTATAAAGATGATGATGAGTTTATTGGGGATGAAATGCATGAGGCGACTGAAGAAGGAAATCAATCTTTCCCCCAGGAAGAGTAGAGAATCAAGAAGACTTTACAACGCAAATAAATGTGATGTGTGTAAATATTTTAACTTGTACACAACTGCTCGAGATGACAAAATCTACACATTGTGAAAATAACAATTGCAAAATGTTAAGGAACGATGGTTGTTTCCTTGATGAGTTCATGGAGACATTAAACAATCCCTAATTATTTTGAGACTAACTAAAACTGTGATCATTGCAAGGCATATTTACACATTTTAATTAAATTAATTTTTGTATCCATTAGATTAGATTCAGACAAATAGCTGAACATACCAGAATGCAGCCGAGTGGTTGCCTAATATATCAGTATGTGTTGCATAATGAGTGGATAAATTAAATTATATATTTATTAAGTGGATATTAAATTATAATCAGTATGTGTAAGTAATATACCTGTCATCGGGTACCAGTTGCTGAGCCATTAACCGGGTAATAAAATTGCGCCCAGGTACCAGTGAAAATGCTACTGCAATGTCTATACCAACGGTGGTCAAACTGCGGCTCTTCTGTGTTCACATTTCGGCTCACGAATATTTTATCAAATTTAAACTTTTTATTTGAAATAAATTCTGTGAAATACGTTTAACATGAAAACGCTTAAAATAAATAACTGTCAAACAGAAATAAAACACGATCCCGACAAACTACCATGTATTTTGATACACCTTTTTTTTTCTTAGAACATGAAACAAAAATCATTTAAACAAAATGTTTTGGTTCTTTGAATTTTTAAAGTAAGGAAAACACGGATAATTAGGAAGGGCAGGAAATGACTTTGGCCTTGGCATACACCGCAAAACTTTTAGTTTCCTGTTGAGACAGCCAATGTTGTTTATCTAATTCCACCCCCCCCCCACTCCTTTCTCCACTGTTATTCCCACCATACTTAAAAAAACAAACACCTGCTCTATATTTGGGTTTTTAAAACAAAAATATTTTAGTCGTTGAATGATTTTCACTGTAATAACAAAATAAATGCTGGGGGATGGGTCCAATCAGTAGGGGCAACTCCCGGAAAGTTAAGTTAATTACAAGTAAATTACTATGAACTAGAAATAATCCGCCACGTCATCATACGATTACCGCCCTTTATTTTTACAAGACTTTGTTTAGCCACTCCCCCCCACCCCCCAAAAAAAAATTCACTTCGGCACTTCTCTGCTCAGTTATTTTACACTACTGTTCTATAGTAGTATTTCAATGTCATCTTTTTTACATCGCTGGTTCATTACATCTATATTTGCATTTCCATAATGAACAAACAAGTATAAGGCTAACAGCGGGCATGATGGCGAGAATTTTGAGGTGTTTTGAACGGTTACCTGTTCAAAATCTTTACTGGTACTTGCGCAGCTTTTTTCAACAATATTGACAGCCCTAGTAATATGCATTTCATGAGAACAAAGACAGACTCCCTAACTGCTCATTTTACATCTACTTACACTTTGGCACACATTACACTGTACACACCATGTGTCACATACAGGGGGCACACTTATTAAAATGTATTCCGTCCATTGAATACCAAGATAATTTTTCCTTAAACCTACATCTATGCTGAAGTCATCACTTAAAGGGACGATTTCTAAAGAAAGCTGCAGAACTGGTATGCCATGAGTTGACGACAGTTGTACCAATGAGAGTTTTTAAAATATTTTTTCGCTGTATTATTTAATTAAAATGTATGTGTATAATAATTTATATTATATTTATATTATAAATGGAGACCTATTTTTTTACTTTTTTTAATTGTACAAATGTATGTTAAAATCTTGCAGCAAATCTGAAAATCTTTGCAAAAAAAATTAATTTAAATCTGTCTCTGGGTGCAAGTGACATTGACACATTGTTATCGGATTTTCATGATGGGGCCAGTGCGTTCACTACAAAAATGTCAGGCAAAAAGGGGTTAATAGTATTGGGGTCAGATTGAGCTTAGAAATATTGACATATTGATACACTTTAGTATATGCAATGTTCTTTTATGGTGTGTTTTATGGACAATTTTTGTTCTATAGACCTGTGTTGACAATTTTTGTACTATAGACCTGTGTTGACAATTTTTGTTCTATAGACCTGTGTTGACAATTTTTGTTCTATAGACCTGTGTTGACAATTTTTGTTCTATAGACCTGTGTTGACAATTTTTGTTCTATAGACCTGTGTTGACAATTTTTGTTCTATAGACCTGTGTTGACAATTTTTGTTCTATAGACCTGTGTTGACAATTTTTGTTCTATAGACCTGTGTTGACAATTTCATAGAATAAGACAAAGACTTCATTTATGACCATGGCAAACAGTAAATTGATAAGTATCAACTGTGACCCAGATATATTCCAACATTAAAAAACAAAGATATTTTCTCAAACCTATTTGAACTATTTATTGGCTCTTTAATTATTTAGTCTACATGTTACATATAATGTTTGAGTTATGATGTGAAACATTTCATCGGATTAGAGTATGCCACTGTTGACAACTGTCTGGAAAATTATGCAGGTTTTGTCTTTTACCTAGAAGTAGAAGATAGTCAACTATTAAGAGTACTTGTATTAAAGAACAAGAAACAAAGAAATGCTAACTATTTTATTCATGGAGAGCAGCTAATCCAATCTAAAAATAAGTACACAGGAGTAATAATAAATGAAAACTTTTCATGGAATCCACATGTTAATGAGTTCATTTAAAAATTCATCAAAATTTTAGGCTTCATAAAAAAGACTCTTTTTCAAATGTTAATAGACCATAAAAATAAAATTCTACCTTAAATTCGTCAAACCTATACTAGTACTAGAATATGCATCTTCTCAATGCGAACCATGCACCAAAGATTGACAAGAGTAACTCTATTAGTTAAATCATTTAATACCCAGAAACATTAGATGACATGACAGAAGAACAGAGTAAAGTAATGTAGTAATAATACATAAGGCATTAAATTCTAACTTGGAAATACAACATACCATTTTAAATTTTTTAATTCGACCGGCGTAAAATGGCAGCTGAGATCGCATTTTACGGGCATTGCGATGACTGTTTAAAACTATTTGTTACGCTGTTTCTAAATTAGGACCGACGATATTGATTTGATGTTTGCGGAAAACATATGTTAAACTAATATATTTTCAAATTTGGTTAAGATTGATTAAGTAGGAGCCGAGTTATCGTTGGGTGAAAATGGGTAAATATTGACCCTTACGCAATGGAAGCACATCCAGAAAAAACAGCAGGCTGAAGTCGGAGACCACGGGCCAATTGGCGCAAAACTCGTCGGCACGCAATACTCAAATTGAGAACGAAGAAGAAGAAGAAGAAGACCCTTACGCACTCTGATCAACTCCAGAATAGCGCGAGTTTGGGATACCTATTGATAGACAGGATGAAAACACTTTTATTATTTCATTCACAAGAACAAACACATACAAATCATCCTGCTTTCCATCTAGTATTAAAAGGCATAAAATGGGTTCCCTGAAAAAAATGCAAGACAAGTCATTAACCATGGATAAGTGCTGCATGCAAAAATCCGCTGTAGAGAACAAGCATCTGCAATCAATATACATAATTCCCGTTGTCTGTATGTATGGATGTAATTATAATGCTGTTTCTAATTTTAGAAAGCAGCGCACCAAATTAGTGCACCAAAAATTACACTTTTCGAACGTTCCGCATAAAATTGTTCAATATGATTATTAAATGAATCAAATAAAAATAAATAAAATAAATGAAAGTTCTGTATTACATTATTTTTTATTCTAAAGTGTATTTTTTAAAATAAATAGATTTCAGCTGAAATGTATTTATTTTGAAAAGTTACATCATTTTTGACTGGTAATACACTAGTATATAAGATAAGACAATGTACAGTCTACAGCTGATTGACTTAAGTTCCACACCATTTAAAAGCTGAATAAACCCTTTTATCAGAAAATGACAATGCGTTATTCATTCAACTTTGGATGCCTCATAAAGATAATACTAATACTGTGATAAATTAAATAACTGCACAAAATTTGCAACAAATACATTGAAGACATCCGCAAATTTTCAATAATGGCAATAGCATCTATTGTCCCAGCATACATTATATAATCAAGCCAGGCTGTCACAGCATAAATAGAAACAAGTCAGGCCAGAGGCGTAACTAGGTAACCAGCCAATCATATCAAGTTTACGCGGACGTTCAAAACGAGTTATTTTTGGTGCAGTATTTCTTCCAAGACTTTATTTTGAGTTATGCGCGTTGGGATTTATAGTCAAAATGCTCTGTTTTTAACGAGTTATTTATTTTAACTATATATCATAATCAGGGCCGCCACCAGGGGGTGAATCCACGAATTTATTCAGGGGCCCAAACTGAAGGGGGGCCCCGTCAGCCACGCTTAATTTTTATAATGCTGATATATATTCGGACAATTATTCAAGTTACATATAACTAAAAAGTTTAAAAAATTAGCTCACAGCCAAAATTGACGGAAAAACTTTTCCGCACAATATACGGTTTGCTAGAGGTGGTCCTCGGAATTTCGTGTTTTACATCATAGTTTTCTAAAAAAATAATATAACTTAGTCATCAAATACGTCACATATATGTCTTCCGGTGACTCTCTCATTTATTCGAGTGGATGTAAATATTTGAATGCGTAAATAAGACATAAATACTTTATTGTTAGAAAAAAAATAGAAATTTTGGGCGGGGTGACACCACCCATGTGTGAGCAGTCTTTATAACATGGGGCCAAAAGGAATTCTCGGTCACTATCTGCCCTGGATCACATATAAATTTATCATTATTTACCAAACAGATTAAAGTAAAACATAAAATGAATAAACACAAGTCTGGTTCTCAAAAGCGACGGGAAAAGAAACAGAGGGAGAAACAGGAAAAAGAATTGAAAACCAAAAATGTAATTGCCAATTATTTTAAACACAGCGAAGCTCCTAAATCTAATATCTCTGCTAAACCTGAAGATGTTTCCTTTCCATCAACATCCCGCCAGGAATTGCCACGTGAAGATTTGCAGCCCGCAGACGAAGAACGTGGTTGCTCAACTATCAGATCTGGAAACGAATCATCTGACCCTCCAAATGAGTTTGAGACAGTAGAACTATCAATAAAATCAAAACTATCAAAATTTAGGATTAGGAGAGGCAAATGATAATGTTGATGATTTTGTCGAACATGAAAACGAATTTCGCCACTACAGCGATCCTGGGCGATGGCCAAAACACTTGCAAGTCCGGGACAGACAGTGCATCGTTTTATGCAAGTTAAAAACTGAAAGTCAGTTAAAAGAAATGATCAAAACCATGCATTCAGACAACACTGGCAAAATGTTTTACAAAAGTCTGTTACACTCCCAGTTGTTCAATATTCGAGAAAAGTTACTTAGAGATTGGATTGTCTCGAGCAGCTCAAACAATATTCTATACTGCATCACATGCCTTCTCTATTCTTCTGGTAAAAGTCTGGAACAGCATGTCAGTACTAGCCTTTTGGCAAGACGAGAAGGTTTTGAACCAAAAAAAAACAACAGTGGAGGTTTCTTTACGATAGGTTACGGAATCACGAAAAAAGTTCCCTGCATAGGGATTCTTAAGTGGCTTGGAAACTTTTGGAAAATCAGTTACTGGTTCTTGTGGTATTGATAGCAGCTTTCAACAGCGTCTCCAAATTAAAAGTGACAAGTTCAATGCCCTATTGCGTATACTCTTTGATATTACATTTGTTTCTGGCTTCCAGAGAACTCGCATTTCGCGAAGAATCTCAAGACATAGGAAACCCTCACAATGGCAACTTTCTGGGGTTACTAGAACTCGTATCTCAATATGATCATTTGCTGCAACATCATTTGGAGTGCATCAAAGACAAGAAAGAGCATGATGAAAGAATGCGAAATCATTATTTGTCATGGAAGACACAAAACGAATTCATTTCTTTATGTGGGAAACATTTTCTAGACAAGATTTTGCTTGAAAGAAGGGAAGCAATTTATTTTTCCATTATATGTGATGCTACTCCTGACGTATCCCATCAGAACAAAATGTTCTCATTACGATACTCCATATACACGATGAGAACAAGTTGTCAATACAAGAGAGATTTGTAGAGTTCTTCCCGTGCAATCAGAAGACAGGAGAAGAAATTGGAGAAACACTAATTTCACTCTTAGACGAACATGGAATTGATCTTAAAGATTGTCGTGGACAGGGTTTTGACAACGGCGCAAACATGGCTGAGAAAATGAAAGGTGTTCAAGCGCGGATTTTAGAAAAGAATGATGCTGCTCTATTCTCTCCTTGTGCAGCTCACACACTGAATCTAGTCGGGGTAAATGCTGCGTCATGTTGCAGAGATGCAATAACATTCTTTGGAAACGTGAATCGCCTCTACAAATTATTCAGCTCTTGTCCAGAAAGATGGAATATCTTGCTGGAATCAACAAGATGCTCCCTGAATAATCTGAGTGACACGCGCTGGAGTTCAAGAAATGATGCCTTGCGTCCAATTGCTCAGAGGTTGCCTAGCATTCTTCCTGTTCTAGAGACAGTGATGTCCACGACTAAGTACACAAATGAAATTAGAAGCGAAGCACGTGGACTGAAAACATATTTCTCTTCCTTCACCGCAGTGCTGATGGTAGCATTCTGGCTAAAAATTTTGACGTGCATCAATGAAAGAAATCTGATAATACTACAATCAAAGGCAATCTCACTTGAAATCGCGTCACGTAACATCAAGGATCTCTCAAATGAATTGCAGCAGTTGAGAAATAATTGCTACACGATTTTCACATAAGCACAGCACAGTATCAAACGAATTAGGACTTCCTACAGAACTGGAGACGGCGCGTCGTCGTGGCAAAAGGCAGAGACCTTTCCTTCAGATTCCGAAACTTCCAATGATTCCCAAGACGTCGCGGGTGTCGAGGAATCAGCAGAAGCTAAGTTCACTAGAGACGTTTTTGTATTTCATTTTGGATTCTGTGATTGGGCAGATGAACCATCGGTTCAAAGTTTTGGACAAGATGTGGAAACTATTCAATCCAGTTCTAAATTTTAGAAGTCTGACTTCTGAAGAAATCTCGTCCTCTTGTGTTGATTTATTGGTTAAATATTCACGTGATCTTACCAGCCTTTTGAAATACGAGTTGCTTCACTTGAAGAATGTATAGTATACAGTGCAACATTCAACATCAAGGAAGCGTCTGCCTCTGCGTTGTCTGTTCCATTTGATATTTTGAACTCAATTTATTCACTCGGGCTAGAAGGAATATTTAGTGAAGTGTGTATTGCTCTGAGGATTTTTTTGTTGTCTTCCTGTGTCGGTGGCTCAAATAGAACGATTGTTCAGTAAATTGGCTACTGTAAAAAAATATTTGCGTTCTACCATGAGCCAAGAAAGATTAAATGGACTGTCAATTATTTCAATTGAACACGAACTGACCAGGCAGATAAACTTCAATGAAGTTATACATGATTTTTCTAATATGAAAATAAGAAGGTGGTCCTCCTCATCACAGTAAATATACAAACAGCCCTCACACACTTAAATATTAATAACATGTTGTGTTATCCACGGATGTTACTATATTTCAAATTTCAAATGAAAATTCCAGTTATAAGCATGACTATTTCCTTTGGTATGTAACATTTTTTACACTTTCAAGTGATTTCTGATTGAACGATCTATTTTTTTAAAAATGTACTTCCTATGAGTGAATTTTAACTATTGCTTTTGTTGTTAATTTTTGTATATGAATGAGTAAAGCAAAAATAAATTCTACTACTGCTTTTGTTGTTGTATATATGTGGCTTTTTTTTATTCAGTAGGAAATTCTTGGTCTCTAGATCGCTTGTATTGGTATTTATAAATGCAGCCAGCATTGTCGATGTCGGATAAACTACATTTTGGTCATTTTTGTATACATATTTCAAGGATTTTGGCATGTGGGGACCTGGGAAAGGGCATAGGCACGATGTGGAGCCCAGAGGGGCCCAACGTACCCAATTTTCAGGGGCCCAAAAAGTTTCTGGTGGCTGCCCTGCTATAATGAATAGTATTTTTGACGTGATGCACATGTATGCCGGTCGAGACGGCTGTTGAAGGGGAGTTACAACATGCCACCGAACGGTGGCGGAACGTCCTTGGACGGGCTTGGTTGCTCGTACTAGGATAAAACGGGATATACTTGCGTTAATAAAGAATACAGCAAAGCTTTAAAGTAAAGAAAAATATTACTCCCCCCATCCCACTGTGGAGGGAGTAAAAGTGGGGGAGTGGGAGGGAAGGTGTCTCCTCTCACGGGCTTGTGTCGGCATGTCAAAGCAAGTGTGCTTCCTTTCATATGAAACATAGACACAATCTCTCTTTCCTGTCAAGCCTACTAGCCTGTATGGCTGTTCCCCCACCTCACAATATCTACATTGTCCTTGATTAATCGGCTCCTATTACGCCATTTCCCATAACTTAAAAACTCCGTAAGTCGATTTTTGCGGTCCTTTTGAGTTCGACTTAGAGAGAGAGAGAGAGGTCCGACTGTATTTATTTAAATACAAATTTAAAAATTATAGATTTAGTGGCGCCCTTTTCGAGCTGGCGCCCTTGGCAACTGCCCCGATGCCAACCCGTTGTTACGCCACTAAGTCAGGCTGTCACGGAATAATCATACAGTTTGAGCTACTTGTTCCAAGTGGCCCTTCTTTAAAGCCACAATTTCTTGTTTAAGAATTGGGACTTGATGCTTTAAAGTCCTTTCTCAAGCTCCAGTTTTGACATTTTGGCGGAAAATTCATCACAGGTTTTAGGTGTTTGTTTGCTGAAATTTAATATCTCGTTTGAGTGATTTGTTTTTTTGTTGTTGTTGTTGTCTTAGTTTGTTTATAATTTCAGATTTTCTTTTAAATGACTGATTAATAACTCTCTGGGTAAAGTCAGAGAGAGCATTTTAACTTTTGCATTTGTTTCTGTCAGTTTGTCTGCTAAACTTTGCACTTTGAGTGGCTTGTTTCTCTGAATGTTTGTCTTATTTTCACCGTTCCAGACAGGACGGCGGTGAAACTTATGCCCATTATAACGGCTAACATACTTCCTTGGACAACAATAATGTCTGATCAATGGCGCGCGTACAATGCACTTGGTACAGTTCTTGGCTTTAGTCACCAAACGGTCAACCATTACGTCAACTTTGTTGATCCAGTCTCTGAAGGTAATACACAAAGAATCGAAAGGTCGTCATGGAAGGCTGCAAAGGAACAAGCGCAAGCGTCATAACGGCCCTCATCGACACATTATTAAAACTATCCAGAAATACAATATTCTGTTTTGGCCATCAGTTTAAATTAGTGAATGGTTGTACATTGCAATTTAATTTTTATTTAATTCTTCATTCTGAACGTTTGAACTTAGTTGAAGAATGGTTTAAAATATTCGAGTGAATATCTAGCGACGGTCCATGGTCAATAGACTCGTATGCTGAGCCAGGGTGGCGCCGAGGTTATAGTATAGCCAACCAAAGTAGGAAAACCCAAACCTCCTTTGTGAAGTAAATTTCGTGGAATGCACCTCCGACCGAGTTCGTGTGTGCCCAGACGGCCCCCTCAGAGGGGAATACCCCGTGGGTGTAACCTAGCTATTAGTTCCTCTGGGAGGGGGGGGAATTGCTAGGAGAATTTCCCGGGACGACCTATAAGAGCATAAGGCCCAGGGCTTTTGACGCCATTCCACATGTAGGATTATGAGCGAATAAAACTTTATGATGATGCCATGCCGGCTTTCTCGTTGTAAAATTTTATTCGGGGGAATTAACCAAGTACCTATATTTCCTATTATATTAATTTTTCTCATAGCATTTCCAGATCATGAAAACTTCATTTCCACCTTTCTGACCAAACTGCCACAGTTTCGTTAGGTCATGCAATGGTGCCAACCAATGGCCACATCTGTTGGTGATAATTATACAAGCATTGAGCACTAACATATTGGGTTATATAATTAGTCCCAATTAAACGAGAAGCGGTAATTTTCTCTTTAAAAAATGTTATTGAGTGCCCGATATTCTTTTTATAGTAGATGACCAGACCACTGAGATAAACGTACAAACTAAACATAAAAAAGGTAAATGCTCTAAATATAGATATAAAAATAAAGAGAAATTAAAAATGCAAATACATAACATTGCAGTCAACAGGAATTGGAATATATTTATGAGCCATGATCGCAATGCAACACAAAGATAATCTACTAATACAACCCTCATGTTGGAGATGGATTGGACACACCCTTGGGAAAGAAAACAGAAGGGCTAGGCAGGCCTTAGATTGGAACCCCCAGGGCAAACGACAACAAGGAAGACCCAATCGTACATGGAGACGGAGCATGTTGGACAAGGCTGGGAGAGCTGGGAAGAATTGAAGCGACTGGCAAGGGACCGTGTAGAGTGGCGAGCTTTGACAGAGGCCCTATGTTCCACAAGGAACTCAAAGGACAAATGCTGATGATGACAACCCTGAGATAGACAAATGGATGATAACACTTATCTTATGCCGTATGCTAGAACAAAGACATACGGATTCTCTTTCTTCCCGTCCGGAATTCGAACGTTGAATGGGTTGCCTGAGGAAAACAAGAAAACCAACACTTAATCAACATTTAAATCTATAATAAAAATGCAAGACTAGACATAAATGATAAACCATGGACGCAATGATATTCTGTATAGAAGGAGCGTCTGTATTAGATAAGATCAGAAAACGTGCATAGAAGTCCCTTGAAATTTTATTTATTACAATAATGGACAAAAAAATAAATAAATTAGTTGTAAGAAAATCTAAATAAATATAATTATAAATCACATTATTTTAACTATAAAAACAAACCAGCCACAGAGAAGGTACGTTTCAAAGATGGTAATATTGGGTTACTTTACACAGATATGATATTTAAAACAAAGATGATAATTAACAAAGATGGTACTTTACAGAGATGGTACTTAACAGAGATGGTACTTTACAGAGATGGTACTTTACAGAGATGGCACTTTGCAGAGATGGTACTTAACAAAGATGGTACTTTACAGAGATGGTACTTTTCCCCATCGCAACCACCTCCTCCCAACAGCCACGCAATAAAAAGAATATAATAATAAAATTAATAGTAATAATAAGATTGTTGTTGCAATTGTTTAAATTAGGTCAACTAATAATAAACATACCATGTCTTTCTTTCTATTGAAAATGTTTGTTTATTTTGTTTGGAGCCTGTTTCTACAAGCTATAATGCATTCATCTGATGTTTTATTTACTTTTTTAACCACGTTTTATTAACTCGCTTTCGTTCCTGTGGCATTGTTGGTTTGTTGGTTTGTCCAAGATTTTTTCAAATCTGCCAACGTAAAATTGAACCCCTTTTGATGGTCCTAGAGATCTGAAAATTTTACCAAAGATAGATCTTGGATGACAATGCATTGTATCAAAATTTCAGATCGATCGAATCTATCGTTATTAAATTATTGAACTTTTTAGTTTATCTATAGTCTATAATTAGACCCCTCAGCCGGCGCCGCGCGCCGAATACGCCGCAAAATTTTCGTCCGCCGAAAATCCGCCGGAAAATATACGGTGCGCCGCATTCGCCGCCGTATTTGGTCCGCCGTAAATCCGCCGAAAAATGAACGAGCCGCCGTAAAGTAATGTTTTTGTTTTCATAAGTTTCATTGCGTTCCTTTTTAAGATCGATTACATTTTTAGAATTACCGTCGCCGAAAGTGTGACAAAAAATGAGTTATTTGTACAGCTTTTTTAAACCTAAATAATCATTGATACAGTTCTTGCTAGTTACCTTTTTCTTACAATCTTAATTTATAAAATGCTAATTAAAATGCAAATAAATAAATTAATTAATTTAAGTTATCGTTAAGCTTTGTCGTAAATAGGCAATTTATTATTACTCAATTATGGCTCAACGATCTTCTACTAGCAGAAAGATAAGCTAAATTAATTGTTTCAATTAACTAGATACTAGTTAAGTCAATAACTGATGATTTTTAAGGGTGATCCTGAAGTTTTAGCACGTAACGTTTTTTCGCTACGAATCTTAATTTTCTCGTGAGACCTTTCATTTTTAATTTATTAAATGCATTTTATATATGTTAAATTTTAGTTATTATAGCGCTAACTTTTAAGGCTTTTTAATTTGTAAGGCTTTTTCGGCCATTGACGCTACATAATTGAAGTAGGATACATCATTTTTTTGTTTATTTAGCACCCTGCTAGCCAGATTTTTTTTTAACCTGGAACGACCCATGCTAAAATAAATTTACTGACTGAAGATGTTTTTTTTTAAAAGTTTCATTCATCTATTTTAAGATTCTTAGAAGATCAATAAATATTATAATGAAATTTTCATTTTTTTATTTCCTTACAAGATGTTTGATTCTTTTTTGTTTGTTTTTAAGCGAGAAAATTTCATGTTGCCTCTTGCTGTGACAACCCAGCAAGTAGGGTGCTAGATAAACAAAATGGATGTATCCTACTCTACTCTGATTATGTAGCGTCAAGGGCCGAAAACAGCCTTATAAATTAAAAAGCCTTACAAATTAGCGCTATAATAGCTAAAATATAACATATATAAATGCATTTAATAGATTAAAAACGAAAGTTCTCACGAGAAAATTAAAATTCGCAGTGAAATAATACACATGCTAAGACTGCAGTATTACCTTTTTACGTTACACCATTTCTATGTAACAATTCTTTATGACTATATGATGATTTTAGGAGAACTCAAATGTCAGCAAATGTCATCAAAACCGGGAGGAGATGCAGTTCATTAAAAACCTACAAGTAAAACCTAAACCGTCTATCCTACATGGAAATTCTAAAGCACAATGCTGGAAATATTTTAGTGGTCTGTTCTCTGCCAATGGGAGAAATGTAGACGAAGATCGAGTTTATTGTCAGCTGTGTCTCACTGCTCAGCAGTCATTGGGTGACAAGGGTCACATTTCAAAAGTAACCAATTTTGCCGCAATTACATCAAGTGGCAATATGAATCTTCACTTAAGTGTCAAGCACAATGTGTCAGTACAAAGTCAAGAAAAGTCAAATAAAATTTTGGGATATTTCCGTAAGTATGGAGAAGGCAACAGTCAATGTCAGGCAACAGCAAGTCATGAACTGACAAGGGTTATCGTTATCTGGTTCTGTAGAGACTTGCTCGCCTTTGAAAATGTGGCTAAAGATGGTTTTGTTGACTTCTTCAAAATTAATTGCCCATCTCTCAAAATACAAGCACCTGTTGCACTTGCTGGAACAGCCCTGGATGATGTTTACCGTAGTTTACGAATATTTCGTAATCAGCCGAAAATCAGCTGCAAATGTCAATTTACAGAGAAATCCGGCTAATCCGGATATCAGCCGAAAAATAATTTCAGGCAGCCGAAATTTTAAAAAAAAATTCGGCAGGCAGGTCTAGTCTATATATAAGCATCTGTAACCGTCTGCTTTTGTTGACATCCACGAGTTCTCCCCGTGACCACATCACAATGTTTTTAAAACGTTGGGCGGGCGCTTGTGAGGTGTTTGGTAAAATAAATAGAGGTATAATAAAACAAACCCGTAAAACAAAGTTTTCTACTATAAATCCCTTATATTTTAGTCATAGTTAAAAGTATTGATTATGTTTCAACGCCACAAATATTTACGGACTGACACCGAGTGATGTCCCCTGTCTTTTAACGGGGGATGTGTCGTGAGGGGGTGTCGGCACGACGGTCGACGTCTAAGCGTCAACTCAAACTCACGTGGAAAAAAACAATAACAAACCTTGAATTTGAATTACATACCTCATATAAGGATAAACTAAAAATGCATTAATTTCATTACGGTACGTTCGATCGATCTGAAATTTTGATACGATGCATTGTTAGGTCAGTCGGGTCCGTGTGTAAAATTTCAGCTCGATCGGATCACTGAAAGTGGGTCATTTTTTACTTTTGTTATTCCGCCCGCCCATGAGATGACGACAGACAGAGAGAGAGAGAGAGAGACAGAGAGAGACGGCGGTGAAGTTAATATAAGGGATTTAAAAATATTTAAAAAAACCAGGTTGTTATAAGTGGACTAAAAAGAATAAAATAAATAGAAGTAAAAAATTTTTTTTAAAAAAAAACACGTTTTTATAAGCGGACTAAAAAGAAGAAAATAATTTAAAACTTATAAATTCAAGTACTTTGATTTAATATGACTAAAAACGTGGGGCGGGTGTTTGGTATAAAAATTAAAGATTTCTAATTTAGAAGGCAAAAGGGAGATCTTTAAGTGAGAGTATGAGTGAGCTGCATATGTTAAACCTCATAAGCGCACGCCGCACATTTTAGTCACATTAAATGAAAGTACTTGAACTTATACGTTTTAAATTATTTTCTTCTTTTTAGTCCGCTTATAAAAACGTGGCTTTTAAAAATCATTTTTTAAATTCTATTTATTTAAAAACCATTCTCGCATAAAGCACTGGATCTTGCACTGGGGTACAATTTATAATATGTTATTAACCACTGGTGTACAATTCGTAACATGTAATCCAACACTACTGTACACCTCATATCGCCTCGTTTCCTCTATAATAATGAAAACATTACGCCCTTTCTTTAATGCAATCTATACAACTAGTAGTTTTTATTTTTTATAGTTTTTTAAAAATATCATTACACACCTCAAGTGTAGGCTACATTGCAGTAATTTTGATTCGAACTTTAATATCTAAAGAATGAATGCTAGTCAACTCATTGTGCTAAGAAATATATAACTAACAAACCAATAATGAATCAGCATCTGTTGATTAATATAAAGCAATAGAAAGAAGAAGACATTGAAGATAAAAATGGAGCACAAATCGGTGGGAAAATAGGTAGTGCCTGGTATAGATAAGAAGTCCCACGCATAAATAGGAAGTGCCTGGTATAGATAGGAAGTCCCACGCATAAATAGGAAGTGCCTGGTATAGATAGGAAGTCCCACGCATAAATAGGAAGTGCCTGGTATAGATAGGAAGTCCCACGCATAAATAGGAAGTGCCTGGTATAGATAGGAAGTCCCACGCATAAATAGGAAGTGCCTGGTATAGATAGGAAGTCCCACGCATAAATAGGAAGTGCCTGGTATAGATAGGAAGTCCCACGCATAAATAGGAAGTGCCTGGTATGGATAGGAAGTCCCACGCATAAATAGGAAGTTCCTGGTATAGATAGGAAGTCCCACGCATAAATAGGAAGTGCCTGGTATAGATAGGAAGTCCCACGCATAAATAGGAAGTGCCTGGTATAGATAGGAAGTCCCACGCATAAATAGGAAGTGCCTGGTATAGATAGGAAGTCCCACGCATAAATAGGAAGTGCCTGGTATAGATAGGAAGTCCCACGCATAAAGGAACATGCACATATATAGGAAGGCCCCCTCTCTCTGAATATATATATATATATATATATATATATATATATATAAATATATAAAGAAACATAAATAGGAAGTACACAATATTTAAGTAAGAGGCGAACAAAGGCCGCCGATAGAATAAAAGACCCCTAATAGTATAGAAATGAAGTAAAGGTAGCGTTGTGTTCCATATATATACCAAAAGGCCAAAGGCTAATAATAGCCCAGTTTCTGTGGTACTCTGGTAAATATACATAACCTAGCTGCCCCACCCTTGTCGCATGTGACCCAAATCCCGCCCCACAAAAACAATCCTACCTGTTCGGGTGTTCTGATTTGACAGCTGGTAAAGAAAACAATAATCGGCGACAGAAAGTTCACTTTAAACCTGGCTGTGATGGTCGGCAAAAAGTCTCGGCCAAGGTGGAAGTTTTCAGGGGCGTCGGCAAGAGGGGGCGGACTAGAATCGGCTACCTGTGTGTGTGTGTGTGGGGGGGGGGCGTCAGAGTCGGCTATCTACGGTGGGAATCGGAGTTCTCTACCTGTGGTGGGAATCAAAGTCCTCTAGCTGTGGTAGGAATCAGAGTCGCCTACCTGTGGTGGGAATCAGAGTGGGGTACCTGTGGTGGGAATCAGAGTGGGGTACCTGTGGTGGGAATCAGAGTGGGGTACCTGTGGTGGGAATCAGAGTGGGGTACCTGTGGTGGGAATCAGAGTGGGGTACCTGTGGTGGGAATCAGAGTCGCCTACCTGTGGTGGGAATCAGAGTGGGGTACCTGTGGTGGGAATCAGAGTGGGGTACCTGTGGTGGGAATCAGAGTCGCCTACCTGTTGTGGGAATCAGAGTGGGGTACCTGTGGTGGGAATCAGAGTGGGGTACCTGTGGTGGGGAACGACATGTGACAGCACGCACAAGTCGTACTAATTGGCAGGTAACAAATGGACCACAAGCCCTGAATTAATTAGAGGAACCCCGCTTATGTACACACAGGAAAAGAGGGATAATTTCATTGCGCGTCGTTTGTCACTAGTCGAACAATCTACGCCTCCGTCGGACCTTCAGTTGTCAGCTGGGTCAGGGCTTGTTACCGGGTTTTTATACGTACTTGAAGCTGCTGGTTCGTGTTGTAAGATTAAATCAGGCAAAACTTTCGACTACAGCAGCGCCTTGTTAATTTAAACTATCATTCGGCACGTGTAACTTATAAGTGAATTGATTCGTAGGTTGACAACAACGCATTCGATGAGATGGATTTTATATCTACCGTATGCTTTTATATGTTGTGTGCTATACTCTTGACAGGTTAGTGCATTTTAACATTTATTTACATTTACATGTTACAATCAGTTGAGATCATACATTAATTTATTTCTGAAAGAACTATCTTTTTCAAATATTTTGACTAGGCCATTAAATGTATATGGTCTGAAGAAAAAGTGACATAGTTTATGAATGGATGCATTCAATTGAACAGTGAATTTTCACTATTGACAGTGCTCCACATAAATGAAAATATGACAACACAAACCTAGATTTATGCCATATTATACTGGATTCGCTGCTATATTAACTCAATTAAAATGACATGAAATATAAGGGGCTCAGCATTACATCTAACATTGTAGTTGTAGTGTTGCCGTTTTCACTCAACTGCTGTTTTTATTATTTCAATGGGCAAGGGGAAAGTATGCCCCAGATGATACCGACCCTAAGTACGACCGGTGAAAGTATGCCCCAGATGATACCGACCCTAAGTACGACCGGTGAAAGTATGCCCCAGATGATACCGACCCTAAGTACGACCGGTGAAAGTATGCCCCAGATGATACCGACCCTAAGTACGACCGGTGAAAGTATGCCCCAGATGATACCGACCCTAAGTACGACCGGTGAAAGTATGCCCCAGATGATACCGACCCTAAGTACGACCGGTGAAAGTATGCCCCAGATGATACCGACCCTAAGTACGACCGGTGAAAGTATGCCCCAGATCATACCGACCCTAAGTACGACCGGTGTAATGTCCATAAATCTGTCAACTCAAAGGAGACTTAAAAAAAAATAAAATAAATTGACATCAGCAATGAAAAGTTTCTATAATTGACGTTTATTTTGCCACGACTATTTTACCCTTACTATAATATTCCGCCAATGACTTGTTTTTAAAAAAATAGTCCTTAAAACAACGGCCCTAATTAAGTACAATTGTGAAAATAAACTTCTGATTTTTTTAGTGTATAGTCTAGCAATTAGCAGTAATGTATAGGTCCAGTCATGTTATTTATATCACCGAGGTAAAACCATCCAATTAGACACTAGCCTACTACACTACACAAACAACACATCACACACAACTTCCCCCCTTCCCGGCCACACACACTTCCAAACTTTACTTTACAATCCGGTCAACAAAAAACATGTCCACTAAGAAGTGGTAGAATGGAAACGCTTCAAGTACACGCTTAAGTCCCGACTTTGGGACGGACGGAGCAAGATATAACACGCACAATTTTAGTCGATATCCTCAAGGTTTTTCAGCAATTAAACTAGAGGGTTTGTTTTCTGTAAAATTAATTTGTTGAAAACTCCACGTGAATCAAAATGCAGATCCTGTATGCAGAGGCGTCAATAGGGTATGTGCGGGGGTGCGGACCGTACCGGTTGACACTATCACAAGGGGTGACACCAATATGTAAATTTCTATATATTCAAGTTATTTGGCAGACTCGGAGAACGTCAATGGGGTAAGTCGTGATGGGGTAGCACCGTGACCTACCGTTCTTGGTAACACCAACCCTAGTGACGCCTCTGCTGTATGGTGTATACTTTATTGCTGTATAACTCTGTATGGAATTAAAGTTCATTTTATCAATTCAAAGTTTTAGACTTGATCCTACATTTTTTCGATGTGCTATTTCGGTCGCCCATTATTGATTTTGGGCACATATCTGTCTCTTTGATATAATATATTGAATCAGTTGGATTTGACTCTTCTATGTATAACTGTGTGGGACTTTTATAATGACTCTTGCTGAATGGGTTATGGGGATCTTATAAGGACCATAAGCGTGTGAAAAGGAAATAGTTATCGAAGTGCGATTTTATTAGCTTTTGTAGTGCGTATTACTGCGTATATATATAGAACAAAAAATGAACTCACGATGCGTTAGTTGGTATAATTTAATATAACAACACGAGTTAGAATTACTCTAAGATAGATTAAAGGAAACTGCTTGAGAAAACAAAATTTCAAAGCTGTTGATAAAATGTTTAACGTCCGTGAATTTAAACTGATCGAAAAGAAATAGAAAGCTGGAGTGTTTTTTTTAAAATAATTTTTATATATTTTTTTTTACAATATATTATTATTTTTTTGTACACATCTGAAAACCAATAAGTGACCCACATTTCAATGCATTAATGAATGAAATTGAACCATGACCACAACATTCCTCTGTTTGAGAAACTTTATTTCACTATCTGAGATGACCTTCCAGAGAAAAATAATCGAAAAGTGAAGTAAAATATTTCACAAGGACATGCGCACATTTACAGCAAGATAAAATCATGCAGACAATTCGGAGGTTTCAAAGGGTATTTTCAAGGGTTACCCTGAAATAACTAGATCTTTAAATTTAACGGCTACAAAATGAGTTCATTGAAAATATCAAGTCAAGAAACCTTTTTTTTGTGTGGAATAAAATAAGCTTCTTTATTTCAACATTTATTAAATTTAAATGTTTCGTTATAGAAAAAGAAATATGTTCAATATTTTAAAGAGAATATTATTGATGATAGTAAAGATAGGTTCATTTGTATTATTTCTATTAACTTTATAATATAACCAATTTAATTTAGAATCAACAGATCAAATCTACTGGGGGGGGGGAGGTTAGTTTTAGATGCCAGATTTTTGGCTGGCCAGTGCTGTTATAACTGTTATGTCAATTGAAGAGTTGCTAATTTTTTCTGTTAGCACTACAAGTACACGTACACCAACGAAGCTTCTGATAAAAGACAGGATGAATGAGGGTCGTTGAACCGTTTGCTTGTAGTCAACAAGAGGCTACGAATTTTGGGGGCGGGAAGAAGAAGGCGATTTTAAAGGCAGGATTTCACAGTGTGTAAACTTGACTTTGTTTACTTTTTCGAAACATTGAATTTCAAACGATTAAAAAAAAAGAAATTTAGAACGTTATTGGGGTGGGAGAAGAAGTGTGGTATAGGAAAGGTGGTGTTGGGGGTGATAGAGATTAATTAGAAAGGAACTCACGCCATTTGGAGGTAGGCTCAGTGTGGACTGATATTTTACGTTTTCATAAATAAAAAACAAACATTTTAGCTCTTTTACTCTACTGAACTCACGACCAACCAGGACCAGTGTCAGAAAACTAGGTCTTCACTGGTCCAAACAGTAGTCTGGTCTAACAGTTTTCTGGTCAAACAGTTGTCTGGTCATTTGAATAAGTAAACATGAACACAACTTATTTAATGCAATGACCATGACTAAATGTGCAACAACAACCGGAGAGATTGTTTAACATTAGTTCAGCTTGTGGCAGAGCATGAACACGGAGAGCGTGGCTGACACTGCGCTTTATGACATCAAAATATTAGACGCGAATAAAGCTATTCCTTGTTTTCTTCTTAAAGAATGGTTAATATTATTGGAAATAGCTATTTTTATGTAACAACTTTTATGTAACAATGTTACAGCTTGATCTCAAGATGATTCCTCCATCACAGGGGGAGAAAACTGGTTATCTGTAAGAGCGTTAATGAGCTCAAGTTCGCCTTTTCATCTTCTTATACAGACGCGTCTTCTATGCAGAAGATAGTTGCGTCCACATACCATGACATATGATCTGTTGGCAAGTGATGCAGCATTCACAGGCCACGGCTTTGCGGGTTCCACGCATTACCCAGCCGCCTAGTGTTAGGTACCCATTCGGAGCGGGGTGACTCAGGGACGCCCTAGGCCCCGGGAACAAAACCTTGCCTTCACACGAATTCGAACCCGTGACCATCGGTATGATAGTCCAGTGCGCTGCCACTCGACCACCGCGTCATCTGAGAAATAACTCATAATCTGTAACACATCATTTATGTTACAATGTTACTGTTTGAGCTCCAGCTCGTCTGTCCACCAGGGAGTGTCATCTTTGCCAGCAGTTCTCAAACTTTCCATGTGACATGCATGGGATTGATTTTGATAGAAACAATGGGTGGTGGAACGGGTCATTTGCGATCGACGTCACAAAGTTAGATTGAATTTTGAATTTTGAAATATTTATGAATTTAATCAAATTTTCAATACTTTATCTTGTTTTTCCAAACGGCTATCATCCTTTGAATTATATTTTATAGACTATATTTTGACAACTTGTCATAATGATACAAAAATAACTGATTTTTTCCCAGATAAAAAAATATAATAAATGCAGTTAAACCCAGTAGATATATATCTGAGGTGTTTAAAAATCTTCAAGACATTTCTATTGTGATTGGATGAGAAACTTTGATTCATAACCGCCCCCCACCGCAACGAAATGAATTATTTTACATCCGCCCTTTAAAAAAATTTAAACTGATGAATAATTTTATTTTTATTTCCAAGCTCAAACGCACATATTATAATGTCTTTCATAACTTTTTAAAAAACGTTTTGTTGATGTGATGTGTCATGAAATTCTATAAGAGACACACCAACAAAAACAAACTGCAAGGGGATGTGGGCGTGGCCTGGTGTCAAATTATATAAATTTAAACGCATGAATGGGCATAACATTAAGGAGGTTTCCAAGCACTGTATTCACTCTGATCTTCTTTTTCATGAGTTTATGAATGTACGATATGATAATATCACAATATCACACGACTGAGCTCTGCCATTACTGACTAGATACTTTCATTACATTTCTTCTATTTTTTTAAAAAAAGATTATTTATTTATTTTCGTATTGACCCTGGTATTAAATATCTTTGATGACTCCATCACTTCAGTTCATGACTAGACACTGTCTTTAAATTAAATTTTATGACTTAAATCTTTCTTTACATTTCAGTGATAACACTTTCTTTCATTACATATCATGCCGACTTTTGAATTATATTTCAGGGTGACTTTTTTTTATTAGACTGCGTGTCGACTTTTCAATTAAATTTACTGAATCGACATTGTCATTACATCCCATGACTTGAATGAGTGTGTGTGTGTGTGTGTGTGTGTGTGTGTGTGTGTGTGTGTGTGTGTGTGTGTGTGTGTGTGTGTGTGTGTGTATGTGACTGCACAATCCCTTAAACTTGCGAGATCGAACTGACAATCTGTGTCCCCGTTAAATCTAAATCTTTAATCGTGTTTTGCGATTGACTGGCACAGGTTCTCAACATGTATAGCATGGCACCGTGTAACATAAACGTCACAGTTAGTATTGCCAAAATTGATCAGTTGGTCAGAAGGTTCTTTGATACACTAAGGGGCCGTCCATAAAGTACGTCACGGTATTTTTGACCATTTTTAACTCCCCCCTCCCCTTTGTCACAAATCTGTCACACATCTCGGACGCCCCCCCCCCAAAAGTACGTCACACTTTCGAACAAAAATGTTATTTTTTATTAACAAAATGATCAAAATTTAATATAAAACAGCGTGACGTCACACATGGCTGGACCCCCCTTCCCCTGTCACAAACTGTCACACTTTCTTACACCCCCTTCCCCCCTCTGAAGTGTGACGTACTTTATGGACGGCCCTTAAATAGACCTTTAGTTGAGAGCGTATCATCATCAATAAAAAAACAACAGATCATGACGCATGCTGCCAAGTTAGGGGCCGTCCATAAAGTACGTCACGCTACAGAGGGTGGAGGGGATGTAAGAAAGTGTGACAGTTTGTGACAGGGGGGAGGGGGGGGGTCCGGCCATGTTTGACGTAACGGTGTTTTATATTAAATCTCAATTATTTTGTTAATAAAAACAAAATTTTTGTTCGAAAGTGTGACGTACTTTTTTTGTGGGGTGGGGGGGGGGTCCCAGATTTGTGACAGTTTGTGACAGGGGGGAGATAAAAATGGTCAAAATAGTGTGACGTACTTTATGGACGGCCCCTTACCTTCTCTATATAAGATGGTGTGTTGCGAGAGTCTTTGCCCCAAGGGTAGATGAAGTGGGCGTGTTTCAGCTTTAGTTCAATGTCATTAAAATGTCAACGCTGTCAATCACAGTTTTTGTAGACACGTTGTTTCCATACCTACTTATCCACTGTCACGTTATTAAGATGGTACTCACAAAATAGGGTTAAAGATTCAAGACTAAATATTTACGAGAATTATCCATAACGTTTCTTTCTTTTGTGGATACACTAATTTTAATATGTGGATAGGAAAATAACATTTGGGTTGTATTTTTTAAAGAAATCCTTAAGCTACAAATTGAATGTTTTATCCTAAGATAATCAAATACGTCTTACTGTGCATCTTTGATGTGCAGACAATGAGCACCATACATTTATTGGCTTTTACTTTAACAAGTCAGTTGGTGAACCACAGACCAGTTGGTGAACCACAGGTCAGTTGGTGAACCACAGGTCAGTTGGTGAACCACAGGTCAGTTGGTGAACCACAGGCCAGTTGGTGAACCACAGGCCAGTTGGTGAACCACAGGCCAGTTGGTGAACCACAGGTCAGTTGGTGAACCACAGGCCAGTTGGTGAACCACAGGCCAGTTGGTGAACCACAGGCCAGTTGGTGAACCACAGGCCAGTTGGTGAACCACAGGTCAGTTGGTGAACCACAGGCCAGTTGGTGAACCACAGGTCAGTTGGTGAACCACAGGCCAGTTGGTGAACCACAGGCCAGTTGGTGAACCACAGGCCAGTTGGTGAACCACAGGTCAGTTGGTGAACCACAGGTCAGTTGGTGAACCACAGGCCAGTTGGTGAACCACAGGCCAGTTGGTGAACCACAGGCCAGTTGGTGAACCACAGGTCAGTTGGTGAACCACAGGCCAGTTGGTGAACCACAGGCCAGTTGGTGAACCACAGGCCAGTTGGTGAACCACAGGCCAGTTGGTGAACCACAGGCCAGTTGGTGAACCACAGGCCAGTTGGTGAACCACAGGTCAGTTGGTGAACCACAGGCCAGTTGGTGAACCACAGGCCAGTTGGTGAACCACAGGCCAGTTGGTGAACCACAGGCCAGTTGGTGAACCACAGGTCAGTTGGTGAACCACAGGCCAGTTGGTGAACCACAGGCCAGTTGGTGAACCACAGGCCAGTTGGTGAACCACAGGCCAGTTGGTGAACCACAGGCCAGTTGGTGAACCACAAGCCAGTTGGTTAACCACAGGCAAAATCTCGGCTCATTACAGAATTATTTTAATAAGTGATCCTGAAAACTTAACATAAGAACGTTTTCAAAAAGCTGCCTTTACGATTATACGATTTTGGTCATATTTCCCCACGTCTACCTAAATGAGTAAATGTGACTTCAAATCATACGGCGGCTGATTTTCTGTTTGCTGTTTTGTTTAAAATGACAAATGATGATTACGCTAGATGATAAGATCGATTGAAAATATAATTTTAAAATACTGTAGGTCGATGAGGATTTTAAAGAAAATGTGTTTGAATTATAGAAAATAACTATTTATATCTTCAGTTCTTAATTCATTTTTGCTTGTTCATCGTTGGATAACCCACTGCGTCAGGCTCATACCTTGAAATATCAGGTGACACGCCGCAAAATCACTTTTACATAACTTGTACTTCTGCAAGTCTTTAAATATCCCAGGTATTACCCCCACCCCTACAACCTTTTGAATGGATCCCAAAACTATTTTTGTCATTCATTCTGGTCAGGAAAATCTAACACCCAAATCCTGTTTCGCGATTCATTTTTTTTCGATGAACCAATTGTAACCCAAGAAAATGTAGGTCAAATTGGTAGGGGACTGGAAAAGTTACATAATATTTTTTAATTTCAATGTATTGAGTAAATATTAGGATTCTACAAATGAATTCACTTTAGTCGGGGTGCTGGCTTAACTCCTACTGAAATAGTGAATATATGTCATGTAGATTTTTAAAAGTAATTTCATTTAGGAATCTATTCCATCTCCCTATGTCTTTAAATAACAGATAATCCCTGGGCATAACCCAATAATTATTACATCACAGCTCATTGAGTTGACCTTGACAAAATTATTTGTTTTTTAAAATTATATATATATAATATTTATATTATATATTTTGGTTGAAGACAATCACCGTAACTTTTGAGGTTGGCATTGTAGCATTTAAATCCAGCCTCAGAGAAGAGAGTTACATCACCTTCATTAAAAATTGAAATAAAATTATTTACCGCACTTGGTAAAGCTATGATGACAAGCCAGTATTGCTGGCAGACAGATTATCTATATATATAAAAATCAAAGTATGTATGTATGTATGTATGTATGTATGTATGTATGTATGCATGTCTGTTATAGCTGACTAAACCATTCATCCGATCACCATGAAACTTTTGGAGACTTTTGAGTACGCTCCCAGGGGATGGAAATAGGCTACTTTTTTTTCAAAATTTAACACTCATGGGGCGCCGGGGGCCCATAATGAGAATTTCTTCTTATATTAGCTATATAAAAATTAGTTTAGGGCTTAGCTGCTTGGAAAATGAATGGATCTTGACCAAACTTGGTACATAACAACTTGATATCCTATATTAAAGTATCATATGGCATTGAACTCCTAATGTCCGTTCCTTCGGGGCCGGGGGCCCAAAATCTTTATTTTTGTAAGCGTTAAATACTTTATTCCCGTTAGCTGACTATACCATTCATTCGGTCGCCATGAAACTTTTGGAGACTTTTGAGTACGCTCCAGGGGATGGAAATAGGCTACTTTTTTTTCAAAATTTAACACTCATGGGGCGCCGGGGGCCCATAATGAGAATTTTTTCTTATATGAGCTATATAAAAATTAGTTTAGGGCTTTGCTGCTTGGAAAATGAATGGATCTTGACCAAACTTGGTACATAACAACTTGATAGCCTATATTAAAGTATCATATGGCATTGAACTTCTAATGTCCGTTCCTTCGGGGCCGGGGGCCCAAAATCTTTATTTTTGTAAGCGTTAAATACTTTATTCCCGTTAGCTCACTATACCATTCATTCGGTCGTCATGAAACTTTT
Source organism: Ampullaceana balthica (assembly GCA_944989445.1). NCBI lineage: Eukaryota > Metazoa > Mollusca > Gastropoda > Lymnaeidae > Ampullaceana > Ampullaceana balthica. The sequence continues at coordinate 311,016 of CALYLW010000558.1, forward strand.
GGAGACTTTTGAGTACACTCCGGGGATATAAATAGGCTACTTTTTTTTCTAAATTTAACACTCATGGGGCGCCGGGGGCCCATAATGAGAATTTTTTCTTATATGAGCTATATAAAAATTAGTTTAGGGCTTAGCTGCTTGGAAAATGAATGGATCTTGACCAAACTTGGTACATAACAACTTGATAGCCTATATTAAAGTTTCATATGGCATTGAACTCCTAATGTCCGTTCCTTCGGGGCCGGGGGCCCAAAATCTTTATTTTTGTAAGCGTTAAATACTTTAATCCCGTTAGCTCACTATACCATTCATTCGGTCGTCATGAAACTTTTAAAGACTTTTGAGTACGCTCCGGGGATGGAAATAGCCTACTTTTTTTCAAAATTTAACACTCATGGGGCGCCGGGGGCCCATAATGAGAATTTTTTCTTATATGAGCTATATAAAAATTAGTTTAGGGCTTAGCTGCTTGGAAAATGAATGGATCTTGACCAAACTTGGTACATAACAACTTGATAGCCAACATTAAAGTACCATATGGCATTGAACACCTAATGTCCGTTCCTTCGGGGCCGGGTGCCCAAAATCTTTTTTTTTGTAAGCGTTAAATACTTTATTCCCGGTATGATTTACACGATCTTGAAAAGCATTGACTAATATATCTATCATGATCCAGATTGAAATGAACAGGTATTTTAAAGTTAATTTCTTGCACCGATTGGGCCCGCGGGCCCTTAATGTTGTTTTTTCTAATCTTATATCTATATATATAAAAATCAAAGTATGTATGTATGTATGTATGCATGTCTGTTGTATAGCTGACTAAACCATTCATCCGATCGCCATGAAACTTTTGGAGACTTTTGAGTACGCTCCAGGGATGGAAATAGGCTACTTTTTTTTCAAAATTTAACCCTCATGGGGCGCCGGGGGCCCATAAAATGATTTATTTTCTTATATATGAGCTATATAAAAATTAGTTTAAGCGTTAGCTATTAGGTAAATTGATGGATCTTAACCAAACTTTGTATATAACAACTTGGTAGCCAATATAGAAATACTAAAGGGACTAATTTCCTAATGTCCATTTCTTCGGGACTGGGGGCCCAAAATGTCTTATTTCATAAACGTTTAATATTTTATTCCCCATTCAATTATTAAAGATCTTGAAAAATATAGATAAATATATCCACAATGAAATTGATTGAAATAAACAGGCGTTTTGAACTTGACATATTGCACTAAATGGGCCCTGGGGCCCTTAATGTCGTTTTTTGCTTTTATGAGCTATATAAAAATGAGTTTATGCGTTAACTACTGAGTAAATGAATGGATCTTAACCAAACTTGGTATATAAAAACTTGGTAGCCCATATTAAAATAACAAAGGGCACTGCACTTCTAATTTTTAATTGTTCAGGGCCGGGGGCCCCAAATGTATTTTTTCGTATGTGTTTGAGATATTATTTCCCATTCTATTTTAACGATCTTAAGAAATATATCAATGATGAGACTGAATTAAAATGAACAGCATTTTGAAATTTACATCTTACATCGAATGGGCCGGGGGCCCCAAATGTCTTTTTTTGTGTATACTCTAAGATAGTATTTCCCACTCAGTTTTTAACGATCTTGAGAAATATATCCATGATTAAAATGAATTTAAATGAACATGTTTTCAAAATGTACATCTTGAATTGAACGGGCCTGGGAGCCCCTTAATGTAGTTTTCCTTATATCTACATATATATAAAAATTAGTTTAGGTGTTAGATAATGAGAAAATAAATGGATTTTGACCAAACGCGGTATATAAAAACTTAAAAGCCTATATTAAATTTCGATAGGGCACTGATCTCATAATGTCCATTTCATCGGGGCTAGGGGCCCTAAATGTGTTTTTACTAAATTTTTAATATTGTATTCCCCATTCAATTTTACACGATATTGAGAAATATAGATACATATATTTATATTTTTGTTATGAAATTGATTGAAATGAACAGATTTTCGAACTTCATATTTTAAACTGATGGGCCTGGTGACCCTTAATGTAATTTATTTTTTATCTATATATATTCCTTTTTACTGAGATCGTTGCAACGCACGACGGGTCTGCTAGTCTATGATAAAACGACTTTGTTTCACTTTAAAACATGGTATCATTCAAATTGGCTGCAGATTAAAAAAAAATTTTTTACAAGGGGAATAGAAATGAAATAAGTCTCCCAAATCTCGCTGTACTCTTTTCATCTGGTTGTATTTGAACTTATTACTATGTTGTTATCAACCCAATGATAAGTGAAATGATTTAAATACAACACATGCTCAAATAAGACACATGGCCGTTTTCAGAAGTACAGAGAGACCCTTTAAATGTAAGTGATATTTTATAACACAAAATACTTGTCATCGAAGGCCGCTAGAAAGTTCACATTTAACAACGAGATAAAATGACCATGCAAAGAAATTCACCTGGGGAAAAATCGTAAAACTCAAATTTTGCTTTACTTGAAAATAAAAAAAATATGAAATTTTGTAATAAAAAATGTCTGTAGTTATTTCTAATCTTTTTATCAATATGATTGTAAAATTTTTTTAAAATTAAGAACAATTAGACATTAGATATTTAGACACTCAGGACTTAAAGACCCAGATAAGACGCTTAATCCAGAGTGACATAATAAACGGTGCAAAAATTCATTCATTCATTAAAAAAAAACTCTGCCAAAAGTAGGCAGTTAGCATTGCACCATACAAGTTATATCAAAACTTCAAAACCAGTGGTGTATGAAGAGTGCGGGAAGGGTGTGGTGTGTGTGAGGTTCACTCCGGGTGTCAATTTTTATTTGTATGGAGGTTTCTCAAAAGTAACGAATTTGAAAATTGTAGAGCTATTTATTCATTAATTTTTTTTTAGTGAAAATCGCGATAATTTTTTTTACCCTTTTCAGGTACCACTAACTCTATATACGCCACTGTTGTTATAAACCAGGTACCACTACCTCTATATACGCCACTGTTCCAAACCATGTACCACTACCTCTATATACGCCACTGTTCTAAACCAGGTACCACTACCTCTATATACGCCACTTCTAAAACAGGTACCACTACCTCTATATACGCCACTGTTCTAAACCATGTACCACTACCTCTATATACGCCACTGTTCTAAACCAGGTACCACTACCTCTATATACGCCACTGTTCCAAACCATGTACCACTACCTCTATATACGCCACTTCTAAACCAGGTACCACTACCTCTATATACGCCACTGTTCTAAACCAGGTACCACTACCTCTATATACGCCACTTCTAAACCAGGTACCACTACCTCTATATACGCCACTGTTCTAAACCAGGTACCACTACCTCTATATACGCCACTGTTCTAAACCAGGTACCACTACCTCTATATACGCCACTGTTCTAAACCAGGTACCACTACCTCTATATACGCCACTGTTCTAAACCAGGTACCACTACCTCTATATACGCCACTTCTAAACCAGGTACCACTACCTCTATATACGCCACTGTTCTAAACCAAATACCACTACCTCTATATACGCCACTTCTAAACCAGGTACCACTACCTCTATATACGCCACTTCTAAACCAGGTACCACTACCTCTATATACGCCACTTCTAAACCAGGTACCACTACCTCTATATACGCCACTGTTCTAAACCAGGTACCACTACCTCTATATACGCCACTGTTCTAAACCAGGTACCACTACCTCTATATACGCCACTGCTGTTCTAAACCAGGTACCACTACCTCTATATACGCCACTTCTAAACCAGGTACCACTACCTCTATATACGCCACTTCTAAACCAGGTACCACTACCTCTATATACGCCACTTCTAAACCAGGTACCACTACCTCTATATACGCCACTTCTAAACCAGGTACCACTACCTCTATATACGCCACTTCTAAACCAGGTACCACTACCTCTATATACGCCACTGTCTAAACCAGGTACCACTACCTCTATATACGCCACTGTTCTAAACCAGGTACCACTACCTCTATATACGCCACTGTTCTAAACCAGGTACCACTACCTCTATATACGCCACTGTTCTAAACCCGGTACCACTACCTCTATATACGCCACTTCTAAACCAGGTACCACTACCTCTATATACGCCACTGTTCTAAACCAGGTACCACTACCTCTATATACGCCACTGTTCTAAACCAGGTACCACTACCTCTATATACGCCACTGTTCTAAACCAGGTACCACTACCTCTATATACGCCACTTCTAAACTAGGTACCACTACCTCTATATACGCCACTGTTCTAAACCAGGTACCACTACCTCTATATACGCCACTGTTCTAAACCAGGTACCACTACCTCTATATACGCCACTTCTAAACCAGGTACCACTACCTCTATATACGCCACTGTTCTAAACCAGGTACCACTACTCTATATACGCCACTGTTCTAAACGAGGTACCACTACCTCTATATACGCCACTGTTCTAAACCAGGTACCACTACCTCTATATACGCCACTGTTCTAAACCAGGTACCACTACCTCTATATACGCCACTGTTCTAAACCAGGTACCACTACCTCTATATACGCCACTGTTCTAAACCAGGTACCACTACCTCTATATACGCCACTGTTCTAAACCAGGTACCACTACCTCTATATACGCCACTGTTCTAAACCAGGTACCACTACCTCTATATACGCCACTGTTCTAAACCAGGTACCACTACCTCTATATACGCCACTTCTAAACCAGGTACCACTACCTCTATATACGCCACTGTTCTAAACCAGGTACCACTACCTCTATATACGCCACTTCTAAACCAGGTACCACTACCTCTATATACGCCACTGTTCTAAACCAGGTACCACTACCTCTATATACGCCACTGTTCTAAACCAGGTACCACTACCTCTATATACGCTACTGTTCTAAACCAGGTACCACTACCTCTATATACGCCACTGTTCTAAACCAGGTACCACTACCTCTATATACGCCACTGTTCTAAACCAGGTACCACTACCTCTATATACGCCACTGTTCTAAACCAGGTACCACTACCTCTATATACGCTACTGTTCTAAACCAGGTACCACTAACTCTATATACGCCACGGTTCTGAAGATGATTTTCCTTTATCTTAAGCGCTTTGAGATTGTTTGCATTTATTTTTTTTGTCAGTGTCAGTCCGGGGATCTTCCTGTTACATTTAATTTAACATAATTTTCTTGTTTGATACTAAAGGCTGAGACTGCAATCAGGCTGTGTGGGAATGCCATTAGGCTGGGTGGTGGGACTGCAATCAGGGTGGGTGGGACTGCAATCAGGGTGGTTGGGACTGCCATTAGGCTGGGTGGGGCTGCAATCAGGGTGGGTGGGACTGCAATCAGGCTGTGTGGGACTGCCATGAGGCTTGGGTGGGACTGCAATCAGGATGGGTGGGACTGCAATGAGGCTTGGTGGGACTGCAATCAGGCTGGGTGGGACTGCGATCAGGCTGGGTGGGACTGCGATCAGGCTGGGTGTGACTGCAATCAGGCTGGGTGGGACTGCAATGAGGCTTGGTGGGACTGCAATCAGGCTGGGTGGGACTGCAATCAGGCTGGGTGGGACTGCAATGAGGCTTGGTGGGACTGCAATCAGACTGGGTGGGACTGCGATCAGGCTGGGTGGGACTGCAATCAGGCTGGTGGGACTGCAATGAGGCTGGGTGGGACTGCAATGAGGCTTGGTGGGACTGCAATCAGGCTGGGTGGGACTGCAATCAGGCTGGGTTGGACTGCAATCAGGCTTGGTGGGACTGCAATCAGGCTGGGTGGGACTGCAATCAGGCTGTGTGGGACTGCAATCAGGCTGGGTGGGACTGCAATCAGGCTGGGTGGGACTGCAATCAGGCTGGGTGGGACTGCAATCAGGCTGGGTGGGACTGCAATCAGGCTACGGAAAAAGAAGCTATTGAAAAATATATTTTAAAGACACGTGCCTTTTTATCTATCACCTTATATTTAAGTGGATCCTGTAATAGGAGGTGACAGACTATCGCTAACATCTCCAAACAGCAAGAGAAGGTGTCAGGCGTGGTATGGAGGAGTCTGACGAGAGCCACAGCATGACAACAGTTTGTTTGTTAAAATGATCTAGTGAAATCTAGTGCGTCGATACTTGACGTTCTTCACCTCGTTTTCTCCTATACTAAAACACAATCACTGTCGAAAAATTGGGATATTAGTCACAAATCCTCGTATCGTAGTTTGTTACACCAGTAGACGTCGTACCGTGAGGCTGATGGTTAACAGTTTATAATAGTCTGATAATAAATTTCATTTGAACTTTTTGAAATAGTCGACATAAATTGAATTAACCCTTTGTCATTTAACTTCTGTGTTGACTCTTTCATCACCAGTAGAAATGCTTTAAAATTCTTAACGACGGCCGAAATTAATTCTTAATACCTAATCATTGTTTCAAGGCTGAGATGTGAATGTGATACATTTCGGTGCACAACGATGTAGCCTAAAGTTCTGTCCCATGTAAACCACCACTAAGTAATCCAGTCGCCTCGCTTCACGTGTTAGAACCATGTCGCCTGACGACCTACTGGGACAACTCGTCTAGTTCTCTAGAGATAGTTTGGCTTATTGAAGAGTCATTTATGAGTTGTTCTCTAGATGTTGGTTTGAGATAAAACTAAAAGATTTCGAGATTGTAGAATATTTTTAGCTAAACGTTCAACACAAATAAATCATTATAACATAATACTTCTTATAAAACTAAAACACTATTACAAAATCTAATTTAATAAATGTAAGAAATACAAGTTAATACACATATTTAGGTTTTATAAAATATGATTAAATAACCAATGTCCTTAAAAAAATAACGTTGTTAGAGTCATGACAGAAAGTTTAGGGCGGGTTTGCCTATTAAAAATTATGACGAACTTCTCTGAGTAACATTCAGCTGTCGATCTATTGGTGAGTTCATAACAAAGAATAACTGGTTATTCAGAAATTCCCGGAGAAAACGTTTCTACGTCACAGACTTTGATAGCCAGTGAAAAAATAATTAAGTGGGGGGGGGGAGGAGGGAGGGCAGGTGATGGATTGCCTGACCAAGAAGGATCTTATTTGCTTAAATTTACAAGTTCATTGCATGAGCCAAGGGAGAAATGAGTAAAATAATAATTTTAAAAAAAAACTGAAAGAACAATAACTAACACATTACATGTTTGAGGTTGCTTTTTAAATCCTTTACATTAACTCGTGGAGTCTGGTGGCTTGTTTGCCGAAAAAACTTTGGATAGATTTTAACCCACTTCTCCGTATCATATCGAGCTGAAATTTTTGCAAATAGACTTATGGTGACGATAAAAATGATGTATTAAAAATTACAATTTCACACCGTTCGCATGTACTGTAATTAAATTAATGGAATTTTTAGGTTATCTCTATGTAGCTTGTAAATTTTTATGCTAGTCTTTCGCACAGTGCGTTTTATATTGAACATAATCCATACTTTTATTTATGTCTCATATATAAGGGATTTATAGTAAAAAACTTTGGGTTTTACGAGTTTTTTAAACTTATATATTAAATTAACTCTCAAACTTGACCACGGCTTTGTTGTTAAAATAAAAATGTTTGACTAAATCATTTCACTTGTACCTCGATGATGACGATCTTGTTCAGTTATTCCAAAGTTTTGCTGATACTTTCCCAGGAAATGCACAAGAATCTCTAGTGGCAGACTTCCAGATGCAAGGAGTAACTGGCAGGGCGACCCTAACCTGGAGCTCTAACACTCTGAATGTTAACATCTCCTTGTCTAGTGCGTTGAACGAAACGTCTGTGGAGATCCACCCAATCTGGATGAACTATGACGTACAAGACAAGTGTGGTAACGTTCAGCTGGGAGAATCTGACCCCAGGTCAGTATAATTAAATCTTCAGTTTGGGCGAGCGTAGAAAAAAATATAATAATAAAAAATAACACTTGAATCACACTTTAAAAAACTTAGAATGAAAAAAAATCTTTGGTTGTTTTAAAACAATTCAGATAAATTTAATGTGATTACCAAGTCAAATGTTGCTGTATATCTAGGGTAATTTGCTTCTGAAAACTAAACATAAAAGATGATAAAAATATTAAACTTAAATCTATGGCTTTGCTAGTGAATTGTCAACATAACATTCAAATATTAGACATATATATTATCTGAAGCTTGAGGGAAATTTGCCTTCATCGCTTGCGGGAGAGATTAAAAGATTAGGTCTAGTGCTAATAAATGCTAACGATTACTTAAACTTGGTCACTTAGGGAAGTCTTTATAGTCTCCGTTAATGAAATAGTTAACAATGGTACAATATTCGTGTTTTAATTAGGTTAGAAGATGGGAGTGTGTGGGTTAATTGTGAACAGTTTATAGTGGAGACTGGAATGTTCATCTAAAATCTAAACAAAACATATTTAACTTAGTTAAATCATTATTTTCCTAATTTGCATCTTTTTGACCACCCCCCCCCCAACAATTCTGACGAAAACAAATACAATGGGTTCATCAATGGATTTAATTGTAATGTTTATCTGTAGATTAACTAAAAGTCTGAATGTTCCCGCCAGTCCTGTCAGCGTTCAGTTCACGAATGTGTCGAGTTTGGCTTCAGTTGAAGGTAGGACTACGAACATTTTGTTGATAGATGAGGATAAGATATTTTTCTGTATGAAAAATATTAGAATATGATCTTCTGTAATGTGTGTATCTACCAAAGAAAACAAATAAATTTGAGCACATTCAAAGAAGAGCTACAAGATTCATTGATGGTGAATATCCACTATTAGTTTAATTACAAAACATGAAAACACTAGAGGTTACAAGAACACAAATAAAAGAAATAATAATAATAATAATATTTAAGGCATTAAATTTTAACTTGGAATTACAATGCAACAAAATCAAGTGCAGCACTTGTATAGACCTATGGCTAAAAACACTTTTCCTATTCCATTCGAAAAAAAATATTCTTTCCATCTGTTATCCGGGCGTGGAATAGTTTGCCTGAACTATATAGCCAGGAAAATCAACACACCATGAACGTTCAAAACTCTAAATCTTGCAAGACTCGACATAACCCATGGATAAGCTTAGGATTCAATAATCTTCTGCACAGAAGTAGCGTCTGTAATGTATACGATAATATAAGGCAAATTTTCTCCGATTTTCTATAATTGCTTTCGTTCTTTAAAAAACGTGTCAAATAATTTTGTGAACTATCTAATAACCATGAATAAAGTTATTCTGATGATTTACTAATAATTTGTCCACAGGAAGTTCGCTAGTCCTCAAAGGCTCAATGTTTTCAATATGTGCCACTATTCACCAGATCGGTGAACACACCACGGCTGAAGCCTATTTCACGGGGAACGTGGCCGGAAGGGTGTATTTCAGACAATTCAACTCCCCATCGGCGATCACACATGTAGTTGTTCAATTGGATTCAAGCATGGATTTGTCAAAAGCCCAGTTGATGATAGCAGACGGTTCAAACAGCTGTTCTTCAATGACCAGCCTCAGCAATGCACGAATCTATAATCCTAATAATTCAGATCCAGTGGACAATAGATGCACTCCAAACACACAGTCTTCCTGCGCTGTCGGCAATCTTTCGGGAAAACTAGGGGCATTCACCTTGACTTCAGGGAAGAAATTTGCATTTAGTGACACAAACTTGCCTCTAATGGATGCTTCAAGTATAACAGAGAAGCCTCTTATCGTCTTTAATGCTGAAAGCTCAGTAATTTTAGGTTGTGCTAGTATTAAACTCCTAACAGCAAAGATGGCTTATGTCAGGTTCAGCCATCAAGGAGTTAAAGGTTCTTTGACATTCTCGCAAAGTTCTCCATTCGATCCAACACAGACAACCGTGAATCTCACAGGTCTAAATCAAAATGCTAAAGGCTATCACGTCCATTTATGGCCGGCACCACTCCAGGTTATGGCCGGGCAAGACTTATGTGGGCCGAACATTGTCAGCGGTCACTTCAATCCATATGGTAAGAATCCGAGTTCACCCGACTACCCGAAGCCAGATGTTAGTACAGATGATATGTATGAAATTGGTGACCTTAGTGCTAAGTATGGGACACTTGAAAACTTGATGGAGAAATCTGAAGTATATAAAGACTGGAATCTACCTTTGTTTGGAGAAAACAGCATCATTGGTCGGTCTGTTGTAATACACCACAATGATGCCAGCAGGTTGGTTTCAGATATGTAAACATAATACCGTTCACTCATTTTCTATATGGTCAAGTGTAGGCGGTGTTAAACTGATCACTGTTTAAAAATGCATTGAACTGGATTATTTTAAGAATCGGGCTGTCTCAACCAGAGGCGTCACTTAGGGGGTGCGGGGGGATGCGGACCGCAACGGGTGATACCATCACAAGGGGTGACACCAAAATATAAAATTCTGAATGTTACGGTTATTTTACATTGGTGGACTTAGAGGTGTTGATCTATGGGGTAAGACGTGAGGGGTGACACCATGCTCTACCACACTGGGAGACACCAACACTAGTGACGCCTCTGGTCTCAACTATATGTGAATATTTCTAACTTTTTTAGTTTATAAAACTTTTTTTTTAATAAATAAGGCGTGGCAATTAGAAAGAAGGATTTAAATGTCACACAGTAAAGTATAAACTTGTATTTTAAATTGTTCACGATCGTAAATTACAAGTTTTCAAAAATTATAACCACATTAAAATAGATAGGTGAATGATTAGGAAACAAGATTAAATGGATCCGTTCAGGAATAATTTCATACATAATAAAACAAACCCGTAAAAACAAAGTTTTTGACTATAAATCCCTTATATATGAGACATAACTAAAAACATTGATTATGTTCAAACGCGACAAACATTTACAGACTGAATCTGTCTTACCTCTCCCTTTGCTTTATAACCCGGGGGGAGGTCTGGTCACCGATCGCTGGACCGAGCTCAGCGTGACACGTAAAATGTAAACAAAAGCACGCCGGTTCATCAAACAAAACAATAACAAACTGTGAAATTGAATTACATACGTTGAATAGAGATCAACTAAAAATGCATTAATTTAAGTACGGTACGTTCGATCGATCTGAAAGTTTAATACGATGCATTGTTAGGTGACACGAGTCTATGTGCCAAATTTCAACTCGATGGCTTCACGGGAAGTGGGTCATTTTTGACTTTTGTTTTTCCGCCCGACCGACGTACGAAGAGATGATGACGGACAGAGAGACAAGATTTCGAAGTTAATATAGTGGATTTAAAAATGTATTAATTTAATATAACTTGTATATATATATATATATATAAAGCTAAAATTCAGTTATATAATATAATTAAAATGTATTATTATTTTTTTTTAAATAAAAGGTATCCTAGAATATCTTCATACTAAAACCTGTTTGCAAATGTCTTTTCGTAGATGGGTTTGTTCCAATATCAGACCAATGCACCCCGTTGTAACTGCGAGGGCTGTATTTAAGTACCCAGTGATTGGTCAGATGGTCTTCATGCAGGAACTCAACAAACCTCAGTCAGAGACCTGGGTGTTCGCCCAGCTGGACTACAATGACAACAGAGTTGGTACACTTAATAATAATTGGGCTATCAACACGAATGTGGTAAGTTGTGACCATTGCTTTACTTCTCTTACATGTGTGGCTGTGATTGTGACGATGTCTTCACTTCTCTTACATGTTTGGCTGTAATTGTGACGATGTCTTCACTTCTCTTACATGTGTGGCTGTGATTGTGACCATTGCGTTACTTCTCTTACATGTGTGGCTGTGATTGTGACCATTGCTTCACTTCTCTTACATGTGTGGCTGTGATTGTGACCATTGCGTTACTTCTCTTACATGTGTGGCTGTGATTGTGACGATGTCTTCACTTCTCTTACATGTGTGGCTGTGATTGTGACCATTGCTTTAATTCTCTTACATGTGTGGCTGTGATTGTGACCATTGCTTTACTTCTCTTACATGTGTGGCTGTGATTGTGACCATTGCTTTACTTCTCTTACATGTGTGGCTGTGATTGTGACCATTGCTTTACTTCTCTTACATGTGTGGCTGTGATTGTGACCATTGCTTCACTTCTCTTACATTTGTGGCTGTGATTGTGACCATTGCTTCACTTCTCTTAGATTTGTGGTTATAATGAAAGAGTTCTTTTTTTTCAAATGGTAAAACATACTAATTTATAAACTCAGTAGAAGCTCTCAAAACACGGCACAAAAAGGGTCGTGTTTGTGAGGATTTTGGGAGAGGGGGGAATTAGGAGGCAGAGGCGTAGCGAAGGGAGGCTGGGTACATATGTCCTCAGGGGCAGAGGTAAAGTAACAACTAAAAGTCCTAGCTGCGTCCCTGTAAAGAGATCACGTAAAACAAATACAGATGATATATGAGGGAAATTGTTTGGTGCTTTTTTAATGAAAAATAAATTTCAGCTTAATTGATCAAAGTAAGTAAAAATTTATTTACAACAAAATAAAAAATAATAACTCTCCATCGTAAAAAACACCAAAATTAAATTCCTCAATTCTTAACTCTTATCTTATCACAGACGCTCCTTCTATGCAGAAGATAGTTGCGTCCACAGACCATGACAGATGATCTGTTGGCAAGTGATGCAGCATTCACAGGCCACGGCTCTGTGGGTTCCACGCAATACCCAGCCGCCTAACTACTATGTAGTTAGGTACCCATTCGGAGCGGGGTGATCAGGGTCGCCCTAGGCCCCGGGAACAAACCCTCGCCTTCACACGGATTCGAACCCGTGACCATCGGTACGACAGTCCAGTGCGCTGCCACTCGACCCCCGCGTCCCTTAGCATCATTTGAGAATTAAAGCGTTACACTTTGTGTATTACAGACGATCCTTCTATATAGAATTGTCACACCAGTATCACGACACTGAGCTGACATCCCATTTATTAAGAAAATTGCTTTTTTTAAAATGTTTATTTTTTTATGTTGTACTGCATCCTAAGAATTATGACGAGATGCTATCGACTGATGGAAGTGTACGATGCAAATCTACAGGACCCAAATACATTGAGAGTTCGCTAAAACCACTGAACATAAGAAACGTAGGCCTCAACGGTAAGAATGCGTTGATTTTGTAGTTTCCGTGTGCTCGGTGAGCGGTTTAATCAGTTGACAGCAGTGTGGTAGCTTGACTTTTCACCAAAATTAATGGCTTGGGTTATTAGCAAAATGAAACTGGATAAAAGTGAACAATACAAAGAAACATATAACAGCTTTAGTATTTGTCTTCTCCTATATATTAAAGACTCCCACTCCCGTACGTTGCTTTGATCATTCTGGATCCTGTGTATGTTTAGAGGTTTGCTAATGTTTTTGTGAAGAGGTTACTTTACAAGGCAGCTCATCGAGGGTATCAGGGACTGGAGGTTGCAGTGCAGGAGACAATAGAAAAAACCATGTCGCCTCAACTGATCCTCATGGAAGCTTGTTCCAGTCACTGATTGTCCATGGCATTAACAGTTACGCTTGTATTGGTTTTATTTGTTTGTTATTTTCCTATCTGCCTGTCATGGCCCCACCTTTGTCTTGGCGGGATTTGGTGGAGTTTCTGTGTTTTGCTGGATCATATAATTATTTATCTTGAAAAGGATTGACAGTCAAGATTTATCATGGCCTTGGAGATAAAGCGGACTTAGAAATAATTTTTCCATTTAGTTAACTGCGTTGCCAAGCAATCAAGTTCATATATTCATAGCAACCTCAAGCTTATACATCATTTTAAAAAAATATATAATTTAACTCAAGTTTTGTCTAGAATTTAAATTCAGTTAGGGGCCGTCCATGAATGACGACATACAATTTTGGCCAATTTTTACCCCGCAAAGTCTTCACAAAGCTTTGACCCCCCACCCCCCAAAAGCCGTATTTTTTAATTGAAAATTAGCATGTAGCAAATTATTTTTTTTTGTCACTTAACTATGTATTTAGTGAAAGACTGCACTCTAATATCGTAATACGTGTGATGCCATGTAAAACGTCATTACATAAATTGAAAGCAATCATATATTCAAGTGGAACTTTTATTTAAAGTAGCGTGTTTTGATTTGACGTCACATTTCTTAAACACCCCCCTTGTCACACGTCGTCAAAAATGCGTGACGTCATTTATGGACGGCCCCTTATAGTTAATATCTATTACGATATCTAACTACCGAGGCCATTACCTATGTCACCTAACCCATGTATGAGACTGCCTCAGTCTCATGTAGACTGAAGAGATTCAAGCTTTGACCGAATGATGAAATTCAGAACTTATCTTATCTTATCTTATCTGTTTACAGACGCTCCTTCTATACAGAAGATTATTGCGTCCTACGCTTATCTATGGTTTGTGTTTAGTCCTGCATTTTTATTAGAGATTTAAATGTTGATAAAGTGTTGGTTTTCCTGGATTCTTCAGGCAACCCATTCCACGCCCGAATTCCGGACGGGAAGAAGGAAAACTTGTATGTGTTTGTTCTTGCATACGGAATAAGGAAGGTGTTTTTATCCTTATGTCTATCTGAGGGTTGTATTAAGTTATCTTTGTGTTGTATTTCTAAATTAGAATTAATTGCTTTATGTATGATTACTACTTTGCTTTTGGTTCTTCTATCCTCTAGTGTTTCAAGGTTTAATGATTTAACTAATGGTGTTATTCTTGTCAGTTTCGAATATTCTCCAGTAATGAATCTGGCAGCTCTTTTTTGAATTTGTTCTAGTTTATCAATGTTTTCTTTGGTGGATGGGTCCCATACAGAAGATGCATATTCTAGTACAGGTCTCACCAAAGTGAGGTAGCATTTTAGTTTTATATCTCTATTACATTTGTTAAAGTTTCTTTTTATAAAGCCTAATGTTTTGTTTGATTTTTTAATAACTTCATTGCCATGGGGATTCCATGATAGTTTCTCATTTATTAAGACTCCTAAGTATTTTGCATCTTTAGTTTGGGTCAGTTCTTTTCCATGAATGTAATATTTTGAATTTATTTGTTTCTTTTTCTTTGTTACTCTTAACAGTTGACACTTTTCTGGGTGGAAAGACATACTCCAGTTAGTTTCCCATTTTATCAATTCATCTAAGTCTTTTTGTAAAATTTTGCTGTCTTGTTCTGATTTAATTGTTCTATAGATTTATACAATCATCAGCAAATAACCTAACTTTTGTACCTGTTGAGATGTTGTTGGGTAAATCATTTATATAAATTAAAAAGAGTAAGGGACCTAGCACAGTTCCTTGTGGAACTCCTGAGTTAACATTTATTGGTGCAGATTTAGATCCATTAATTATTACAGTTTGCTCCCTGCCCAAAAGGAAGTCTACGATCCAGTGATGTAAGGAACCTGAGATTCCAAAGTAGTTAAGTTTTTTAAGTAAACTAAGGTGGTGAACTTTGTCAAATGCTTTTGAGAAGTCTAGTAATATTGTATCTATTTGATCATTTTTCTCTAAGCCTTTTGATAGTTCATCTATTAAACCTATTAATTGTGTTTCACATGATCTGTTTTTTCTAAAGCCGTGTTGATGTGGGCATAGGGCATTATATTTGTCAAGGTGGTTAACTATTCTACTATATATTATGTGTTCTAGTAATTTACAGGTGATACTAGTAAGTGATACAGGCCTGTAATTACCAGGGTCTGATTTATCCCCTTTCTTAAAGAGTGGAGTTACGTTAGCTAATTTCCAATCCTGGGGCACTTTACCCTGGTTTAGAGAGGCTTGAAAGAGAACTACAAGGATTGGGGACAGTTCATTGCTTAGTTCTTTTAATAACCTTGCAGGCAAATCATCTGGGCCAGTAGCTTTGTTTATTTTTAAGTTTTTTAGGAGTGAATGTATACCTATCTCATCTACAGTTATGTTACCTATTTCCTCAATTTTATTTAAATTTATTAAAACTTCCTTGTCGCCTGAGGCAGAAAAAGATGATGCAAAATATGTGTTAAGGATATTAGCTTTAGTTTCATTATCTTTATAGTTTTTATTATTTGAGCCTTTTAGTGTGGCTATTCCTGAAGGTTCCATCTTTTAGATTTGATAAAGGACCATAAGTTTTTATTGTTATCTTTGGTAATTACTATTACATTGTTTATATATTCATTTTGGAGGTTTCGACTGAGTTTTTGTGTCAAGTGTTTAATCTTTAAGTATTTTTTGTGTATCCTATATGAATAGGTAGCTTTATATTTCTTAATAAGTTCTCTTTTTGTTTGCATAGCTTTTTCAATCTAGAATTGAACCAGCATTTGTTAATTTTATTTGATGTTAGTTTTGTTGGAACATTCTCATCCATTATAGTTTTTAGATTTGTTTTTATATCTTTCCAAATTTCTTCTACTGGGCTATTTGTGTTAAATTTACTTAGGAAAGTTTGTTGGAAGTTAGCCGCTGATTGGTGTAGTTTTATTGAATTACATTTATTCCAAAGATAGATTATTCTTCTAGGTATCTTATTAATTTTAGTTTTTATTGTATTGGTGACCCTAACAATATCATGGTCGGACAGTCCTGGAATTTTTTTATAGTCTAACACTAGTCCTGGTCTATTTGTTAGGAATAAATCTAGTGTTTTATTTTTCCTTGTTGCTGTTT
This sequence comes from Ampullaceana balthica, assembly GCA_944989445.1. NCBI lineage: Eukaryota > Metazoa > Mollusca > Gastropoda > Lymnaeidae > Ampullaceana > Ampullaceana balthica. The sequence goes on from CALYLW010000558.1 coordinate 327,732, forward strand.
TTACTATCTGTTCTAGGTTTATATTGTTCATAGTGTCTAAAAAGTGTTCATTAATTTCTTTGTTAGTTTGATGGTTATCAATTGTATAATTTTTCCAACTGGTCGGGACATTGATTGCTAAACAGGAAAGTTTTCTGCTAAAATGGTATTAGTGAATTAAAAAGTCTTATCAAACCAATTTTTAAGATTTGAAATTTTGTGCTTTTTAAATATATTTCAACTTCCTGTCCTCTTGAAGATACGTCGAGCAGAAACTTTTTCACTGTCGTTGGTTTACCTTTATCTGGAGATAAGTCAATTTTGGGGAGGCCTGCGGTTATTTTCACATCCGAAAGTGGGATTTTGGCTTGTGCTCCGATTGAATTGCAACGACAAACGGTTCTGGTGGCTCAGTTCAACAAAAGTGGAATGACGGGAAAAGTACTATTTAAACAAATGCCAGGATTCGGAGCTCAGGAGACATCTTTGACAAATGAAATCACTGGCATGTCTGCCGCACACAGGTAATTATTCTTTCTATAGTACAAGGAGTGCATGACAGTGAACAATTGAATACGTTACAACGCCTAAATTAAGATCTATGTTAATATATGTGTAGTTAGCATAAAACATGCTATTATGTTGGCATCCCAGAGATTTTAATTATTTCAAAAGCCAGTAACGGATGAGGTTAATTTTAGGGATGGGGATAATTTTAAGGATGGGTTAATTTTATAAATTACCGGTATTTTTATATTAAAAAAATATCTCCAATAATTATCATTATGCAAGTAATTTTATGTTAACTTTCCCCGCATCATACCTTGTACAAAATGTCTTCACGCATCATACCTTGTACAAAATGTCTCCACGCATCATACCTTGTACAAAATGTCTCCACGCATCATACCTTGTACACATTGTCTCCAGCCATCATACCCTGTACAAAATGTCTCCACACATCATACCTTGTACACATTGTCTCCAGCCATCATACCTTGTACACCCTGTCTCCAGACATAATACCTTATATACACACTGTCGCCATGCATCATACCCTGTATACATTGTCCCCGTCAGCTTGTACAAGACACACGTAGTCATATTTGTAAAGGGAGAAGAGTTTTTGTGATTATTCCAGGCTTTGCATGATTTATTTGTTTAACAGGGCGAATATGAAAACTGTGTAATTTCTTACCATAACAAAGAGAACGAGTGCTTAAAGCAACGTTTTTGTTCAATATATAAGTCATCATATCAATACAGAATAGTTAATTCCTTTGAATTTAAATTCTAGTTTTCAGCTCTATGATCTACCACCGGGAAATGATTGCTCAAATCTTGGTTCAGTTTACAATCCAACAAATGTTCCTGATACTAGTGTGTTTGATACTGATGACAGTTATAAGGTGGGTCACCGTTTACCGAAATATTTCATTAAAAAGTCTCATTAGTGAGATGTAATAACATTAATATGATTCAACTCTTGATTTGAACATTCTTTTAATTCATTTCTGAACAGGTAAAATGGTTCTGGCTTTATATCCATGTAAATTTAAATATTTAATTGACATATTCTTCGTTTGTACTACTTCGACACTGTTGTAAAATATGCAAAATATCAATAAATTAAGCAAGTTTCACAAATAACTTTGATTAAAACAAGTATGGAGCATGTTGTGATATTATCAATAATCGAATTATAAGGCAGGAAATCTGCCTAGAGCTGGAGTAAAGGAGTGGAGCAGTATGAATCTGCCTCTGACAGGCTACACAAGTATTTTGGGAAGGTCTTTGGCCATTGTGGATGAAAGCAAAACTATTGTAACTTGCACTAAAATCAACATCCAGTTGTCTGACTTGGAGGGACAACTTGTCACTGCAGTGTCTAATTTTACTGGAGAAGTTATTGGTACAATTTTTATGGTAAGTTAATAATTTTTAAAAACCATTTCCGTCCATGTTTTTTAAAAGATCTAGGTTCTACTTTCTTATATCACTATTATCACACACACACACACAGAAGAAAATTATGACCAGATTTACTTAGAGATACATACTCAACTTTATTTATAGAATAGCTTTTATTTTAAAATATATTAAATGTGTAGCAGAATTTCATGAAATCATTAAATAGTAGCTGAATCATTACTGAGCTAAGGCTTCAAACTCTAGCAAGTTTTCCAAATATTTCTAAACATTGCTCTTTTCATTTTCTAGTATCAAACTGTATTTAGAGATGGTACCATGAGTGATACATCAATAGTTGCTGACTTAAAATATTCTAATGGAACCAAGGTAAACTGTCAGATCATTTTAAAAACTCAAAGATAACATAAATAAGTAATACTAGATGTGACCCGCGGCGTAGCATACGCCGCAGACTTGCTCATAGTCCATAGATAGTGCAAAGAAAAGGGGTGGGGGAGAACGGACACAAACTACTGACGGGAAGTATTTCGGACATCGCGATAATTTCTGCCTCGCCACCAAATACCCCTGAAGTATTCATGTTCAGAAAGTATAGTTGACGAGAGTGTATGACTAATTTTCCGTCACTGAGCACAACGGAGAGCACGACGCCGAAGTTATCCCAATGTTGAGAAACTTGAGAAACAAAGTTTACAGCCAAGTTGCGAAGTCATGTTCGAAAAGAAAGGGGTAAAAGAACGGGCACATACACAAACATTTTTGAAAGTTTAAAAAGTAATGTCTTCGACCTTCCGCGTGTGAAGCGAATGTACTAACCACTACACTAAGAAATACATGTTATTCTGTGAAAGAACAACGAAAGTCAACTCAAGATCCACCACCTTTGCTTGCCAACCATAAACTGATTGGTCGGTGGTTGACCCCCACGAGGGTCATTCGTCATGCTCGTATGCACATCCCCGTTTAAGTTTAATTATATATGTTGCAGGCAATGTGCGAAATCAGACATTCAATAGAATGCCTAGGCAATGTATAGAATGTCTGATTGTTTCAGGCAAAGTATGAAATTTGTAAAACGTTTGCATACTTTGCCTAGGCATTCTACAGAATGCCGGATATCGTTTAGGCAAAGTGTGAAAAGAGCACAACAAAAGCCTTTATTGATAATTATTGATAATTACGTATTTTAAAGTGGAAATAATACAAATTAAAGCTCAGTATTATTTTTTCGAGGTCTTCCTCTGTTTCCACATCTTGTAAATCATCATCAGGTAGGGACGACTTTGTGAGGCCTACTTTAGCTCTGAAGCCAAAGAGAGCTTCGTATGGTGATCGCATAATGAAAAGTTCTGTTCTTCTTGAGTTGGACGAACCGTAACCCCTCACTTCAGCGGCCAGTTATTTCATTTTACATCCAAGCTCACAGCATATTTTCAATGTCCTAGCTAGCTCTTTCGACGCTCCCCTGGCTTTGTACGTGGCGCGGCTTACCTTGAACTTAATCTTCAAGGTGGGCCAGTACTTCTTTAGGCTGCTTACCACATTGTTTGCAAATTACCTGCCGTTATTGGACTGTAGAATCATTGGAGCACCAAGCAACGTAAATATGTCTACGAGCTGGTATGCTACTTCTTTCGCCCTCTTTGTCTTCCGGGCCCTGAGAACTACGAACTTGGTGAGATGATCTTGATACACCATTATAAACTTGTATTCCCCCATCAGAATGTGATTGAAATCAATGAGGTTTTCCTGACAACGACAGTTGAATTTCGAAAAAGCCATTGGCTTGACCACAATAACATTTTGAGGCCTTTTTTTCTGGCAAGATTCACTAAGGTTAATGTACAGTTCAATATCATGACGGGTGGCGTTCTTGTATTTGGGCGAAAGTTTTTTCAACATTCTGTTCCGTCCTCCATAACCAATGGCCAAATGAGCTTTATAAAGTCCGTCAAATATCTCGATCTCCGCGACGTAAGACAGAATGGCACTCACGCCTTCTTTAATAGGGTAGATCAACTTACTCTTATTTTCCACCATCATGAAATCATAGTGTTTCACCAGCCAATAGTCCCGTGGGTCTTGCTTAATGGTGGTCTTAGCCATTTTCACATCGTCCACCAACTTTGGTAATAGTTTTTTTGTTAAAACGCTGCTTTTAGCAGCATTGGCTCTTACTTTAGATATATCATTGTAGTACCGTCGTTCCATGTCAACATGGCGTGATTCCTGTCCTAGCACTACAATCTCTTCCGCAGGCCTTGATTAACCTTAGCGATAGGCAAACAAGGCACGTGCATTGGGCACTGGGCACCAAGCGTTTGGGGGAGCACCACAAGTCCTCAAGAAAAATTTGTATATTATTCATAATCGACATGACGTTAGAAAATCGCAAATGTAATATTAAATCGCACAGGGGCGGATTAAATGGAAGGCTGATTTGTGCTAAAGCCAAGGCCCCCCAATGATTTAAGACTAAATTTAGGGACCCCAAACTTATTAAATTGTATAATAAAGTGGCTGGACAGAACCCCAGGCGGATTTGCAGCCAGGGGCCCTGTGCAATCTTAATCCACCCCTGAAATCGCTTTTAAAGGGACAAATATGTGACATTCTCATTGGAGGGCTGAGTCACGTAGACTCTTATAGCCCGGCCTACAATACCAACGGCGAGCCTCAACATAAGGGCGTCGCCATGGAGATATTCCTCCACAGTGCGTGGGCTGTCTTTTTTGCGCAGAATTAAATTTGATAATGTACTTTGCCAGATGTAAATCTAGAATAAAGAACTTTAAAATGTAAAGGTTTGCTTTATCTGACTTTCTGACCTATTTAAAAAGTTACAGTATGTTTGTCTATTATTATTAAAAAATAATTAAACATTAATTTTAATACAGAAATAACATATCGTAAGTTTTATTTGAGTGATACTAGTACAAACATACGTGTTAATAGCGGCGTCACCAGGGTGTGTGTCATCCAGTTCGGTAGGTCATGGTGTCATGCCCTCACCCCATATGCCAAAGCCAAATAACGAGGCATACATAATTTTACCCTTTTGGTGTCACCCGGTGCGGTCACCATCTCCCGCAATCCCTTGTGACGCCCCTGTGTGTTAACAACTGTTTTGTTTTGTTGCTTCATATTGAACATATCAGCGGTCAGTGGGGGATCGGGGCAAAAGGGGGCACCCATGTGGGTTTGTGCCTCGGGCACCAAGATGGCTTAATCCGGCCCTGCTCTTCCGGCATGGTCACACAGCAATCCAAGGGGAAACGTTATGGGAGAACTCTGTGGAATCGCAGCCGGATGATGTAAACTGATGTCATGAGAAGAATTTTGGCCATATTGTCTGTGATTTGGTAGTGGAACCTCGTACCGGCTAAACGCCGTCTTTAAATTATAATAACTTTCAACACTCACAAGCTTCGATCGCCATCATCAAACAACATCCAAAGCGCCACCGCCTACAACAGCGGCTGGAAGAATGGCGAGGGTAGGCAAATTACATATTTTTCCGGCCGACAACTCGACATTCTATAGAATGCTTCGGCAATGTATGAAATAGCAATCATTTCATACTTTGTCTGAAACCATCAGGCATTCTATACATTGCCTAGGCATTCTATAGAATGCCTGAATTTCACACTTTGCCTGTAACATATAGATAGATGGCTGATCACCTTTTTGTTTGATATCTTGCTTTGTTTTTCATGATTTCCTTTATTTCCTACTTTCTTGATATACTGATGACATACAATTCAATAATTTTCCATATCTACTATTTACATAACAAGTCTTTATTTTAAAAGAAAAAGCCTTGGAATAATTTATGCTTAATGTCATTGGGAACTTCCATAAATATTGTCCAGGGAATTTTTACACCCTTCACCCCTTTTTTCCATACCTTTTCAATACGATAGTGACAATAGGGAACTTCCATAAAAACTGTACTTGCATGTATGTATCTTTAACCCTACAGTATTAAAGTCACTTATCGAAGGTTTAAAATGTTCTAAAATTTTTTTAATTTGTTTATGAAAAGCTCAATTTAAAACTAAATTATACACAACAAATAATGAACTTCCAGTTGCATTTCTAATTGGTGGTCGAGTGGCAGCGCGCTTGATTGGCGTACCGATGGTCATGGGCTCGAATCCATGTCGCGGCAAGGATTTGTTCCCGGGGCATAGGGCGTCCCTAAGTCACCTAGCTCCTAATGGGTACCTAACACTAGTTAGGCGGCTGGGTAATGCGTGGAACCCACTAAGCCGTGGCCTGTGAACGCTGCATCACTTGCCAACAGATCATCTGTCATGGTCTGTGGACGCAATTATCTTCTGCATAGAAGGAGCGTCTGTATTGATAAGATAAGATAATTTTATGCGTATGAGAAATAAAAGAGATGATGTGAGATATCAGAAATGATCTAAACTCTAAAGCTCTTCCTCCTCCTCCGCCAACTGCAACACTTTCTTAGGTCCCCTTTTGAGTGCAACATGCTTAATGGATGGATTCTTTCTTTATCATCAGACATTACATCACAATTGGCACGTCCACACAAGTCCGGTCAGCGGAGATGCTAATTCTTTGACAGGGAGATGTGACAGCACAGGTCCTCATTTTGACCCATATCATGCAATGGTTGCTAAGGTATTGATATATATTACAAGCCAGTATTTCAGGAATATAAGAAATATGCATATAATAAAAGTACTACATTATACCTAAGTAAAAATTAACCCCAGTACTATTATGAAAAATGCAAATAAAAAATTTAAGTTGTGAACAATATCATCAGTTAGCATTAGAGTTGCAAAATGTAAGAGTAAATGTGTAAAAAAGACAAGGACAAAAACTCCAACATAAAGTTTTATTGCAATTCTAAATTATTATATTTCCTTTAGATTTTTCACTTCTTAGTGTTTCCTGATCTGCTTTTTAAGCTCAGTGATTTAATTCCTTTTTTTTGTCTATGTGATGATTTTACATTAGGCCAACTACCCTGAAGAATGCAGCCCAATGAATCCATATCGTTGTGAGCTTGGCGATCAAGCTAAGAAAGCTGGAACTTATGACATAGGGGGAGGGAAAAAGGATTTTACAGATGTTGATTTACCACTGTATGGGCAATTTTCAGGTGAGTTGGAAATAACTGATGAACGGTAGTGTGTCTTATGTTGTAGATCCTCTCCTGTCAACAGGGGCGAGTTTTAATAACACGATTATCAACTTGTTACTAGTAAATGATTTTGAAAACAATTAAGTTTAAAACACTTTATATGAGTTTGTTAAGCATCTGTTTGAAATAAACTTGAAACTCATTTTGGGTTCAATCAAATTTTTAATTTTCTCTAACAACATCTTTTGTGTTAAGAGAGACCTTTACTTAATGGTCGATGAAAGAAAAAAAAACATACTGTTTTAAAATCTGTAAAACAAAATTGTTATTTAAGTTATTGTACTAATGTCTAAATGTATTTGTTTCATTAGATTATTTGTAATTTTTAAAAAACATTCTGTCTGGTCTTGTCTTATCTATTTAGACTAATATAGAGGCTCCTTCTATGCAGAAGATTATAGGTCCACAGACCATGATGTAAAATGTATAACTCTTCAAAATGTTCCTCTTGTATTATTTATTGCTTAAAGAATTACAAGTGTTCAATGTATATTTGATTTAGTACTGGGGAGAGCCATTGTCATACACACTGCAGAGAAAGGGGCACCAAGACTGTCTTGTGCTGACATTATTCCAGTTGATGATAAATGCATAACTATTGAGTTAACAAAAAATGCCAGTCTCAACAAGTAAGTTTTAAAGGTGGCCTATACATAATATATTATTGATATTTTCAGTAACTGATGGAAAGTAATGTGATTGTATATGTATTTAATGAAATACCTATTAGATTTATTTCAAATCTTGCTCCAACAATGTGTCCCATATTTTAAGTTTATAGCAATAATTCTTATAGGCTTCAGATTGCAATTGAAGAATTCTTAATTTAACAGGAGAGATGTGGCTAAAGTCTATGCTACAGCTATTGGTTCAAGAACAGAAGAAGTTATTGTCAACTATATGTCTGATTCCGACAGTAAATCCAAAATTTGTGTGCATTTCTCAGGTACAAGAATTTAAATATAAGTTTTAATGAGTTACTCTGTTAAATAAAAATACAACATTTAATTCTATTTTCTTGAATTATTGAAAAGGTTATTTACAGGATCTGATTTTAAATTTATGATAGATGATGTGTTATGTATAATAAAATCACATTTAGCAACAATAAGTTAGTGCTATTTTTAAAAATTAAAATCATTGTTATTTTGATTACAAATTCAATAAAATTTATCCCTTGCAAATAGTGAAGTTATATCAAAGTACAAGTATATCATATGAAAAATATTGATAATTTTAAAATAATTTTTCTAGGTTTTAACAGAGAAGTCTTGATTACAAAATTTGAAAAATTTATAACCAATTCTGAGAACTACAGAAGCATGGGAGCATATGCACCAATTGTGATTAATGCAGCAAGTAAGAAAACTTTTCTTCTGCATTTAAATATTGTTTTAACAGCAAATTACATTTACAAAAATGTAGTGGAATAAAATAATATTAGCAACTAGACTTCATTACTGAGCTATTTTATGACCAGTACACAAGTGAACGATCATTGACATCATTATAACAAATAGATAAAACAAATGTAGATGCTCAGTGTTTAAATAGGATATTGAATTCTTGAGGTAGTTGAGAAAATGGTTGGTATTTTAATAATTATTTTTATTTATATATTTCTCTCTACAGACTCCAATGGGCAATCTGTGATTTTAGGAGCAATGATACTTCTACTTTATGTGTTCAACAAATTATAAGAATTCTACTTATGCCCAAAAAAAAATATAAATAAAAAAACACAATGATCTATGATTTGAAAAGAGGAGATGATACAGAACAATGCTATAGTCTGCCTATTCCACTTCTTGTATATCAGGACTTACTATACAACATGAGTTAAATTTACCCCTTCCCAATTCTTCATTAAATATAAAATGATGAAATATATATATATTTTTAGATAACTTCAATGTATTTATTATTACAAAAGTTGATTTTAAAAAATTAATATTTTTCTTTGGTGCCAACAATATCCCGTTTTACATTAATCACAAAATGATTTTTTGAAAATCTGAGGTCATTATGTCATTCAGAATATTTAATTTTAAGATAGTATCTTCATATGTAAACCTATTTAAATATTTTCTAGGAGATGAAATCTTCATCATTTGCTGAAAACTATTTAAAATTTTTCTAGGAGATGAAATCTTCACTCTTTCTGAATACTTATTGAAAGTGAAATTTAAGTAAAGCATCCAAAAATGAATGAAAACCATTCTTTTTATTTCCTTTAAAAAAATGTTTTTTTCCTTACCAATTTGACTTTCATAAACTATGACACAAACATTAATTTAAAATATCCAACACTTAAGTGCTGACACATCACAAACCTATTTTTTATATGCACCATAGCAAAACCTATCCAATGGGTTTGTATATTTTAGGTGAGGAGTTTACTGAATAATCAAATGTCTTTAGGTTTTTTAATTAAAAAATTCCAAAGGTTTCATAGTAAACTGATATATTATCTCTTTGAAATGAACATGAAGATTGAACTGAAAGTCAATATCAGTAGATCGTTAAATTTTTATAATAACTGTAAATGTGGGAAAACATTTTTATTTACATTTATTTACTACTAAACAATTTGAAATCAATTTTCCCTTTAAGCTGCTTTCAGCCGCAATGATATCTGACCGATGCTGCAGAGCAGTTAAGAATTAACACACAAATAATTTTGTTAAGGATAATATAATATCAGTTTTTGTTGTGGGTGTAAAATTTTGCAGAAAAAATGGATGCTGTACAACTTTGCATACAGGTTTCTTTTATTTTGCTCACACACCAATGGGCCTTAGAGGGAATTTGATTGAAGGAATGAATGATTAAGTTTTGTGCTGACTAAATGGATACTTATGCTTATGACTTTGTTACATATGAATGTTCATTAATTTGCATTGCATTTTTATGTTAGTTTGAACATTTCTGCTAGAGGGCAATGCAGAGTGAATAAGAGCAATTTGTGAGTGCACTATTTTTTTTACTATCTGACCCAAAAGTAAATCTTAATAAGAGTTTTCTGGAGTAAAAAGAAAAATTTGATGAAAGCACTGAAAAATTTACAACTATTTATTGGAATATATATTGGGCTATATTAATCAGCCAAGGTTAGTGTATCACAAAGTTTTGGCCCACAGACTACTTGCCAGCTACTAACATTAGAAAAGCATCAAAACTGGAAATCTATTTCATAGCTTCCTATAGTGAACTTTGATACTTAAAAACAAGATTGTGTTGTGCTTGAAAAAAAAATTGTCCCCCCCCCCTTTCTAATAATTTTTTGGTATGTTGTTTATTTTGTATATATATATCCATGTATGTACCTATGTCAATTTTAATACAATAACAATTTTAAAAATTATGTCATAAAACTAAGTTTAACAAATTAATTTGTAACATCTAAATTTAGCATAACTAATAGCATTTTAAGTTAAATGCAGATAATAAATCTCAAAAGGACCTTGGTGCTATGGAAAACTTAATCTAATAATTTAGTTTGGAAACACTGCTCTACACCCTAATCCGAACAGGCAAAGTGGCAAAAGAGAATTAGACTTCACTGGTAAAAAACTAATTATAGCCTGCAAGAATATTGTTATAAGAAAGACTGAAACTTTGGCCTACTTAATGCACTGGAGCTTTATAATTTTAAGGTCTTTGTCCCCCTCTAGATCAGGGGTTCCCAACCTTTTTTGTACTCTAGAGCACATTCTAAAATATCGGAAGGGTGCCTATTTTTAATCGATAAACTCCTTCCATAACTTCTCATTTTTCCATAATTATTTTCTTATATTCATAATTTATTAATAAATAATAAAAACAAATATTTCAAAATAATAAAATTATTATTCAAATTGCATACACAAATAGAAATATATTTACAAAACGTAAACAAAAAACACAAATACAAACAAAATATTTTATTAAAAAATATAATGACAATGTGTCAATGTGATCTTTGGCACAGCTTATCATTGGCCAGTGCCTCATAATTAGGAGAGTATGACGGTTATCCTGTTAGCAAAAAATCATAAAGATGCTCATCGGTGAGTCGAGATCTATATCTTGATTTTATTAAGTTTATGTTTGAAAACAATGATTCGCATAAGTATATAGAGCCAAAAAATGATTCAATTTTATGAGCCGCTTTTTTAAAAAAATGGGAACTTTTCTCTGTCCACTGTATTCCAAAAGTCCTCTGATATTAAGGATTTTAGCAAAATATAATTCTTAAGGTCCAAAATTTCTAACTCTAGTTCTTCTGTCTTACCTTGAACAAAATCTGCAATACATACAGCCATTTCTATTACATTGATTTTGGAAGTAAAAGGATTGATACTGAAGGAAACAATTGTCTCGATATGTGTTAACTGCAAAAATCTCTGGTCAAACTGTTTTGTAACACTTGAAGATGTTTAAAAAATAATGACCCGTTTATTTTATTGTTACCTAGCATTTTCTTTATGTGTGGGAAATGCACGAGAGAATATATCTGCAGATGTGATATCAACAAATCCAATTTTACTTTTGATGACCTTACAGAGGGTATCATTTCAGCTATTTTTTTGGTTTCCCTTGCAACTCCAAATTTAAAGAATTCAATTTTTCCATGATTTCTGCGAGAAATCCCAAATCAATCAGCCAGCGAGAGTCGGCTAGTTCATCATAATTTTCCTTTTTATCGTTTATTAATGTTTTTATTTCTTCAATTAAACTCACAAATCATGTAAGAACCTTTCCTTTACTGAGCCAACGTACTTCAGTATGCAGATAAGATAATGTTCTTTATCTTCAGTATCTTCTAAAAGGGCCTTGAAAAGTCAGTGTTGCAAAGGAGCTGCTCGAATAGAATTGATTGTTTTTGTAACTATTTTCATAACAAGTTCAAATAGCAATATTTTAAAACACAGAGCTTCCTTGTGCATAATACAGTTGTAGGAAATAAAGTTTGAAAATGATTCATCCTTCTTGCAGAGGGCAATAGATCCTGTTTTTACCTACCATTGCTGGTGCCCCATCGTTGGTTATCACAGACAGCTTGTGCAAAGGCATATTTATTGACTTGGCGTATGTTCTGAATGTATTATAAATATCCCCACCCCTTGTCTGTCCTTTCATAGGTAATATTTGCAACATATCCTCTTTTACTGTGAAGTTACTAAATACCATTACCACAATAACTGCTAACTGTGCAGTGTCTGATATATCTGTTGACTCGTCAAATTGTAGCGAGAACCAGTCACATATTTACAACTCAGTCTTTAACTGAGCTTGTATGTCTGTTGTAACTGCATGTATTCTTCTTGTGACGGTGTTATTTGACAACTGTAAGTCTTGTATTGCTGAGACAATCTTACGTTTGTTTGAAAATCCATCAAACAATAAGCCCATCAAAAATAGTTCCTGAAACAACTCACCATCAATGAAAGGTTTCTTCTTTTTTGCGAGCATGTGAGAAATTTTGAAAGAAGCAATTGTGGCCTTTTTTAGAATTTTCCACATGTCTAGTGAAAACAGTCTGTTGTGCAGTTGATTTTAGGTGACATATTTTTTTTCTTTCTTACTTCCTTCAGATTTAAGTGGATAACTCACATCAAAAGTGGCATGAATTGTCTGAAAGTGATGTTCAACATTATGTGGTTTTTTTTTGGCACTGCACCACACAACAAACAAACGCATTTTTTTTCAAATTAATGAAACAATATGATTGCTCCCAGTCAGTGTTAAAAGTGTAGGTTGGTTGTCTTTTACTCGGTCCACTCATTTTAGGGCTAAAAAAATAAATAGTAATCGAACTACAATATAATAATGTTATAGCTCAAGTCTGTTCTACATTTTATGAATAAATGTATTATAACAAGGACTATAAACTATCCCCACAGTCAGAATAGATTATCGCTTATTACTATAAGAGATTACGTACCCCGCTTTTAGCCCGCTAAAAATGTTCAGAAGGAATATCAAAACTCCTAATTCGTGTTTCGTCAGACGAAGATGTCTCCTAGCTAACTGTCGTGACCCCAACGGGGCAGCAATCGCAATGACAACAAAGCGGTTCCAGGCGGTGAACACTAGTTGCACATCACTCCTTGTACACGCCGAAAACACGAAGTGAGCCGATGATCGCAGAAGCAATCATAGTCATGTGCCAAGTGTTTTAGCGCCTTCGCCGTTCATCGGCTCAGTTCGTGGCATTCGTTCACTTTGGGTTTTCTGCGTGCACAAGGAGTGATGTGCAAATAGCACTCCCTGTTCCAGGCTAGCGTGAAGTTTGCAGTCTGGCTAGCAGCTAGACAAGTTGCGACAAGTACTGTCAGCAAAGGAACCACTCATACATGCAATATTGCAAACATACAAACGTATTTAATAAACCTAGGCACTCAAAACAATTAAAACTCTAACAAATAAATAAAAATTATTCACATTTAATAAATGTTTATAAAAAAATTATGTCTCTGTCGAAAAGTGGCGGGCACATTCGAATTGTTCCGCGGGCACGGGGTTGGGAACCCCTGCTCTAGATACACTACCAAAAGCTTTTCTTCTCTTTGGATTCCAGCACATAAAAAGACAGGCACACAATTTTATAATCGTTCAATTCATGACCATTGATTTTCAAAGGGAAAAATTCTAAGCATGAGAAACTTTATTTTAAAAATAATTACATTGGTAAAAAATTTGGACTAGAGTAGTTGTTTTTTACCCTGAAAATGGGAATAGACAATGAAATATATTTTATCATACATTATAAACTGAAATAAAATATAAAATTATAGTTATTAAATTTTTTTTAAAAATTAAGTTTAGCCACGACTTTTGGTCACTGTATTACTTTCTATCTCTAGTACTTTGTAATGGACCAATAACAAATAATAAAATGCTAGTTGTACTTGTAAAGAAAAAAATTGAATCTTTATTAATCAGCTTAAGTAAAAACCATGGCATTATAAGCTTTACCAAATCTTAGATTAATGTTATAACCAATTAACCATAAATTATTTCAATTAATTATCACAGATATCTTCATTCAACATTGTCAGCGCAATGGAAACCTATAGTTCTTCAACAATTCAGAATAGATGAAATGATCGCAGTTTACATTCTGGAAAATTATATTTCCCTTTTTTTAATTTAAAACTTATTATGCTAACTGTTATTTAATTTTATTAGGATTATCAGGCGTTAAATTAATGCCCTCATTAAAAAAAAACAACAAGGCAGCACAAACAATTCATTCAATCGCATTTATTACAACAAGAAAATAAAAACAAATAAAAGCATACAATAGGTCTTTAACAATAATTTATGTCATAATTTGGGAGAACAGAAAGATATGCTACCATCCCTAGCACCTGCAACAAACATACAGTGAACCGGTGAGAATGTACTGGCCAGTATGCTGCTTTTCTGTCCTAAGGTCATAGCTATTTGACACAGGGGACTTGGTGTCAGTGGCACACTGTCACAGAGTTCAGAACAACCGCTATTGAAGGCCAACAAACGAACACAGTTAGCAAAAGGAGATGCCAGTACTCTGCCATCGGGACTAAAGCTTTGCTCCTTGATAAAACCCCTTCCCACATTGGGTTCTTCCGAGTAGAACAGGAGCCTCGGTTTAACATTGCGAATACCCATGCGTGAGAGCCTTGGGGACAGAAGCCTGGGGCTCTGATCAAGATGTCGCAGGGTCGGCCTCCTCCTTGTACGCCCACGCGCTAGTTGAGATAAGGCCGTCTGATAGTAGACAAGATCTCTGGGCGACCTGTCACTGATGGCATCAATGCTGATGAGAGACTCTGGTTGCCTACTAAGATCTCTAAGTTCATTACTTTCTGGAGGGGAATCAGGAAAGATACTACGAATCCTCCTAGGAATTGTCATGTTAACCTCCCTTGGTTGGTCAAAACTGAAAATATTGTCACTAATGGGAAGCTCAATTTCATGACTTAAGGAAGAACTTGATAGATCCTCACCAGAAGTGTCACTTGAGGATGAAGACAGTCTACTGTGGGAAGGAGATAGGCCATTTGGTGTCAGTGAGCCTGTGCTCAAGGGTTCTTCATCATAACTATTGAGTTCATTACTGTTGGGATCTTCATCACTGCTGTCACTATTACCTGCGCTATACAACCGATCCAAAACAGAGCCAAAAATACGTTGTGACACATCACTGGATAATAAGGGATATGCTAATGAACTTCTTGCAAATGATAGTGATGAGCGTCTTTGTGTTTGTCTGTCTAATCTTAAACTGATGTCATTATCATCTGCTCTGTCAGTAGAGCTGACAGTTGGCGCACCCGATTCCAAATCACTGTTACCATGTGCGGCCTGAATATCATGAACACAGGTCCACTGTAACAAAAAGGTAGAAAGAATCATTTGTTTCAAACCTGAACAGTAAATGCCCTCCAATTTAATTCAAATAGTTCAACTTTATAAATTTCTCACAAAAACCTCAATGTAGCTACTTAGCTAGCCTAATCTAATAGAAAGCTGGCACATTTTGGTTGACACTGATGTATCCTCATTAAATGGAATGGTAATTAGTGCATATAACAAAAACTAAGACTATCAAGAGAGTTTTTATTACCTCTGATTCTTCATCCAGTGTAGTATTTCTTGATGCTATACACCATCCCTGGGGGTGAACCTGTATATAAACCAAAATTAATTAATATCCCCTTTGAACATTATGAATCATCTAAAATTATACAACACTTTCCATTACTTTCCTCTAGCGCTTTAGGAATAAATACATTATACAGCTCATCTCTGTGAGAAGCCTTCAATTTACCTGCATTGTTGATATAGACTCTGCTTTATCTGCATCAGGAAAATCACAAATGAACTCTACCCTATTTCGTTCTCGAGTAAACATGTGGTTGTACTGCAATGCATGTTCAAACGGTGTGTTCATAAGCTGCATAAGTCGATACAGGTGGGGTTTGAATCTGTTAAAGAAATATATTATTAAACAAGGATTACAATCAAACAAGTCAGACTCTTATTATTTTAGCGAGGATGATGATGCCTACAATTTTCAGGTTGTAAGCACTGATTTTCTTTTCCTCAATAATGATAACTATATCCAGTTAGTTGAGTTAGACTGACAAAGTTAAAAAGTTCTCTTAATAACAGATGTAAAGAACCCAGAAAGGAACATGAATGAAGATATATATATAGATATATATAATTAATGTACTAACTAACAGCAGATGTACTAAAATGGGCAGTAGACAAATGTCTTAAAGTTAATGTCACAAAAAATTTTAAAAACAATTTACAAACCCTTGAAGATCATCTTTAAGATAATCCAGATCCAGGTCATGTATCAATAAGAAGTATCCACCTAATGTTGAAACTATCAATGTCTTTTCATCTGGTGTCAGTTTTGTTCTCATGATACCATTGATAAAGAACAAAGGTTCTGCTTTTTCATTTTCTGAATAACTGTAATAAAAATAAATCTCCTTATATTGATTAAATTTTATACTCTCTATGTTTTAAAATTTCCATAATACAGTAATACCTTATTACTTTTCATTTCCTATTCTCACTCTGAAATTTCATTATTTCACTATTTTTTACTGGTATGCAGTGTACTCATTTTTATTAAATTTTATTTTCAAGACTTTTGAGGTAAATAAGCATTCTCTACAGATTTTCCATAAAACTTAGGACCAGCAACATAACATTATTACGAGGCCTTCAAAAAAGACAAATGAAATTACATTTCATTTTATTAGTTTTATTTGTTTTTGTTTATTGGTTGAGGGAGACTTTTTGCTGAAACATTACCTGTTCTGTGACATCTTGTCAAACCTATATATACCTTGTTTTAACAACATATATATTTCTCCAAATATAAATAAATCCCCCTTTGAATTTTTTCATTTTTCATGGGGGACATAACTTCATGATATGCCGGAAATAACTGCATTAAAAATTCAAAAAGCAATGGCAACACTTAAGTTTTTCAATTACAAACATTTATTTCTCTTGCATTGTATCTGAGATAGGCAATAACCAAAAACATATTTTTATTTTTTTCAAGCCTAAAAATAGTAAATAGAAGACACAAAAAAATAGTATATGTGTTTAACTATGTGCACTCACTTATTTATGTCCCAAGCAAAAATGTTTCCGTCAAAGCCAGATGTGATTAGCTTTCCTTCTGATGAGCTGTATTCAATGTTTTTCACCCAACTTGTATGACCTTTTAAAATCCGAATCTCTTGACTTAAGTACCTGGCATCCCACAATCTAACAGTGTTGTCATCTGAACAAGTGGCAAAAGTTCTATTATCTAGGAATCTGTAACAAAAACAGCTTACATTTTATCATTGACCTTTATTTCTAAAAAATATATTTAGTTTTAAATGTAAGTTTTTTAAAAGAATAAGTAAGTTTCTTTATGCAAAGGTGTCGCTCTCAGTGGTATTTACTTTGAGAGATTAAAAAATTGGCAAAGAAACTGTGACAGCAGCCAGTGAATATAAGCATATTCCTTTTGTAGGAGCAGACACAAGTCTGAATGTTCATTCAGCAACTGAGCCATGGGTTGTGCTGTGTCCATTTTAAAATACCTATTCACATCATAACAGTACAAGCGCAGACATTTCCAATGGTCTAAAATGCATTTAATCTATTCTGACACGATTTCTATCCCAAAAAATTCACACAATTTTCATAAAACTTATGAACAGCAACATGCCATTATTACAATGAGACTGATTTTAAAAAAATCGATTTAATAACCTAAATGTCTTGTAAACACAAGATAATAAAAGTATTACCTTAAAATTTCATAAAATCTACTAATTTTATTACATGTACATTTTGTAAATATTACCTTATACAATTAACACAGTCGGTGTGAGTCTTAAATCTTCGTCCTATAAGTTTTGCATTATGTGGATCATAAAGTAGCATACACTTGTTTTCACATGCAGCAGCTAATAAGGATCTAATTTGTGAAAAAACAAAACAACGTTAAATGAGTTCAAACTCAAACCATTTTATACATACAATGATAATAATAATAACCCCCTTTCCAGTCCATGATGGACTATGGGGCATGAGAAGTAGCGTTCACAAGTTTTATTTAGCCACCACAAACGAGCAAGGGATTGTTTGGCTAGCACAATGCCCCGGGGGCCTTGCCAGCACAGAGAATAGAACCCGTGACTCTCTTCTGTCTTGGTTCGGCAGTCCAGCGCGCTACCGCTAGACCACCACGGCCCTACATACAATGATAGTTTGAGTTTATGGAGACATATAAATAGTATATTATATTTTTTAAATTAGCATTTACACTTTCCCAAAAGATGAAACTTGTTTGCATAAGCAGAATAAATTCAAATGGACAAAATTACATTATGCCAGGAGGAGTTTTTGTAATGTAACTTAAATAAAGACACCAGTATAAGTTCCTATTTTGTTTTTCTTTCTGTTCCAGTACTTTTCTCCCAAAAGTACTAAGAATTATAGATTTTTTAAAAGTTTACCCATCAGAAGAAAATCCAAAACCAAACACAGCTCCCCAGTTAAGGCCATCAGAAGGTGTTGATTCTGTTGTTTTATTAGGTACCACAGAACTGTACAGTGATGAAAACAATTTATCTTTCCAGCCAATTCTATTTCTCTGACCAAGCTCCCGGCTGGTTATGTACTTGTAAGATGAATAACTCATATTTCTGAAATTGTAAGTAAGAAAGTGTTTTAGAAAAGCACACGAGAGCCTGTTATCATATAATTAGAAAAATCGACCTCACTACCTGTAACCACACAACCAGAGTAAACAAGAGCAAGACTCAGTCAGTAAAGTAGCTCAAGTTTTGTCTGCATCTTGTTAATGGTTTATTTTAAGCATTATGTTTTTGGTGGTTTATTAAAGTCCCACTCTTTTTCCAGCCTTGCTCAAAGCTCTGATTTTCTGCCGCATTTCTTGTTGTCTATGGGGTAGTGAAGCCTTGTCATCTGCAAATTCCAAGTATTCCATTTTTTAGTTAATGTCCACTGTATTCCTCTCCCTGGCATTGCTTTTTTGTGATACAATCTAGTACAAAGAGGATCAGAAGAGGTGTCTTGTCTTATCTATCCAGACGCTCCTAATATACAGAAGACTATTGTGGTGAGAACGTATTGGCAAGTGACCCGGCCTTCACAGGCCACGGCTAAGAGAGTCCATGCTATTCTCAGCCGTCTTTCGGACAGGTGTCAGGGACACCCTTGGCCCCGGAAACAAATCCTTGCCTTCAAAGAGATTCAAACCCAGCCGAGCGCGCATGCCACTCGACCAACGCATGCCTTAAAATAATAAGACATCCTTGCTTTACGTCAGTATCAATATAAAATTCATCTGACAGGCTGCCTTTATTTACCACTGGCAGGTAAAATATATATTTTTGGTGATGTTTATTATTTTTTTTGAAATTCCATAGTGGCTCACAGCTGCCAATATTTATGCTCTGTCAATGCTGTCTAATGCCTTTTCAAAGTATACAAATGTGATGTAGAAGGGTTATAGCCATACTACACATTGTTCTATGATATTTCTTGAGTGTTGTTATTTGGTGAGCACATGATCATCCTCTTCTAAACTGTTCTTCCCTTAGGTGTTCATCACACGTTACTTTAATTCTGTTGAGTAGGATTCTGCTAAAAACCTTACTTGGTACGGAAAGTAAAATGGTTCCTTGATATTTCTTGTATTGTAATAAGTCTTTAGAATTTGGTATTTTCATCAATAGGCCCTTTCTCCATTCTGAAGGAGGGATTTCTGTTGACCAAATTTTGTTAATTATTTTAATGCTTCCTCTTTTTAGGACCTCTGGTGGTATGTTGTTTGTACCTGCTGCTTTGGCTATCTTCAGTTGGTTATGAAACTTCTGTATTTCATCTTTGATTTTTTGAAGAAGAGCGTAGCTGACGAGTGGGTTATTACATGGAAGTTCAGTAAGATAGGAAGGGCATGAGTCAGAAAAGAAGCTACGGCAGAAAATCGACAGTTTGTAATCAATGTGTGCTTGTACAGGGAGCTAAGTGAATGAAGTAGCGGAATAATATGGTAGTGTATATTTGCCTTAAATCTTTTTCTCCAAATCAATGCTCACATCGTCGAATTTAAAAAGACGCTTCTGTCAGATCGACGAAGGGAGCGTCCAATTATTAAAACTGGATTGTTTCGTTTATTTTCTTAGCTATGGAACTAAAATTATATATAATATTATATTGCATCCACCCCCCTCCCCCTTCTGCGTTACAAGTTATATAATATGTGAATGGCCCCTTAACCCTCTTTACCCTATTCATCATTATAACAGTACAAGCTTACAAAAACCTTAAAATTAGCCCTGTAATATCTAAATTATGGTAGGCCTAATCCCTTATTTTAGCGCATTTTAAATTTTTAGAACAAAATAAATAAAATAACTTACTTTTACTAATTTAAACACTTAAATCAGAAATCAAAAAAAGTATATAATGCTTTACAATAGGTTTTTCGTGTGTTTTGTTGATTTTAAAGGGGTTTTTGACTTAGAAAAAGGTTTTTAAAAGCAGACTTCCAACAACAATTACGCCGTTAGTCACAGAAGTTAGAGAAATATACAAATTTTTATTTTGTAAAAATTGTAAAATAGTAATTTTATTTCAACAAAAGAATAATGTTTTAATTTTAAAATAGAAATAGATTTCATATAATAATTAATGAGGTAAGTTTTAAAAAATGTTTATTTTGATGACTTGAAATATAAAATGCGCTAAAATAAAGGATTACCCTAAATTTAAATTATTTAAAATATTAATTAATTTGATTATGGAAACGCTGTAATCTTGCAGTTTCTACACGTGTATTATTTCACAGCGAAATTTAATTTTCTTGTGAGAACTTAAATTTTTAATTTATTTAATGCATTAATATAATATTATATGTTATATTTTAGCTATTATAGCACTAATTTGAAAGTTTTATTAATTTCTAAGGCTTTTTTCAGACCTTAAAGCTACATAACCGGAGTGGGATACATCCATTTTGTTTATGTAGTACTCTACTTGCCGAGTTGTCACAGTAAGATGCCAAATGGCATGGAAATTTCTTACTTACAAACAAAATAAGAATCAAACATCTAGTAACGAAATAAAAAATGAAATTGTTTTTAAAATATTTATTTATCTTCTGAGAACATTTAAATAGATGATAAATACCTTTTAAAAAACATTTTCAGTCAGTAAATTTATTTTAGCATGGGTCGAGCCAGGTAGAAAACATCTGGCTAGGTAAACAAAATGGACGTATCATGACCAGATTATGTATTATATAGAGCCGAAAAAATGCCTTAGAAATTAAAAAGACTTACAAATTAGCGCTGTAATAGCTAAAATACAACAAATAATAATGCATTTAATAAATTAAAAACGTAAGTTATCACGATAAAATTAAATTTCTAATACGTGTAGAATGTAGAAACTGCAGGATTACCAAGATTTGTTTATGTTTTAAAACCAGGTTCAAAAACCAATAAATTACAAGATCCTCAAGTTAACTAAAGTAGCAGTAAATATTAAGTATAGTGAAGCTCTAACTTTACACTTGCCTAAACAACAGTTGACGGTAGCCAGTTGACAAATAATCTCACATTTCTCTATTAAATGAGACCACCATTTAATCAGTGTAAACTTTATTTCTACTACTCAGAACTTTCTATGAGATGGAGAGCTCCGTTTAATGACCTACTGTTCAGTGCTCTATTACTATTATTGTTAATGTAGCATTTTTGAATATTAATTAAACGTAGAAATAAGTTTTCAATCTATTTCAATTTCAAGAGTTAAAATTAAGGATATTTAACGAGTAAATTAATCATTAGCCTGAGTTTATAAAGCGAACAAAATTATTAAAATTTTCCCGGATGAACAGAATATAAAAACTATATTTTAAAAAGCGGCGCATATCAGTGGCTTAGCATAGGTTACCGCCGCCCGGAACAGATGCCAAATTTGTCGTCCCTCCACACTGTCCACACATCTATAACATTAATTAAGTTAACATCTGAAACCATTGCCATTATGCAGAAAGAATTATTATTTTTGACAATTAATAATAAAACCAATCATAATTTGCTATGTCAGTTGTAAAACACAACATTTTTACGAAAAGGACCTATATGACATATAAAGAAGCGAATCATGTTTTAGAAGATGATATAGAGTAGCCTATATTCCTTAAGGTTAAATTATTTTTGAGTAATAAGCAGTCTCGCACTCCTTCTGCTGTAAGGTCCATGTCTTATTAACACTTATTTAGTGAGGTTAACGTTCAGTTGTTTGACATTTTTTTGAACTCGCGGGACTAATAGTAATAATTTCATAGGCCCGCTTAGTTAATCTGTACTTTGTTGAAATTTTTAGGTGTTTTTGGAATTTGATCGGGTCTAGGGGCCATCCATATGGGGGGTCTTAAATTTACGGCATTTTGCGTATGCATGCGTACGGAGGGGGAGGGGGGGTCTCGACTGAATGTGTATGTACGCACAACAAATTTAATTTGCATAATACTAAGCATAGTAACGTAAACCTCTATGGCTGCAAACGGCATTCGAGACCGACTGAGTCAAGACTGATATGCAATAATGTTATATAATTTATTGCAAACGAAATTGTGAACTTTTAATTGCTTGGAAGTAATTAACATTTGATTCAGACCAAACGTTCACACATCATTAAAATATATCCGTCGGGTTTATATTTACATTTCTTGAAATTAGATGAAGTTTCTCTTTCGCCAATCCGGTGCCTTAGCCGTTATAAACACACAACGGGACGGTGATTTCACGCACCTAGGGGAAAGCGGGGGTGGGGGGGGGCTGGGAGGTGTCTACATATTTATGACCATGTGTGACTTGTGGGAGAGGGGGTGTTAGAGAAATGTGACGTCACATCAAAACGAGCAACTTTAAATAAAAGTTCCACATTCGCGTGACGTCATTTATGGACAGCCCCTTCTCGGGGCCGTCCGTAAATAACATTACGCACCTAGAGGGGGGAGGGGGTCGACCATTTGTGACGAAGGGGGTGGGTAGTATAAGAAATGTCACGTCACATCAAAACGCGTAAGTTAAAATAAAAGTTGTACTTAAAAATTTGTCTGTTTACAATTTATTTAATGACGTTTTACATGTGCTTCGCGCGTATTACGATATTAAAGTGCAGCCTTACGCTAAATACATACTTAAACTTAAATGACAAAAGTGATTTGAAACATGCTAATTTTCAAATTAAAAAAGTGTCTTTTTTGGGGGGAAGGGGCATTTTTGTGACGTAATATTGCAAAAGAGGGGGTGGGGTCTAACTTTTAGTGAAGACGCGTGTTGTGTTAAAATCGGCCATAATCGCGGGACGTCATTAATGGACGGTCCCAAAGGTTTGGGTGAGCGAATTTGTACGTACGCATGTGGGGGGGGGGTCCCAAAAATGTACGGGATGCAACGGGGAGGGGGGTAAAAAAATACGAATTTTGTGCGTACGCAATATATGGATGGCCCCCTATTACAGTGGTGTAGCTAGGGGGGGGCGGTGGGGGCGGTCCGCCCCGGGCGGCACTCATTTAGGGGCGGCATTTTTGGGCATTTGAAAAGTACAAACATTTCCGACAACCGCCCCTTTTCTTTTGAAGGGGGAAAACCAAGGTGAAACAAAAATATTCGTAAGTTCGTGTCTTAATTAACGGATTCGCACAAAATTTGTTTGATTATATAGTGGATATTATAACTAACGCAAAACCGTTCAAAATTTTTAATCGCTCAACAAACGTATCCATTTGTTTGGAAAACTGAGCGGTATTAGTAACAGATGACGCTTTTATAAGAAAACTACCACAAAAAAAAACAACAACAAACAAATCACCGCTGGGCCGAAAAATGTGTGCTATTAATATCGCCACGACAGTTTTTACGTGGAATTTCGACATTCGCAGAATGATGCGCGAACAAGCACCTACCTACAAGGCATGCTGGTTCAAATATTGCGTTTAACTTTCAAGTAGTAATTTATATTAACGTTTCAGTTTTCAGTAAATTATCGTAAGGTAAATTATTAAAACGTTAATTTTATTTTGTTTTTATTGCATTAAAGTAGCACAAAACAATTTGTGTTTTTCATTAAAATAGGGTTATTTATTAAGCATGTTACGACTATCCAATTAAATTAATAGTAATGTGTAAATTATTTGAATTCGTCTATTTTTTTGGAAAATTATTAAGATTTATGACAAGAATATGTAAATATTCAAATTTCTCTGTTAATCAACACCACAATAGGCATAATAATTTCGAAAAGACATACTTTAAACTTTCAAGCGTCTTGGAAAAATTGACATCTGAAGAAGTAACTAGGAAAACGAGATCAGATGCTGGAATTTTACTCAATTCAATGCAGTCTTTTTCTCTTCTATGTTATCTCAATTTATGGGAACCCGTCATTTTTTAAAATTAATGCAAAGCCATTGCATGGAACAAAGAGATGTGCTAATACAAAATTCTGTTATATCAGCCAAACAATTTGTGAAGAGATGGAGATATCAACCTAACGCCTAGTTAGAAGGAGAAAAAATATGAGTAGGGAAAATTCAGAAGACGTGGTTCTATCTTTAAAACAAGAAGTACAACGGACAAATGTTTTTATCCATGGATGGCATTATAAAAGAAAATAATGCTTTGATGAGTGCATGTCCTTGTGCAAGAAAATATTCGTATATAATACCATGTAACCTTCTAAATGAAACATGTGAAGATCAAATAAATTACTTTATTGACATTGACAGTTTAATATGGAAAGAAAAAGGATCCAGGTTTTTATGGCTGTACCTACACTAAAAGAAGAGGCATTATGTTAGAAGAACGGGGGAAAAGGCACCCTTGATCTATCAAAATTTATTCAACAGTATAGATTGGAAAATTCTGTACCCAACATTGTAATTTTGCTTTGAATTTTTTCAACTCTTGCTATCAGTGTCGCTAGTTGTGAAAGGAGCTTCTCCAAACTGAAGTTGATAAAAAAATTATCTTCGTTCCACAATGAGCGATTAAGGACAACAAAATCTTGCAACACTGTCCATAGAACATGATATTACAAAGAATTTTAATTTTGATAGCATAATACACGATTTTTCTGTTATGAAAGTTAGGAAAATAAATGTATAAATATGTTTACATACTAATGTACAGAGGCGTAACTGGGTTTTTGACGCCCTTGGCTAATTTGTTTTTGGCGCCTTTATTTAAATAAAAATGTAATTAGAGATTTAGCGGCTCCCTTTTGAACTGGCGCAGGCCGGCGCCCTTGGCAACTGCCGCAATGCCAAGCCGTTGTTACTCCACTGCTAATGTATACAATTTCTTTGTTTGTAAAGAAAAAATTATTTATTTATAAATACAAAATAAAAGAATAGTAATTGGTAATGTGGTGTAAATTTTGGAATATATTTTGTCTCATGGGTAGGGGGGGACCTGCGACCTCAGTAACTTTCTTGTGGCCTTTAAAAAAAGTATATTTTATTTTTATAAATGTGTATTTATAGGTATATAATCTTATGCGGCCTCTTTTAATCCTGCTTACATAAATATGCCATGCAATGGTAAAAGTTTTCCCCACCTTTACTACGTTTCAATTACAATTATTTATTCATGTTTATTAATTTTTAAAAACCATAATATAATCAACTAAGTGGCCGTCAATAAATAAAGCACGCTATTTTGGCTGATTTTTCACGCCCCCCCCCTCGTCACACGTCGTCACAAAAACTTTGACCCGTTCTTCAATAAGACGTAACAAAGCTTTGACCACCCCCACCCCCAATAACAGCCGTATTTTCTGTTTGAAAATGAGCATGTTTCAAATTAAATGTTTGCCATTTAGGTATGTTTTTAGTGTAGCGCTGCACTCTAATATCGTAACACGCGTTTTACATAAACGTCATTAAATAAAGTTTCAGTAATCAAATATTTAAGTGGAAATTTATTTACAGTTGCGCGATTTGACGCGACGTCACATTTCTTAAACACCCCTCCCCCCTTCGTCACACATCGTCACAAACGTATGTGACAACTCCCTCCCACCCCCCAGGTGCGTGACGTCATTTATGGATGGCCCTTAAAAAGGGCGGCAAATTGGAGACCGCCCCGGGCGGCAAAAGTTCTAGCTACGCCACTGGGCCCTATTAATTTCAGCTTCTACAACAGAAGCGGCCTTGATAAATCAATTACAAGTACTTACACAGTGGCGGATTTAAAAAAAGGGCGGGGGTGTTTGGGCTGACGGCAGGGACGCCCAATTTTTAAGGGCTCCCAACCTTACTATATTGTATAATAAAGGCCAGATTACGCACAACCGACTGGGAGTGTAAGGCAGAAGACCGATCTACGAGGCGCACAGTTGTAAAAGAGGGCGTCATAGTAGCCGAGGAGGAAGGATAAAGGAGGCTACAAACAGAAAGCTAGGAGAAAGGCCAAAACATTGGAAATCACAGAACTCGTGTGCAAAAGCTGTGATAAAGACTGTCACTCAAGGATAGGACTGCACAGCCACACGAGGAAATGCAACCCAACCCAACCGTGATGCACCATCGTCTTGCAAGACGGAAGGATGCCGATGAACTGAGCTCAGCAATGACTTCACCCGAGGGGCTGCAGCCAAGTTAATGGATGAAGTGATTTCAAAGACTGCTTTCCTGCAGAATTAGTCAAATTTTCAGAACTCTTCAAAACAGTTATTGTCCAGCCCTAGGATCAGAGACAGAAATTTGTTTGGGAGTGCATTGATATAGAGCAGAACAGACTCAGAATAGATCCTAATTTTACTGTCAGAATATAAATTTTTAAAATGTGTTCAGAGTAATCAGAATCAGAGCCTATTAATTTTTAAAATTTAATTTCTGATGATGAACTATTAACAGTATCACAGAAGTTGAATGTCTGTGAAAGTGAAAGCAAATTCTGACATAAAGGTTCAACAACCTGGGATTCAATGTGTTTTGATATACACAGATACCTCTGTGCATCAGCTGTTATTATTGAAAGCAAGAAGGACTGCTTTGTTTGTAGTGACAGAAGAAAAGACAAAAAACTTGACAGGGCAGAGGACAGAAATGACACTTGTGTCCTGGTTGCAAAGTTGGGTGCCACGAGCTTTGCGAGCCTCACTTCATCCATCAGACCGACCAGGGTCTTAGTCGGAAAAGAAAAATAATCAAAGACATTCATGTTTGTGGTCTTTGTTTTCACAAATATTATTGTAATAAAACATTGTTTGAATTAATAGTAAAGGAATTTGTTAAGTCAGTTAAATGATTAAAGTGATATAATGTCCCTTTTCTTTTTTTTTGGAGTTACCGAAATTTGAAGGTTATGAAAGAAAACAATTCACCAAAATTATATTTGTCAAACAAATGACATATAACTATACATTTTCTGAAAGAGTATTGCTTCTAGTATCTGAAAATCTTAGTTTTATGACATGACAGTTAGAACAAGTTATAGAGTGTGAGGGTGGTTTGAATGCAGAAGATGAGTATTAAAATGTTACTCACTCTGTGAAGGTCAAGGTAAATATCAACATACATAATATAAAAACAAATTATTTATATACCATAAGAAACCTCATTCAATGTACTTTCAGAAAATGTATACATGTTAGGGTCTCAGAGTTCATTTAGTATGGGATTTTGTCATTTTTAATAAGCCTATGAAAAAAAGCTAAAATGGCAGGACGCTACAGAAAAATTGACTGGACAGTTCTAGGGTTAAAGCCACTCCTTGTACTTACACATGAGTGTCACGTTCTCATAATAGTTGAGCCTCTTGGTTTTTCTCAGTTCAGTGGCAAGTGTCAGAAGAATTAACATCAAAATGGAGTCTTCTTGACTTTTATTTAGACAGGAAACTTCACTTTCTTTTACGCCTTTCATTTTCAAAAGTCAATTAACGATAAGGAATTCACCACACCCATCAAAGCGACACCTGGCCAGGCCCACTCTTCTCACTCCCTACGCACGCCACTGATTGGATACTTGTTAAAAATGCAATTGCGCATACTAATAGCAGGTTCCACTTAAAAATTTTAATCAAAATTTGTAAGTGTGAAACAGCCATAAAAGACAATGACCTTCTGGAGTGAGAAAAAATCTTGGTATCAATTCTTCACTAATCAAGAGATTTGTAGACGGAGGCGGAACGCGAACAGGTCAAGCACTAATGTGTAGGACACGTTTCAGTATTAAGGAAAGCGATTAATACTGAGGATTCCTCCAATTTAGATTAAATAAATGCTGGCTACTTTCTACCCAACTCCCAAATTTTATTTTTGGGGTGGGGCTGGACAAGGAACAACAAGATTCGAAGTTATCCAGGAAATAATGAATGTATACCGATTTTTCATATAGATCTTTAAAAGACCATATTATTTTTTTAAAGATAATATTAAATATTACGCAAACCTTAAACGCAATGGGTAAAGACATTGTGAGATGTAAATATAAATAAAAACGTATGACATAAGCAAAATATTAGTTTCCATGTTAGTAGTTAAGCTTATTGTAAGAGAATTTATTTTACTATTTCATTAATAGAGTTGTAGCCACGCAGAAATCTGACCGACGCCGTGCAGCAGTTTAGAATTACCGTACACGAAATTTGGTAAAATATAGCACAAAAAACTGATGCATTGCAACTCTGTACACTAGTTATATTTAAAAAAAAACTTTTCAAACGGACCAAAGAACCTTAGGGGCCGTCCATAAAGTACGTCACGCTCAGAGGGGGGGGGGTGTAAGAAAGTGTGACAGTTTGTGACAGGGGGGGGGGTCAGGCCATTTGTGATGTCACACATTTATTTTTTAAATATATTTTTTTCTAATTCATTGTTTTATATTTTTAGTAGAATTTAAATAGCTTTAAAAAATAATTTTCAAAAATGTTGTTAAACATTTTAATTAGATTTATGTCAAAATCGCATGTAATGCGTATCTCCTGAATGTGTTGTTCATAAATCTGAATTGGATGCAGCAGGACTAATATAAGGATAAGGAATGGTTTGACAATCATGTTCGCACCAGCCAATATTTCACTCAAGTTGTGAAATATCTTGACATAAAATGTTGCGACAAAGTAGGAAGCTCATATTTCAACGTTTTACCTTAAAGATTCTTTCCTCCTCTAATCTTAATCAACCAAACAACTGATGGACTTAGAGCTTCAGAAAGAGCAGATGCAGATTCTCATAAATTTCCTTCCTTGTTTTTGGCACAAACTCTCAAATTTGATGACATTATGCCAAGATCAACAGGAGTTTTCAAAGTACAACCATATGATCTTTATTGTCCATCTTTGCAGACTAGCTTACTTGATCGAATTTGCAAAGTATGTCACTTATATTTTGCCTCACAAACAATGTTGAAGAAACATGCAAGACAACACAGCTCGGGCTCAGGAGAATATTCCCACCCAAACTGTTGAAGAATCAACTAAGATAAAACGCATTTGAGAATCGCTCTATAAGGCAAAAAGAACCCATGGCAGTCATTGCAAGAAGAGAAAATGCCCATACAGAGGCTGTTGAGTGGCTAGATGATACGAGTTGATCTGTTTGCAATTATCCTGCCAAGAAACGATGATGGTGAAAGATTGATGTCAGTCATAACTATGGATGAACACTTCACCTTTGTAAGATGATGTCCAGTGAATATTTTTGAATTAAATATAAGTCACAGGACCATAATAAACAGATTCAATATAGCACATGAGTTGGTCACATAATTTGTCAATCTAGTCTTTTTTCTTTTAGTCAAGTTGTTTTGTTTCCTTTTTATTATTTAATCATTGGTGAGGTCAAGTTTCGCTAATCTACTTCTTATCTTGTGTCAATAGATTGCATAATCGGTAGATTATCTAAAACTTGACCTCACCCATTGTAAATGAAAAGGTAGCAGATAAATGATTTGTATTATAAAATTGTAAAGTCTAATTTTTGCACATTTTGTTTTCAAATTTGATCTAGATTGAGTTACTGTTTCATTGAATAATTGTGACAACTGTTGACAATTAACTATTCTACTGTTAAAGTCATTTTTTAATGATCTGATAGTTCTTTTAAATAGGGGTGTACCGGATTTTGGCTCCAGCTCCGGCAAATCCGAAATCCGGCTATTTTTACAAATCCGGCTTCGGCTCCGGCAGGATTTCACTTCATAAATCCGGCTGGCCAGTAGATCCCTAATTTATGTATATTCATAATGGCTCCGGCAAATCCGAAATCCGGCCATCTAAAAAATCTGACTTCAAGTCATAAATCCGGACAAATCCGGCTACAGCCAGATTTCAAAATTTGGAATCCGGTACTCCCTACTTTAAAGTGGAAATTTTAACATTTTAATAGTTTAAAAGTATAATAATAGTGAAGGGTATTTTAAGTATTAAGTTTAATATTTTAATTAGGTGTTAATTTAAAAAAATCGTAAGTGTGACGTACTTTAGGGTGGGGGGTGTCCCGAGATTTGTGACAGGGGGAGGGGCAAAAATTGTCAAAAATAGCGTGACGTACTTTATGGACGGCCCCTTAGAGTGAATATTGGTTATTGGAATGAAAGATGATAAATGAAACATAATATTGTTTTTTCATTTAGTGTATGGTTGTTAAGAACGTAACATAAAAAACGCCCCATTATTTGTTAAAGAGGGGGTGCGGACCACACCGAGCGACACCATCAGCACAAGTGGGACACCAAAGTTAACAATTCTGTATGTTGCCGTTATTTGACACAGGCAGACTAGGAGGAGGTCTGTGTTGTAAGTCGTGAGAGGGGGGGGGTGACACCATGAGCTACCACAATAGGTGACACCAACCCTAGTGACGCCCCTGACCTGTTATAAGTTTTATAAGGATATATGAAAAGCCATGAACGCCAATTAAACAAAACGAGTTAAAATTAGCACCAATAATGAAAACCCGATAGCACGCATTCGTTTCCGGTTATTCTGGTTATTGACGTCACTATACAGGAGTCACTGCATAATATATGACTGTGTCTATAACATTATCAAAATATGACTTTGTGCGAATGGATGATAAGTTCAACCAAAACATTAAACCAAGTCTGCTGAATATCCTATCACGTGTCGTTACCAGTGCGCCACGTGACTGTTAATAGCTTTTACTCCCTTACAAATAGGAGGCAAAGTACTCACTCAAAAATAAATATTCAATAGTCACTCGTGACTCGTGACGTAAGATATTCTAGTAAAGTGTAGTAAGTCGGAAGCAGTATGTTACGTAAACAATATTTTGACAAAACTGAACTGAACTGAGCAGATTCGTTGTGACTTATAAAATGTAAATCTATTGAAATATTCATAAAGTCATTAGATGTCTGTGTTTTATCATAGTAAGATTTCGATTAATACGTTAAAAAAATAAAAAAAAACCAGGAAAATCTTGAGGTTGAAATAAACTGGGCTCGTCAACTGACATATTTCTTGGAAATATTTTAGGATTAGCATTTTATTTGTGTAGTTGTGTAGACCATCGCCGGGGTTATTATTTCCAAAACCTTTATTATAAACAATATAATAGCCCAAGTCACTGGCTGGCTGGCTGGATGGATCCGTAACGCTGAGTATCATTTTGCTTTCGAGATTAACAGAGCGTGTGCTGTTTCTCGCCGTAAAATACTATATGACGTAAATTACTACCCAAACAATTATAAAATACTTTGTGTACATTTCAGTAAGTTTCATCATCATCATCATTTGTCCTTTGAGTTCCTTGTGGAACATAGGGCCTCTGTCAAAGCCACTCGCCACTCTACACGGTCCCTCGCCAGTCGCTTCAATTCTTCCCAGCTCTTCCCAGTCCTTCCAGCCTCGTCCAACATGCTCCGTCTCCATGTACGCTTGTGTCTTCCTCGTTGTCGTTTGCCCTGGGGGTTCCAATCTAAGGCCTGCCTAGCCCTGCTGTTATCTTTCCTGAGGGTGTGTCCAATCCATCTCCACTTTCTTTCCATGATTTGTTGTTCTACTGTTCTACATCTCCCACAGCTTGGAGTTTTCGACCTTATCGAACCATTTTATTTTCAGAATATTTCTGAGGCATCTGTTAACAAAGGTCTGGAGTCTATTTTTTGTTGTCTCTGTCGTCCGCCATATTTCGGATCCATAGAGTAGGACCGTTTTAACATTGGTGTTAAAGATCCTTACTTTTGTTTTGACAGAGATGTGTGTAGATCTCCAGACCTGTTTCAGATTGGCAAAGGCCTGTCGCGCCAAATTTATTCTTCGTTCGATGTCCTCATCTGTTCCCCCTGATACACTGACCACACTCCCAAGGTATACAAAGTTGTTTACTTGCTCCAGGTTGTGGTTTTCTACTTGGATGACTCCATCTTGTAGGAAGTTTATTTTTTAAAAATTTGTTTTTTGAATGTTTATATTGAGTCATACTCTTTTCCCAGTCTCGCTCAAGGCTGTGATTTTGTCTTGCATGTCTTGAAGTCTGTGGTACAGAATGGCCAAGTCATCCGCAAACTCCAAATCTTCTAGTTTTTGCATTAGGTTCCACTGGATTCCTTTTCCTGAGCTTGCATAAGCTTCTTTTGTGACCCAGTCTAACACAAGAAGGAACAGAAGTGGTGAAAGGAGGCATCCTTGTTTGACTCCAGTTGTGACATGGAATTCATCTGTTAGTCTACCATTATTTACTACTTGGCTGGTGAAGTTTTCGTACAGATTTCGGATGATGTTAGTTATTTTGTTTGGTACTCCGTAGTGCGTCATTATTGACCATATAGTTTCTATATTTATGCTATCAAATGCCTTTTCAAAGTCCACAAATGTGGCATAGAGTGGAGATAGCCATTCAATAGATTGTTCTATAATTATCCGGAGTGTTGCTATTTGGTCAATGCATGATCTTCCTTTTCTGAACCCAGCTTGTTCTTCTCTCAGGAGATCATCGCAGGCATCTTTTATTCTGTTTAGTATTGTTCTGCTAAAGACCTTGCTTGGTACTGATATATCATATAGAATGGGACTGCAATAAAGCTTTTAAATAAAATACAAAATACACAAACAAATTGTGCAATGAAAGCAATAAATTTGAGCTTTATTAAATCCTTTATATTAACTCGTGGTGTCTGCGGCTGCCCGCCCTTGCGGCCGCCCGCCCTTGCTTGTCGCCAAAACTTTTGATCGAATTTTAACCCACTTGCTCGTAAGTTAGCGAGCTGAAATTTTGCAGGCAGTTTTGTACCGATAGTAAAAAAAATGTATCAAAATTTCAGATCGATCGCATGTACCGTAATTAAATTATTGATTTTTTGGATTATTTTATTTATTCCTATGTATCATGCTATTTTTTGAGATAGAGCGTCGCGGTGCGTATTATATTGAACAACCTTTCTCTCGCGCAAAAAGGTGCGTATTTTATTGACAACTCTTTTTATAAACATATTCCTGATCGGTGCGCATTATTTTAAACATGTTTTACGACACAACTGCAATTTTGTATATCTGGATGGTCTGGCGCTGCGTATTATAATGAACATTCTTTTAGTTACGTCTCGTACATAAAGGATTTATAGTGAAAAACTTGTTTTTTAACGTAGACTAACACGACAGTAAACGTTTCGGCTAATGCCTTCATCAGTACAAAATAAAATACATTCTTACAATACTTACTTAAGTAATAATAACATTCTTAAAACATATTGTATTTTAAAATATTTATGTTAAATAAAAAGAAAGGAAAAACAAAAACAAATATGGACACAGGATATAGGAAAAAGGGGGAAGTATACAAAGTTACAGTAAAAACCACAACGGGAACAAGATTCTGCAGTTAAGTAAAATTATGAATTTGGTTAATTCCATATGGAGCCAACGTACCAAATCTTTTTATGAGTCTATTTTCCATGTGGATTATATCATGGGTATTGCTTGCATATAAAATACCAGTTACTGCAATATCTGGTATGCCGATATTGTCAACACTGTTAAAATGTTTATACACAGGACATTGAGCCTGTTTATTAATTTTATACAGGTGCTCTCTAAAACGATCTCAAAGACGATGACCAGTCTCACCCACGTAAATTTTATTACACCTCTTGCAAATAATTGCATAAATCACGTTGCGAGTTGTGCAAGTGAATCCATCTTTTATTAAGAATTTTTCAAGAGGGAAAGAAATGTTGTTAATTTCCATCACATATGGACAAGTATTGCAACGGTTACGGTTGCAACCTTTTGTTCCAATATGTGCTTTCATTGTGGGAAGGTGACTTCTTACAAGAATATCCATGAGGCTTCTATCTCTCCGGAAAGCAAAAAGAGGAGGTTTTTTGAAGACCTGCTGAGTTAGAGGGTCAGCCATAAGGATTGGTCGGTTTTTGAGAATCACCTGGTGGGCTTTAAAACTATGAGGATGAAAAGTTAAAATAAATTTGGTACTGATAGTAGAGTAATTCCTCGCCATTTCTCACATTGTGACAGATCCCCATTCTTTGGAATTTTAATTAGTAAGCCCCTTTTCCATTCTGCAGGAGGAGTTTCAATTTACCAAATTTTGTTGAAGATACTGTGGAGTTGGTTGATGATTTCAGCTCCTCCTTCTTTTAGGACCTCGGGTGGTATGTTATCTACACCTGCTGCTTTCCCTGTCTTCATTTGATTGATGGCCGTCCATATTTTTTCTTTGGATATCTCTTCCATATTTATGTCCAGTGTTTCTCCTGTGGTCAAAACGGGTGGGTTCAGGTGGGTTGGCCTGTTTAGGACTTCCTGGAAATATTCTTTCCATCTTCTAAGCTGGTCATCTATGGAGGAAATGACTTTACCTTGTTTATCTCGGACTGGTACATTGTAGTTAGATTTCTTGCCACTCAAGAGTTTAGTAATTTTGTATAACTGTTTTAGATCTCCTTTTCCTGCTGCTTCTTCTGCTTGTTCAGCTAGCTTATTATAAAATGCTCGTTTGTCATTTCTAAGCATTTTTGTGACCTCTTTTGAAATTGTATGGTACTCTTGTTGAGTAAGTTTATGTTCTCTTGTTTTGGCTTGATTCACTTTTTGTTTTGCATGTTTCCTATCTTCAATTCTTTGCCATGTCTCATCGCTGATTCAGTGTTTTTTGTTTTCCGGGGCAGGTTTTAGTATTTCATTGCAAGATACTGTAATAATTTCTTTGAAGTTATCCCAGGTTTTGTCTATGTTTCCTTCATTATCATCATCAATTTGCAGTGCAGCAAATCGGTTTTTAAGGGTTAGCTGTAGTTCGTTCTTTTCCTGTGGGTTTCGGAGCTTGCCTAGGTCAAATCTGTTCGCCTGTCTGTTTTTGGCCGTTGGTTTGCTAGCTTTATTTTTAGCTTGGCACAACCAGATGGTGGTCTGATCCAATGTCTGCTCCTCTTTTTGTTCGTACATCCTGCAATGTGCTCCTCCAGGTGCGACCTATAGTGATGTGGTCTATTTGATTCTCTGTTTTGTTTTCTGGTGAGACCCACGTTACTTTGTGGCAATTTTTGTGTGGGAAGATGGTGCCTCCAATCACCAGCTCATTGAATGTGCAGAAGTTTGCAAACATCTCTCAATTTTCGTTCATGTTGCCCAATCCATGTATGCCCATTACATTCTCTCTCTCTATGTTGTCATTGCCAACTTTAGCATTCATATCGCCCATGACGACCAGTGTGTCTCTTTTCGGTGTTTTATCCATTATACTTTGAAGTTGTTCATAGAATGCAACTTTATCTTCCTCAAGTGCAAGGTTGGTTGGAGCATAATACATAATGATATGGACATTTTTGAACCTGGACAGGAATTTGGCTCTGATTATTCTGTCTGGAATTGGCTCCCATTCAAGGAGGCTCTTAAATGCATCTTTCTTCAATAGGAGTGCTACTCCATTTTCATGTGTGTCTTCTTCATTTTCTTTTCCAGAGAAGAGTAGGATTTCACCTGATTTAAGTCTAGTTTCTCCAAATGTGTTCCACCGTACTTCACTTAGTCCCAGAATTTGCAGTTTGTGCTTTACCATCTCTTTGGCGACTTGGGCGCATCTGCCTGGTTCTAGTAGTGTTCGGACATTCCATGTTCCCAAGTAAAGAGGTGCCTTGTGGATGAGGTAATTTTTCTTTTTCATCGGTTTGAGTAGGGTGGTTGGCCTTGTGGGATTCTGTTGACTTTCCCCACAAGGCTTCATTAGTCTCCTTTGCGGAGCTCTACTCTCGCCTCTGACTGTGTTATGTGTGTTTGCTTTGCTTTCGGTTTCAGTAACAATCTTCTTTTTGCATGGCTGGGTTGTTGGCCCTGCGCAAAACAATCTGGGAGGGTTCCCTTTCAGCTCTCTGGATAACTGCCTTATTTTTCGGGTAAGGTTCCTTAGCCTTTGTGGATCCCTCCACCTCCTGCAAGGCAGCAGTTGATTTTGTTTCGGAGTTTTCTCTCCTAGATGATTGCTATCCCTAGCTAACGGCCTCATCTTTCCGGGTTTAGATTTTGAGCGCTCTATGTTCGCTTTTTGCAGTCATTTCCTGGGATTTATGAGGCATTTTTAAAGAGTATCCTTACCAAGGGATACCCCACCTCATCCTCAACGACAGCAAACCAGTTGGTCCGCGGCTGCTTATTCAATATTCACGGCTAACCTTTATATCTAAAGGTCGTTCCTCTATCCACCGCCTGAGGACGCGCTTGGTAGGAGATGGTAGCTCCCCCAAGTTTCAGTAAGTTTAATATTTCGTATTTATCAAACAAGGATAAGTTACTTGGGCTTTTGAAAAAAGTGGGCGCCGTAGGCGCCCTACATCTCTAGTTCTAAATATTTGACTTTAGTTCGATTTGCGTCATCCGGTGGGGTTAAATTCATGGTGTAATCCTTTTCTGTCTTCGCAGCTATGGCGGATTAAGGGGGGGGGCTGAACGGACTAAAGCCAGGGCCCCCCGATGATTTAGGGGCCCCTAAACATAGCATATTTTATAATAAATATGGACAAATGTATACATGAATTGCTTGAAAATATGATAAATTAATAAAAACTCATCTATTAAAATGATCTCTATTCCGACACGATAGTCTTAGCAGTCAAAAAACCTGATTTGATATGCTCAATAACAGAAATTATTAAAGAATATTATATATATATTTTAAATTGCTAACCCTAGTCGAGCTCTCGTGGCCGAATGAGAAGTATTAAGGCTTGTGGTGCAAGCGGTGGCGGGATCGATCCCCGGGTGGGATGTGAAATTGTTTTTTTCATTTCCTTTTTAATTTTATAATTTGTCTTTTACACTCAATTTTAGGATACCGGCAAAAAGTTATTTCTTCGTGTTCGGTTTTTTCATGAATAATCATTTTGGATGAATAATTACAAGTTACAGTCTTAAATTAGCTGCTAGCAATCATTTTATCTAAAGGTACACTAGCTGGATAGGGCCCTAGTTTGAATTGCAGCCAGGGACCCCGTGCAGTCTTAATCAGCCCCTGCTTCGCAGATCCCGCACTTGACAACATCAGCAATAATCTTCTGTAAAGAAGGAGCGTCTGTAATGTATAAAATAATCCTATATAATAAAAGGCAAATTTTTGTCCTTTCTGTCCGTTCTGTCCGGTCATCTATAGCGATTGGTCCCTCAAACACATATAACTCCTACAGCCAATCATATTGAACACATTTACGCCATTTACGCGGACGTTCAAAACGAGTTATTTTTGGTGCACTATTTCTTCCAAGACTTTATTTTGAGTTATTCGCGTTGGGATTTATAGCAAAAAGCGATGTTTTTACGAGTTATTTATTTAACTATAATGAATAGTATTTTTGACGTGATGCACATGTAATGCCGGTCGAGACGGCTGTTGGAGGGAGTTACAACATGCCAACGAACGGTGGCGGAACGTCCTTGGACGGGCTTTGTTGCTCGTACGTACAGAATAGAATTGATTGCTGTCATATACATTTGTCACAAGAATCGATTGATATGGTCTTTAGGATATCTAAGCACAGTGACGAAATTCGGACTAGTTTCTTTAAGGCTAAATATTTAACATTACTATTAGAACGTCTCCAACGTCTCCAAGTGGAGGGGCACGGTGGTCGAGCGCCATGCGCGCTCGGCTGCCGTAGCGATGGTCACGGGCTCGAAGTCAGGGATTTGTTCCAGGGTTCAAGGGTGCCCTTGAGTCTACCCAGCTTCAAATGGGTACCTAGCACTAGTTAGGGAAACAATAACTTACAATAGTTAGGGAAACAATACCTAACGCTACTTAGGGAAACAAAGGCGGCTTGGAATAGCTTGGAATCACCATAGCCATGGCTTGTGTGCGCTGGGTCATTTGGCAACACACCGGAACGGTCTGTGGACGCAATAATCTTCTGCTTAGAAGGAGCATCAGTATAGATATTTCATCAAGGATACAAAAAAAATCTGATTTATAAAAGGTGTAAAATTATAACTAGTTAAAAGAACTCGACATAAAACATCAATATTAAATCTGGAAGTTAATTTTTTTTAAAGTGGTATATTTAGCATCCTTTAGGTTAGTGTGATAGGGGGCATGGGCACTAATAACAGTGGTGCTGTCACGGATGTGGGGAAGGGCACTAATAACAGTGATGCTGTCACGGATTGGGGGAATGCGCACTAATAACATTGGTGCTGCTACGAATTGGAGGAATGGGCACTAATAACAGTGGTGCTGTCACGAATTGGGGGAATGGGCACTAATAACAGTGGTGCTGTTACGGATGTGGGGCAAGGGCACTAATAACAGTGGTGCTGTCACGAATTGGGGGAATGGGCACTAATAACAGTGGTGCTGTCACGGATGTGGGGAATGGGCACTAATAACATTGGTGCTGTCACGGATTGGGGAAATGGGCACTAATAACAGTGGTGTTGTCACGGATGTAGGGAATGGGCACTAATAACAGTGGTGCTGTCACGGATGTGGGGAATGGGCACTATTAATAGTGGTGCTGTCACGAATTGGGGAATTTGCACTAATAACAGTGGTGCTGTCACGGATGTGGGTAATGTGTACTAATAACTGTGGTGCTGTCACGAATTGGAGGAATGGGCACTAATAACAGTGGTGCTGTCACGAATTGAGGGAATGAGCACTAATAACAGTGGTGCTGTCAAGAATTGGGGGAATGGGTACTAATAACAGTAGTGCTGTCACGGATGTGGGGAATGGGTACTAAAAACAGTGGTGCTGTCACGAATTGAGGGAATGAGCACTAATAACAGTGGTGCTG
Source organism: Ampullaceana balthica (assembly GCA_944989445.1). Classification (NCBI taxonomy): domain Eukaryota; kingdom Metazoa; phylum Mollusca; class Gastropoda; family Lymnaeidae; genus Ampullaceana; species Ampullaceana balthica. The sequence goes on from CALYLW010000558.1 coordinate 367,133, forward strand.
TCAAGAATTGGGGGAATGGGTACTAATAACAGTAGTGCTGTCACGGATGTGGGGAATGGGTACTAATAACAGTGGTGCTGTCAAGAATTGGGGGAATGGGTACAAATAAAAGTGGTGCTGTCACGGATGTGGGGAATGGGCACTAATAACAGTGGTGCAGTCAAGAATTGGGGGACTGGTCACTAATAACAGTTTTACTGTCGCGCATCTGGGAAATGGGTACTAATAACAGTGGTGCTGTCACGGATGTGGGAAATGGGCACTAAAAACAGTAGTGCTGTCACGGATGTGGGGAATGGGTACTAATAACAGTGGTGCTGTCAAGAATTGGGGGAATGGGAACTAATAACAGTGGTACTGTCACGGATTGGGGGAATGGGTACTAATAACAGTGGTACTGTCACGGATTGGGGGAATGGGTACTAATAACAGTGATGCTGCCACGGATGTGGGGAATGTGCACTAATAACAGTGCTGCTGTCACGGATTGGGGGAATGGGCACTAATAACAGTGGTGCTATCAGGAATTGGGGGACTAGTCACTAATAACAGTAGTGCTGTCATGGATGTGGGGAATGGGTACTAATAACAATGGTGCTGTCACGGATGTGGGGAATGGGCACTAGCAACAGTGGTGCTGCAACGGATGTGGGGAATGTGCACTAATAACAGTGTGCTGTCACGGATAAGGGGAATGGGCACTAATAGTAGTGGTGCTGTCACGAATGGGGGGAATGGGCACTAATAACAGTGGTGCTGTCACGAATTGGGGAATGGGCACTAATAACAGTGGTGCTGTCACGGATGTGGGGAATGGGCACTAATAACAGTAGCGCTGTCACGGATTGGGAGAATGGGCACTAATAACAGTGGTGCTGTCACGGATGTGGGGAATGGGCACTTATAACAGTGGGGCTGTCACGGATGTGGGGAATGGGCACTAATAACAGTGGTGCTGTCACGGATGTGGGGAATGGGCACTAATAACAGTGGTGCTGTCACGGATGTGGGGAATGGGAACTAATAACAGTGGTGATGTCACGGATGTAGGGAATGGGCACTAATAGCAGTGGTTCTGTCACAGATGTGGGGAATGGGCACTAATAACAGTAGTGCTGTCACGGATTGGGAGAATGGGCACTAATAACAGTGGTGCTGTCACGGATGTGGGGAATGGGCACTAATAGCAGTGGTTCTGTCACAGATGTGGGGAATTGGCACTAATAACAGTAGTGCTGTCACGGATTGGGAGAATGGGCACTAATAACAGTGGTGCTGTCACGGATGTGGGGAATGGGCACTTATAACAGTGGTGCTGTCACGGATGTGGGCAATGGGCACTAATAACAGTGGTGCTATCACGGATTGGGGGAATGGGCACTAATAACAGTGGTGCTGTCTTGGATGTGGGGAATGGGTACTAATAACAGTGGTGCTGTCACGAATTGGGGGAATGGGCACTAATAACAGTGGTGCTGTCACGAATTGGGGGAATGGGCACTAATAACAGTGGTCCTGTCACGGATTGGGGGAATGGACACTAATAACTATGGTGCTGTCGCGGATGTGGGGAATGGGCACTAATAACAGTCTTGCTGTCACGATTGTGGGGAATGGGCACTAATAACAGTGTTTCTGTCACAGATGTGGGGAATGGGCACTAATAACAGTGGTGCTATCACGGATTTGGGGAATGGGCAATAATAACAGTGGTGCTGTCGTGAATTTGGGGAATGGGCACTAATAACAGTGGTGCTGTCACGGATGTGGGGAATGGGCACTAATAACAGTGGAGCTGTCACGGATGTGGGGAATGGGCACTAATAACAGTGGTGCTGTCACGGATGTGGAGAATGGGCAATAATAACAGTGTTTCTGTCACAGATGTGGGGAATGGGCACTAATAACAGTGGTGCTGTCACAGATGTGGGGAATGGGCACTAATAACAGTGGTCCTGTCACAGATGTGGGGAATGGGCACTAATAACAGTGTTTCTGTAACAGATGTGGGGAATGGGCACTAATAACAGTGGTGCTATCACGGATCTGGGGAATGGGCTATAATAACAATGATGCTGTAACGAATTGGGGGAATGGTCACTAATAAAAGTAGTGCTTTCACGGATGTGGGGAATGGGTACTAATAACAGTGGTGCTGTAACGGACGTGGGAATGGGCACTAATAACAGTGGTGCTGTCACGGATGTGGGGAATGGGCACTTATAACAGTGGTTCTGTCACGGATGTGGGGAATGGGCACTAATAACAGTGGTGCTGTCACGGATGTGGGGAATGTGCACGAATAACAGTGGTACTGTCACGAATTGGGGGAATAGGCACTAATAACAGTGGTGCTGTCATGGATGTGGGGAATGAGCACTAATAACAGTGGTGCTGTCACGGATGTGGGGAATGGGCACTAATAACAGTGTTGCTGTCATGGATGTGGGGAATGGGCACTAATAACAGTGGTGCTGTCTCGGAAGTGGGTAATGGGTACTATTAACAGGGGTGCTGTAACGGATGTGGGGAGTAGGCACTACAGTGGTGCTTTCACGGATGTGGGGAATGGGCACCAATAACAGTGGTACTGTCACGGATGTGGGGAATGGGCAATAATAACAGTGGTACTGTCACGGATGTGGGGAATGGGCACTAATACAGTGGTACTGTCACGGATGTGGGGAATGGGCATTAATAACAGTGGTACTGTCACGGATGTGGGAAATGGGCACTAATAACAGTGGTACTGTCACGGATGTGGGGAATGGGAACTAATAACAGTGGTACTGTCATGGATGTGGGCAAATAGGCACTAATATTGGTGGTACTGTCACGGATGTGGTGAACGGGCACTAATAACAGTGGTGCTGTCACGGATATGGGGAATGGGCACTAATAACAGTGGTGCTGTAATGGATGTGGGGAATGGGCACTATTAACAGTGGTGCTGTAATGGATGTGGGGAATGGGCACTAATAACAGTGGTGCTGTCACGGATGTGGGGAATGGGCACTAATAACAGTGGTGTTGTCACGGATGTGGGGAATGGGCACTAATAACAGTGTTTCTGTCACAGATGTGGGGAATGGGCACTAATAACAGTGGTGCTGTCACGAATTGGGGGAATGCGCACTAATAACAGTGGTGCTGTCACGAATTGGGGGAATGGGCACTAATAACAGTGGTGCTGTCACGAATGTGGGGAGTGGGCACTAATAACAGTGGTGCTTTCACGAATGGGGGGAATGGGTACTAATAACAGTGGTACTGTCACGGATGTGGGGAATGGGTACTAATAACAGTAGTGCTTTCACGGATGTGGGGAATGGGTACTAATAACAGTGGTACTGTCACGGATGTGGGGAATGGGTACTAATAACAGTAGTGCTTTCACGGATGTGGGGAATGGGTACTAATAACAGTGGTACTGTCACGGATGTTGGGAATGGGTACTAATAACAGTGGTGCTGTCACGGATGTGGGGAATGGGCACTAATAACAGTGGTGCTGTCACGGATGTGGGGAATGGGCACTAATAACAGTGGTTCTGTCACGGATGTGGGGAATGGGCACTAATAACAGTGGTGCTGTCACGGATGTGGGGAATGGGCATTAATAACAGTGGTGCTGCCACGAATTGGGTGAATAGGCACTAATAACAGTGGTTCTGTACGGATGTGGGGAATGGGCACTAATAACAGTGGTGCTGTCACGAATTGGGGGAATGGACACTAATAACAGTGTTTCTGTCACAGATGTGGGGAATGGGCACTAATAACAGTGGTGCTATCACGGATTTGGGGAATGGGCAATAATAACAGTGGTGCTGTCGTGAATTTGGGGAATGGGTACTAATAACAGTGGTGCTGTCACGGATGTGGGGAATGGGCACTAATAACAGTGCTGCTGTCACGAATTGGGGGAATGGGCACTAATAACAGTGTTTCTGTCACAGATGTGGGGAATGGGCACTAATAACAGTGGTGCTATCACGGATTTGGGGAATGGGCAATAATAACAGTGGTGCTGTCGTGAATTTGGGGAATGGGCACTAATAACAGTGGTCCTCTCACGGATGTGGGGAATGGGCACTAATAACAGTGGTGCTGTCACGGATGTGGGGAATGGGCACTAATAACAGTGGTGCTGTCACGGATGTGGAGAATGGGCAATAATAACAGTGTTTCTGTCACAGATGTGGGGAATGGGCACTAATAACAGTGGTGCTGTCACAGATGTGGGGAATGGGCACTAATAACAGTGGTCCTGTCACAGATGTGGGGAATGGGCACTAATAACAGTGTTTCTGTAACAGATGTGGGGAATGGGCACTAATAACAGTGGTGCTATCACGGATTTGGGGAATGGGCTATAATAACAATGATGCTGTAACGAATTGGGGGAATGGTCACTAATAAAAGTAGTGCTTTCACGGATGTGGGGAATGGGTACTAATAACAGTGGTGCTGTCACGGACGTGGGGAATGGGCACTAATAACAGTGGTGCTGTCATGGATGTGGGGAATGGGCACTTATAACAGTGGTTCTGTCACGGATGTGGGGAATGGGCACTAATAACAGTGGTGCTGTCACGGATGTGGGGAATGTGCACGAATAACAGTGGTACTGTCACGAATTGGGGGAATAGGCACTAATAACAGTGGTGCTGTCATGGATGTGGGGAATGAGCACTAATAACAGTGGTGCTGTCACGGATGTGGGGAATGGGCACTAATAACAGTGTTGCTGTCATGGATGTGGGGAATGGGCACTAATAACAGTGGTGCTGTCTCGGAAGTGGGTAATGGGTACTATTAACAGGGGTGCTGTAACGGATGTGGGGAGTAGGCACTACAGTGGTGCTTTCACGGATGTGGGGAATGGGCACCAATAACAGTGGTACTGTCACGGATGTGGGGAATGGGCAATAATAACAGTGGTACTGTCACGGATGTGGGGAATGGGCACTAATACAGTGGTACTGTCACGGATGTGGGGAATGGGCATTAATAACAGTGGTACTGTCACGGATGTGGGAAATGGGCACTAATAACAGTGGTACTGTCACGGATGTGGGGAATGGGAACTAATAACAGTGGTACTGTCATGGATGTGGGCAAATAGGCACTAATAACAGTGGTACTGTCACTGATGTGGTGAACGGGCACTAATAACAGTGGTGCTGTCACGGATATGGGGAATGGGCACTAATAACAGTGGTGCTGTAATGGATGTGGGGAATGGGCACTATTAACAGTGGTGCTGTAATGGATGTGGGGAATGGGCACTAATAACAGTGGTGCTGTCACGGATGTGGGGAATGGGCACTAATAACAGTGGTGTTGTCACGGATGTGGGGAATGGGAACTAATAACAGTGGTACTGTCATGGATGTGGGCAAATAGGCACTAATAACAGTGGTACTGTCACTGATGTGGTGAACGGGCACTAATAACAGTGGTGCTGTCACGAATGTGGGGAGTGGGCACTAATAACAGTGTTGCTGTCACGAATGGGGGGAATGGGTACTAATAACAGTGGTACTGTCACGGATGTGGGGAATGGGTACTAATAACAGTAGTGCTTTCACGGATGTGGGGAATGGGTACTAATAACAGTGGTACTGTCACGGATGTGGGGAATGGGTACTAATAACAGTAGTGCTTTCACGGATGTGGGGAATGGGTACTAATAACAGTGGTTCTGTCACGGATGTGGGGAATGGGTACTAATAACAGTGGTGCTGTCACGGATGTGGGGAATGGGCACTAATAACAGTGGTGCTGTCACGGATGTGGGGAATGGGCACTAATAACAGTGGTTCTGTCACGGATGTGGGGAATGGGCACTAATAACAGTGGTGCTGTCACGGATGTGGGGAATGGGCATTAATAACAGTGGTGCTGTCACGAATTGGGTGAATAGGCACTAATAACAGTGGTTCTGTACGGATGTGGGGAATGGGCACTAATAACAGTGGTGCTGTCACGAATTGGGGGAATGGGACACTAATAACAGTGGTGCTGTCACGATTTGGGGGAATGGGTACTAATAGCAGTTGTGCTGTCTCGGATGTGGGTAATGGGCACTAATAACAGTGGTGCTGTCATGGATTTTGGTATGGGCACTTATAACAGTAATGCTGTCACGGATGTGGTGAATGGGCACTAATAACAGTGGTGCTGTCACGGATGTGGGGAATGGGCACTAATAACAGTGGTGCTGTCACGAATTGGGGGAATGGACACTAATAACAGTGTTTCTGTCACAGATGTGGGGAATGGGCACTAATAACAGTGGTGCTATCACGGATTTGGGGAATGGGCAATAATAACAGTGGTGCTGTCGTGAATTTGGGGAATGGGTACTAATAACAGTGGTGCTGTCACGGATGTGGGGAATGGGCACTAATAACAGTGCTGCTGTCACGAATTGGGGGAATGGGCACTAATAACAGTGTTTCTGTCACAGATGTGGGGAATGGGCACTAATAACAGTGGTGCTATCACGGATTTGGGGAATGGGCAATAATAACAGTGGTGCTGTCGTGAATTTGGGGAATGGGCACTAATAACAGTGGTCCTCTCACGGATGTGGGGAATGGGCACTAATAACAGTGGTGCTGTCACGGATGTGGGGAATGGGCACTAATAACAGTGGTGCTGTCACGGATGTGGAGAATGGGCAATAATAACAGTGTTTCTGTCACAGATGTGGGGAATGGGCACTAATAACAGTGGTGCTGTCACAGATGTGGGGAATGGGCACTAATAACAGTGGTCCTGTCACAGATGTGGGGAATGGGCACTAATAACAGTGTTTCTGTAACAGATGTGGGGAATGGGCACTAATAACAGTGGTGCTATCACGGATTTGGGGAATGGGCTATAATAACAATGATGCTGTAACGAATTGGGGGAATGGTCACTAATAAAAGTAGTGCTTTCACGGATGTGGGGAATGGGTACTAATAACAGTGGTGCTGTCACGGACGTGGGGAATGGGCACTAATAACAGTGGTGCTGTCATGGATGTGGGGAATGGGCACTTATAACAGTGGTTCTGTCACGGATGTGGGGAATGGGCACTAATAACAGTGGTGCTGTCACGGATGTGGGGAATGTGCATGAATAACAGTGGTACTGTCACGAATTGGGGGAATAGGCACTAATAACAGTGGTGCTGTCATGGATGTGGGGAATGAGCACTAATAACAGTGGTGCTGTCACGGATGTGGGGAATGGGCACTAATAACAGTGTTGCTGTCATGGATGTGGGGAATGGGCACTAATAACAGTGGTGCTGTCTCGGAAGTGGGTAATGGGTACTATTAACAGGGGTGCTGTAACGGATGTGGGGAGTAGGCACTACAGTGGTGCTTTCACGGATGTGGGGAATGGGCACCAATAACAGTGGTACTGTCACGGATGTGGGGAATGGGCAATAATAACAGTGGTACTGTCACGGATGTGGGGAATGGGCACTAATACAGTGGTACTGTCACGGATGTGGGGAATGGGCATTAATAACAGTGGTACTGTCACGGATGTGGGAAATGGGCACTAATAACAGTGGTACTGTCACGGATGTGGGGAATGGGAACTAATAACAGTGGTACTGTCATGGATGTGGGCAAATAGGCACTAATAACAGTGGTACTGTCACTGATGTGGTGAACGGGCACTAATAACAGTGGTGCTGTCACGGATATGGGGAATGGGCACTAATAACAGTGGTGCTGTAATGGATGTGGGGAATGGGCACTATTAACAGTGGTGCTGTAATGGATGTGGGGAATGGGCACTAATAACAGTGGTGCTGTCACGGATGTGGGGAATGGGCACTAATAACAGTGGTGTTGTCACGGATGTGGGGAATGGGAACTAATAACAGTGGTACTGTCATGGATGTGGGCAAATAGGCACTAATAACAGTGGTACTGTCACTGATGTGGTGAACGGGCACTAATAACAGTGGTGCTGTCACGAATGTGGGGAGTGGGCACTAATAACAGTGTTGCTGTCACGAATGGGGGGAATGGGTACTAATAACAGTGGTACTGTCACGGATGTGGGGAATGGGTACTAATAACAGTAGTGCTTTCACGGATGTGGGGAATGGGTACTAATAACAGTGGTACTGTCACGGATGTGGGGAATGGGTACTAATAACAGTAGTGCTTTCACGGATGTGGGGAATGGGTACTAATAACAGTGGTTCTGTCACGGATGTGGGGAATGGGTACTAATAACAGTGGTGCTGTCACGGATGTGGGGAATGGGCACTAATAACAGTGGTGCTGTCACGGATGTGGGGAATGGGCACTAATAACAGTGGTTCTGTCACGAATGTGGGGAATGGGCACTAATAACAGTGGTGCTGTCACGGATGTGGGGAATGGGCATTAATAACAGTGGTGCTGTCACGAATTGGGTGAATAGGCACTAATAACAGTGGTTCTGTACGGATGTGGGGAATGGGCACTAATAACAGTGGTGCTGTCACGAATTGGGGGAATGGACACTAATAACAGTGGTGCTGTCACGATTTGGGGGAATGGGTACTAATAGCAGTTGTGCTGTCTCGGATGTGGGTAATGGGCACTAATATCAGTGGTGCTGTCATGGATTTTGGTATGGGCACTTATAACAGTAATGCTGTCACGGATGTGGTGAATGGGCACTAATAACAGTGGTGCTGTCACGGATGTGGGGAATGGGCACTAATAACAGTGGTGCTGTCACGGATGTGGGGAATGGTCACTAATTACAGTGGTGTTGTCACGGATGTTAGGAATGGGCACTAATAACAGTGGTGTTGTCACGGATGTTAGGAATGGGCACTAATAACAGTGTTGCTGTCACGGATGTGGGGAATGGGCACTAATAACAGTGGTCCTGTCACGGATCTGAATTGTTGCTTCAGCCTTTGTCAAAGATATCTCTTACGTAGTACACATTCGCATCATCACATACGTCCGTTTTGGATAAGTTCATAGTAAGAGATTAGAGAATTAATAGTTTTTTTTAGCTAGTTTAAATATTGCATTCAGTTAATTTTAAAGTTTATATTTGGACATCATTGAACGTTTAAAAAATTAACAGAAAGTTAAATGGGTTTTTAAATTCTCTTACAGTCCTAACCGTGTTTAATAACTAATTGGAAGGAGACAATTGCATTATAGCTAAAAAGGAAACATTATTCTAAACGTTGATTCCCTTACTAACCTTAGAAAAATAAAATTTCATGCGGATTAGCTCTCTTCACTAAGTACTGATAGCACAATGACGAGGCTATGCCATTAAAAAAGGTAAATCCTTTTCTTCGTCCAGTTGACAAAGTTGTCTCTGAATTATGTGATAAATTTCAAAAACACTTTCCATTTCCAATTGTAGAATACTACAAGTGACCGAATTTTAAAAAAAAATCACTTTATAAAGTAATAACATAGCCTTTGACCCAGAAAAGGATCTATAATCTATAGCATTGCTTGTTTAAACAAAATTATTTCATTCACGTGTTCCCACCAAACACTAAGTCTTGTAAAGTAAAGAAATTCGATCAGAAAAAAACACATTTATCGTACGTCACTTTGTTAATTGTTGGAACTTCTTTAAATAATATTTCGACTAAAACTTTAGAAAATTTGTTACTGTAGTTTTTACCTTATTAAATATTGCATTGTTAAATTTCGGTTCTTCTGCTAGAAGCAGCATATCATTAGTAGCACTATGGGCTGGTTAAGAATTCGGCCATCAAACCACGACAACAGATCCCCAGGAAATGCTATCACTTCAATAAAAAAATGTTCGTAACGCGTTTTAAATAAATTTCTGCTGTTTTAACTTGGCTTTAATAGGGATCCCAATGCTAGCGATAGTTAAAATTCAAAGATAAAAAGCCACCTTCCTGGCAATCGAACTGGTCTCCATCTGGTCAGAAAAGAAACCTTTTCACTAACGGTCATAAAAAACGAGTTTTGAGAATAGAAATGAGACGGAAGAAGTTCAATATACATGAAAAGGATTTATATTCCTCTTAGAGTAGCTCCATGTTTCTTATACGGATACAAGCAGTGGCGGATTTAGCTATAGGGCAGGGGGGCGGCTTGCCCCCTCGCGCCCCTGTTGGGTCTAAAATGGCGCCCCCTAAAGACGCCCTCGATGAACACTAAAAGGTGTCAATTGAGCATAAAAAAATATTGCTAACCACGAAACACCAAACTGCTTGCTAAATATCGTATTTCGAATGATGAAACTGTAATATATGACTTAAATCAATCACTCGCATCTGAATTATCGGCGATAATTGATAATGAAGTTAAGTCTGCACACTTCTTTTCTTTAATTATCGACTTAACCATTGATATATCTAGAATTGATCAGATGTCAGTTTCTTTACGTCAATTTATTTTAAAAATCAGGACATGTGGAAAGATTTATAGGCTTTATGGATAGCGAAGTCAATAGTGCGCTCGCCCCGCAAGCTGAGAGGCGTGGGATCTAGCCCACGTTAAAGCCACAATAAAAATGGAATGACTAACGCTAAGAAAGTCCTCCACTGACCTGGAAGGGAGATGGGGCGCCCACCAAGGTCTACCAAGCCACGCCCCTAGTAAGTTCTAATGGAAAAATTAGGACCCCGTACGACCACCGGTTATGGGACTTTAAAAAAAATGTTGCCGCATTTGCTGAGAAGATTTTAACGGAACTACAAAAGCGAAACATTGATTTCACACTCTATCGAGGACAGGCATACTCTGGATTAAGAGTGGCCTTCAAACTCAAATAAAGAAACTTTCACTTAATTTTTGTGCCCATGTTTTCAATTTGGCTACTATGGAAGCAATGTCTGTAAACTGTGATGTACCATGTTTTTTGGCACAGCTTTAAAGGTTGTATGCATTCCTTACGTCTAGTTTACCACGTCTACATACTCTTAAAAACACCAGAAATATCAATATGAATGAACAGTCTGAAACGACTTTCTGCTACAAGATGTGCAAGCCGTCAGCATGCAGTTCATGCAGCTGTTGGCTATTATAGCCACATTTGATTCAGGGGAATCAACAGAATATAAAGGAAATGTCAGAGCCGAAGCTATGGGACTTTCTGTTTTAATAACAAAATATTCTTCTGTTTTTCTGACGCTATTTGTACAAAAGTTATCTTCGTGTCATTAAACTGTCATCAAACTACTTGCAACGCCTTTTCAAAACAATTGATCGATGTTGGAAGAAATAAGTTTGTTGAAATGAAGCTTTTGAAATTCTGAACGTAGATGTCAAATCATTTATTAACGAAAATTGTTCAAACTAGATGTTAAAACAGAATTTAAAGAAAAGCGAATTGCAAAAAAGAAAAGCATGGCAGGTGAACTTAGCAGAGATAAAATGGCTGATGATCCAACTACAGTCTTTAAATCTGAAACGTACTTCACTATCATGGATAAACTTGTAACACAAATAGATGATCGATTTAATGACTTTTGGAGCACAGTTACTTATTTCTATTGTATGGATCCATCACAAATGTCGGAAGAAAATAAAGATTATTTTCAAAGTTTATGCAAAATTTACAAACACGTCATTAACCTTGAAGAAGCAATCGTAGAATATGATACCTTCAAAGATTTGTATGCATTAACACATGTATCATTATCCAGTGAACTACTAGTTAAAAAGGTTCAGCTATTCTTGACTGAAAAACAAATGGCATCAGGTCTTATTTGCGCTCAAAAATGACAAACGAACGTCTGTCTGGATTGGCATTAATTTCAATTGAACGTCATCTAGCTGAGAACGTTGACTTTGAATCAACGATAAATCGTTTTGCTTCAATGAAATCCCGTAGAAAGCAATTTATATAGGGCTCATGGCTCTTTCTTATCTTATCTTATCTGTTACAGACGCTCCTTCTCTACAGAAGAATATCGCGTCCTATGCTTATCCATGGTTTGTGTTTAGTCCTGCATTCTTGATACAGTTTTAAATGTCTTTTAAGGAACTTAAAATCATTGTTTGTGTAAAGTTCATCGATTTTCCCAAAGTTTGATGCTCAAACTTCAAATGAAAAATTATTCTGTTAAATTCTGAAGTAAATTGTTTAGTTTATTTATAAGTTTAATATTATTGGCACTCTTTGTGTGTGTGTTACTAATCCTGACCAATCCGCTCCACCAAAGTCTCTGTGTTTTTCATTACTTGTAGCATCAGATTACCTGCTCTTAAACTGAACTATTTTGCCAGCTAAAATTCTCATTTCATTCTTTCAGATAGAAAACTATTACAAGAACTAAAAACAGTAGCTCTTAAAATTTTATTAGCAAAAAAAAAGTTATTCTCTTTGGAAATAAGTTCATAATTTACTGTCATCTTTTTATCCTACATATGTTATATGAATATAATATATATATTTGATAAATGATTTCTTTAATTATTTAGGCCTTTTATTAATTATTAAGATTTTTTAAAATACATTATATTTTGTTTGCATTTGTGACCTATTACTCTCCTGAATATAAAGAAATGGTTTGTATATTGAAGAGATTCATTGCAATGGTTTGATGTAAACAAAAATAATATTAAATAATGTACTTTGAATGATCAACGCAGCATATAATATTTAACACTTAGTTATTTGTTTGCGTTACTGTCACTGCTATTTATTGCAAGCTGAACAAACTGATGAGTCATCTTGCAGATAGTACAACAAACTATTGGAGGCCTATAAATTTTTTAATCAAATTCTACCTCATTATCAAAACATTTTATATGTTTTATTTAGCCCAAAGACTATAAACATATTATGCTGCGTTTTCTATGTTAAAGTCTGCTATGATATTCAGCAATTGAAAGTGAACACAAAGGATTATGAGAAGTTTAGATTTTGTCACAAATAACAGTTCCCAAATTAACTACCATTTTCATAAATTCAATTGATTAACCATATCTTCTTAAGACTAGATGTTACTTTTTGTCTAGCAAGTTGCCACAGGGCAACTTTGAAAATGTTTGTAACATAAACAAAACACCTTAGATTTCATATTTAAGACTGCAGCAGTCTCTTAAGATGAAAACTTATTAGAGTAAATCTCACATTTAAAGTGAGCAGAAATGTTTTTTTCAACATAAAATATAGCAATAAGAGTGAATCTCATATCAAATTTCTAATCTTCATTACAGAACCAGCAATTTAGACAAATAAATTTTATTTGAGCACCTAGAAATATTTGCACTAAGTGAATGAATAAAAAAAATAATTGCGGCGCCCCTTGAAATTCTCCTGCCCCCCCCCACGCAGGCAAACCTAAATCCGCCACTGGATACAAGGATGTGGATAATAATTTTACATAAACATAAAAATAGAAACGGAAACAAAATGGTAATAAACAAAAATAATTTTAAGGTAAAAAACACCAAGCAGTATAGACATTCTGAACTGTTGTTGAACATGAAACATGTTAAAGCGCCCGCTGCTCTTAAGCAGTAATAAATAATAATTACACCTGGCTTATAAAAGGAGCCGGAATTCGGAATTTAAATTTAAACCGAGAGTTCTCGTAGTACCGAGGAAATCCAAAGCGTGAGATAATTAATCTAACAAAAGTATTCAAGTCAATAAATAAGTCTTCATTTGTTTGAATGTGATAGTGAATTGAACTTATGATGACAGCTTGTGATAGTGGATTGTATCCATGGTGACAGCTTGTGATAGCTGATTGTACCCATGGTGGCAGTTTATGATATCTGATTGTACCCATGCTGACAGCCTGTGCTAGTTGACTGAACTAATGGTGGCAGCTTATGATAGCTGATTGTACCCATGCTGACAACTTGTGATAGCTGATTGTACCCATGGTGGCAGTTTATGATATCTGATTGTACCCATGCTGACAGCTTATGATAGCTGGTTGTACCCATGCTGACAACTTGTGATAGCTGATTGTACCAATGCTGACAACTTGTGATAGCTGATTGTACCCATGCTGACAACTTGTGATAGCTGGTTGTACCGATGGTGACAGCCTGTACTAGTTGATTGTACCCATGCTGACAACTTGTGATAGCTGGTTGTACCCATGCTGACAACTTATGATAGCTGATTGTACCCATGCTGACAACTTGTGATAGCTGATTGTACCGATGGTGACAACCTGTACTAGTTGATTGTACCCATGCTGACAGCCTGTGCTATTTAATTGTACCCATGGAGGCAGCTTATGATAGCTGATTGTACCCATGCTGACAACTTGTGATAGCTGATTGTACCCATGGTGACAGCTTGTATCGACTAGTTTCAAGACCTACATTAGACTGTATTGAATTCAATAAAAGTCTGTGCCGTTAGACTAGCATGACATAACTACTGTTATTGTTACTGTAACAAAACTGATGGTAAAACGCAGACAACGCTCACAAAGGTCCACAATTTAAAAGCCTGGCATTCCCTTTATCTTTGTGGGGTTGGTGAGTGTGTGGAGAAGGGTAATTCTTGCCATGAGGCCTGGCAATACATGTGTGAGACTATTTCAGTTTGTTAATGTCAAATAAAATACAAGACAAAACCAACAAATAAAGTACAAAACAAAACGAACAAATAAAATACAAGACAAAACCAACTAATAAAATACGAGACAAAATCAACATATACAATACAAGACAACAAATACAAGACAAATCCAACAAATAAAATACAAGACAAAACCAACAGCGCCAAGGAGTTTGAAATGTGCGCAACCACTTCTTTTCATACACTGTCAACGTAAGCTGTTAATCTTATGATGGAATGTGCGGAACTACGTCTCTTAAGGGGCCATCCATAAATGACGTCACGCTATTTTGGCCGATTTTTAACCCCTCCCCCCCTCATCACGCGTCGTCACAAAAAGTTAGACACCCCCCTCCTCCAAAAGTACCTCAAAAAGCTTTGACCCCCCCCCCACAACAACAACAAAACAACAACAACAACAACAAAAAAACCCACCTTATTTTCTATCCGCTAGATATATTAAAATATGTCATGTGTACCGTAATTAGTACGTGTACGCTTCGAACATATGCCCACTATTGAACTGGATCCTTCCAGAAAATGCATCTTTTAAATTTGACTACTATGTAGATTTCTTACCTACGTACTATACGAAGACACCTAAATCCAGCCTACTTTCATTTATCTTGACACGAGTGACAATAATCTTAATCCACATGACTTCACTGCATCAAGTATCCTTTCTGTGATATTTAAAATTAATGCCTTAAAAACTGAGTTAAGATGAAAACTTGTTTAGTCACAATTTTGTGCTACTCTCGAATTGCGATGTCAAGAATTTAATGCATTTAATAAAGTTATTGAATACTCTTATACCTAGAATGGCCAGGGGCGTTAGACACAAAACCAATCGAACAATTATATTAAGCTTAAAACGTTTATAATTGTATCACATAGATCCCCCTCCCCCCAAAAAAATAAATTTAAAAAATAAAAATAAAAATTGATATGCCGTGTCGTTTTGACTTAAAATATCTACACATAATCCTATTCATATAATTTTTTATACACTTATCATGCTTGTAAAACTCACCCGGGGGGGTGGGGGGGGGCTAACGACGCTCCCCCAAATCCCCGCCCGAGTCATGTGGGCAGGACCATGAGTCTGGGGGGGGGCGGGAAGCACATATAAACTTGTATTTTGGGGTAACGGGCAAAAAAGTTCGGCGACTCCTACCGTAAGAAAACCAAACGGAGCTGCGGCTACATAACAAATGCTTTGATGTCAACATCAAACGACGCTTTTATACGTTCTCTTATGGGTTCTCAAAGTTAAGGATTATAATTAGCTTTAATTTTCATTTCTTGATAACTTACGCCAACCAGCATTTCTTTGGCACTTTGAGAAGCACTGATGGTTAAAAAAAAGTCATTAAATAAATTGTAAGCGACCAAATATTACAGTGGAAGTTTTTATTAAAATTTACCCTTTTCATTTGACGTCACATTTCTTCAACCCCCCTCCCTCCCCCTCGTCACGCATCGTCACAAAAGTGTGACCCCCCTCCCCCCTTACGTGCGTGACGTCATTTATGGACGGCCCCTAATACTTCTCGACTCATTTTGTAATGAAGGTTCGTTTATTTAAAATGTTTGCAATTGTATTTGAAACGTTCTTTCTTTTATTTCAAATTTTAATTATATTATTTCAAATGTTCATTCTTTTATTTCATACGAGTAAGAAAGCCCACCCAAGAACGTTCCGCCACCGTTCGGTGGCATGTTGTAACTCCCCTCCAACAGCCGTCTCGACCGACATACCTGTGCATCGCGTCAAAAATACTATTCATTATAGTTAAAAATAAATAAGGGGCCGTCCATAAAGTACGTCACGCTATTTTTGACCATTTTAACTCCCTCCTCCCCCTTGTCCCAAACTGTCACAAATATCGGACCCCCTCCCCCTAAAGTACGTCACACTTTCGAACAAAAATGTTGTTTTTTATTAACAAAAGAATCCAAATTTAATATAAAACAGGGTGACGTAACACATGGCCGGACCCCCCTCCCCCTGTCACAAACTGTCACACTTTATTACACCCCCTTCCCCACCTCTGGAGCGTGACGTACTTTATGGACGGCCCCTAACTCGTAAAAACAGAGTTCTTGACTTAATCCCAACGCGCATAACTCAAAATAAAGTATTGGAAGAAATACTGCACCAAAAATAACTCATTTTGAACGTCCGCGTAAACGTGTTCAATATGATTGGCTGTAGGAGTCATTTGTGTTTGAGGGACCAGTCGTTAGCGATGGTTGCACGGAACACAGCTTTTTATTATATAGGAATGTTCACTCTTTTATTTCATTGTTAATTAAGATCTTTTTTTAAAACTGAAAGCAACCAGAAAATTTGGCATTTATTATATCAAGTTTAATACATTTATTTTATACAAAACAACAAAACATAATTTATATTGTCAGCAGGACATAGAATAACACGTATATTTATTTTAAAGGCAGAAAGCATGGCCAAATTTAAACGAAAACTGAAAAGAAAGAAGGACAACATCCAAGGACACAGCTTTCTTTATATCGACCAGGAAATAAAGTTCGTCTGACAGGGACCAGGCACTGTCTGTAAGTGCGTCATCAAGCCATTATTGTCGCTGAAGACAGTTATAAAAAGATGAAGGCAATGATTTTTGGCTGTCATTTTTATGTCTTTGACGTGTTGGGAAACGTGAAATGAGAAAAGAAAACGAAATATTATTTAGACTAATGAACATTTTTTTATAAACATATTTTAAGACTTTATAATTACTAATTATTCTCCAAATAATGTTTTTACTCTTCTTAAAAAGTTCTTTAATGTCAAGGTAATAAGTCTTGTTTTTTTTAAATTAATTTTTTTAGAAGCTTAAGTATTGTGAAAACTGCGTTTCATTTAAATTTAACCTCAACTCACATATTTTTAAAGTGATGTTGACAATAAAATAAAATGGTTCACCATGAAATGCTAAAAAATTAAAACCTAAAGTTGGATTAAAAAACAACCAGAATCGTCCATTTTGAATTGACCAGTTCCGTGACATATTTAATATATATTTTACAGAAGAAAAAAATATGGCCTACAAAATTGATTGCCATTTATTATAATTCATGATGATTGACAGACCCAGTCGAAAGGCAAGGGAAATCTGCAACTGAAGTAGGGCCGGAACCCTCTGAAGATGGTGTCTACGACATGATCAACTTTTTCCTACTCGCCTTGCATGGGCTTGAATACATTCAGACACTCCTCCTTATCTAGGTTAAAAGATCGTAAAACTCTAGTCAAAGGAGCGAGATTTGTGTTTGATCCTTATTTCATAACTAGTTTGTGCTGCGGCGCCGTGGCGCCTGCGGCGCCCCATTTTTTTAAGGGCGCCCACGGCACCCACCTTTTTTGAAACGCCCAACTAACTTGTCCTTGTATGATAAATACATAATATTAAACTTTCTTAAATGTACACAAAGTATTTTATAATAGGTTTTTTTTTGGTGTCAAAAGCCCAAGTAACTTATCCTTGTACGATAAATACGAAATATTCTGAAATGTACACAAAGTATGTATATAATATTCTTTAAAATGCTAATCACCACACGATTTTTTAAGTAATTTTAGAAAGCAGCGCACCAAATTACTGCACACACAAAAAAAAACTCTTTGAGTCAGCAGCACTGTTTACAACACAAATGCTGACGTCCTAGGTTCGTGCATTGTTTGGTTAATGTTAATCTGGAAACCAAAAGGATTATGATTTAGCTTTAGGCCACAATCAGCGATAATTGAGCGTAAATATATAGACTATCTGTAAAATAATTTTTTTTAAAAATTGTGTCACTCAAAATGAGAGTATTTAAAAAAAAATTTCATAAAAGTAATTGAAATTCTTTGACAAGTCATGCCATTTTTGTTTAAAAAAAAACTCGTAACGACCAGGGTTGCCAGGTGGCTGTCTCAAAAATGCCGGCCACTAGTGTCGACATTTTTCGATGTCGATTATATTAGATATAAAATGTCCCGTATTACTTTAATTTTTACACTGCAGAAACACCGGACAGTCCTGTACAAAACCGGACATCTGGTAACGACCTGCCATTCACCAGTCGATGTAACAAAACGATTGGACAACGCATTTCGTTGTACTCTATCACGTAATGAGAAGGAATCCCCTGTCTTACATAGTCACACTTGGGATTGGAAGGGAAGATTACTCCGACTGTGCTAACTAATAGATTCGTTAAAAGCAGCCCAAAGTTATTCTGCTTGAAAAAGGGACCACTTTAGTATGAGTGGTTGTGTGCGCGTGTGTGTGTTTGTGTGTGTGAGATTAGTCAAAAGAAGGAGAACACCTCTGAGGTGGAGGCGATAGTGCAACCAAACGTCAAACAAATAGCCTATAGCTCAGTAATGTAATAATGTGTTTTTAAAAAGTTGGTAATTATTTGAAACTAAAATATATGAAGACCTTTTAAAACAATTTAAATTTGACACTTGTAACAAATGGTTAAATAACATTAAAAGACTGTAAAAGACTGTTACGTACAATTATGTCATAATGAATAGCACTGCGATGAAGATTTCGAATAAAATAAAACATACACAAACAATATTGATGGACTTTATTCACAATAGAACGTTTCGGCTAAGGTCACAATTTTACATAACTGAATTGTTTTTTCCACTTGTGATTTTCACGGTAGCTTTTGATACTTCATTTCTCTTCTTCTATCCCGTATTTTTGTTAAGTCAAGTACTCATTT
Organism: Ampullaceana balthica; assembly: GCA_944989445.1. Classification (NCBI taxonomy): domain Eukaryota; kingdom Metazoa; phylum Mollusca; class Gastropoda; family Lymnaeidae; genus Ampullaceana; species Ampullaceana balthica. The sequence continues at coordinate 386,434 of CALYLW010000558.1, forward strand.
AGGTGCCCATCTTTCTTCTTTTCGTTTCTGTTTTTTAGGCTCAACGTAATATTTTTTTCCATGTTAATGTATGCAATTTATACTGTAAATTTAATTTAAATACTTTTGTTTACTTGTAATGATGAAGGCACGATCTAAAACTTTTACTTGTGCATTAGTCAATAAATAAAGTTTTCTTTTATTGTTTTTTTTTATAACACACATGCTTGTGTATCTTGTATTAAATAACATTAGTGCCACCTGTATCAGGCTGTTAAATAACATTAGTACAGTCATATCAGGCTGTTAAATAACATTAGTGCCACCTGTATCATGATGTTAAATAACATTAGTACAGTCGTATCAGGCTGTTAAATAACATTAGTGCCACCTGTATCAGTCGGTTAAATAACATTAGTAACACCTGTATCAGGCTGTTAAATAACATTAGTACAGTCGTATCAGGCTGTTAAATAACATTAGTGCCACCTGTATCAGTCGGTTAAATAACATTAGTAACACCTGTATCAGGCTGTTAAATAACATTAGTACCACCTGTACACAGGGGCGGATTAAGACTGCACGGTGCCCCTGCCTGAAATGCAAACTGGGGCCCGGTCCAGCAATTTAAATAAAATGATTGCTAGCAGCTAATATAAGACTGTAGCTTGTAAGCCAGAGTGCAATAAGACAAAAGGTTAAACAGGGGTCAATTTAATTAATAAAAAGTTACATGAATCCAAATTTCATTAAAATATTTGTTATTATTTATTTCAACCTACAATTTTCGTTTGCGAACTTTTCTCAGGTCGAAGTTATCAATCAAGTCAGCAAACCTAAGTGAGCTTACAAGTTCCTTTTCAATGCTCATTACACTCTCATTAGAGAATACTCAGTCTTTGTTGTTCCAAGCAACTTCTAACTTCATTTTGTATTCTTTTCAACTTTGAAAATGATCACTCTCCGCTGCTGTTTGATGCCATCATTGAGAGATGATGCAAAGTGCATTTGTGTGCATTTGGAAAGAACTGTGTAAAATTTAGCTCATTAAAAAACCAGCAACATTTTTAGCTCTGTGCATGTGTTTTGAGTTTCTCATTGTGCAACTTCCTATTCCTGACCCTGAGCCTCGAGCTGGACTAAACTTTTTTGAAGAGTTCTGCAAATTGGACTAATTCTAAAGGAAAGCAGTCTTCGAAATCACAGGAATATTCTTTCATTAACTTGGCTGCTGCCCATAGGATGGCGTCATTGCTGAGATCAGTTAGGTTTGAAAAGAAGCCAAATTCTCTTGGATGTCTTTATATGCGTCTAACCGATGTTGTAAGGCTAAAAAAAGTTTGTCAATGATTACCAGAAATACCTCAACCTTAAATTATTGTCTCGGGATAAATGCTGTTTCGGCGTATGCCCCTTCATCCAACTGGCTCTTTCTCTTTAATTGATAGTATTGAAAATTGTTTATAGTCTTTCTCCACGGACGTGTCCTTTCCTTTTCTTCATAGGAATCGAATTCAGAACGCTGTCTTTTAACAAACTGAAGGAGAGATTTCAACAAATGCATGGCTGAGTTCAAAGATAGTCACCACTCTTGAAGGGATACATTCTTTTTCTGAAATCTTTCTAAAATTGTGTCCCGAATGTCAAGTAAAATAGCTACTTCCTGTTGTTCAAGTTCCTTCCGAAATCCTTCATTTAGATTTCATCCTTTATTTCCATGTTGGCAGATAGGTTCAGCAAAAAATGTGTCTCTCTGACTTAGTAGTTTATTTATTCCAAAGCAGTTACCATTGCTCGTTGAGCCTAAACGTTTTTTCTTGCCACAAATACAAAGAAATTGTATAACGCTTACTATCCTTATAAGAACTTTCCCCCAAATTGGATTTCATTTTCAAACTGCTTGAAAACATTTAAGTCGATTTGAATGAATGATTGCATAGAATGCAGAACTAGGCACAAATCATAGATAAGCGTCTGTATTGAAGGAGCGTCTGTAACAGATAAGATTAGATTTACGACAACTTAGTGCTGGCATTGCATCAAGATGTTGTTTAGAGTTTTCATTGACTTAAAAGCATTTCGTGAGCATGCTTCCAATCATTGAAGCCAGTTGTAACCTTGCTCACAGTCTGTGACATCAATTTGCATACAAAACAATAAAAACACAACCACTAGTTTTTTTAAAGCAACAAACTTCTATCAAACCCTTCTCCTGTTAGCGCATGAACATCTGTAAACAGTGTTAAAGTACAATAACGCATTGTGCCTCTTTCTCCAACTGTGTACATCTGGGGTGTGCAAACTACGGCCCGCGGGTCGAATGCGGCCCACCAGAGCATATTATGTGGCCTATGGGCATGCATATGTTGCGATCTTATGTCGATGTTAATTTTCTCTGTTTAGAATTTTCGCTATATTTTTAGAATTTTATTCTGAGTATTTGATTTGAATTTAGGAATATTAACACCGTTTTCTTGCTCCAGCATTGATTAGTGATCAATAGTCATTAATTGTTAACATCCTTATTCGAAACTGCCTTTTAGCTAAACTGGGAGTGGCTATTGTTTATGATTTACATATGGGCGATTTTGTAAAAATTGTAATTCAACAGCGAATAGATGTTGATTTAACCATTAGTGCAGCCAAAAAAAAAGATTGAGGACGAGTGTCGTGTTTTTAATGATCAATGGACCGTTTAATTTTGATTCACGAGCATTGGCAGCAAAGCAGTCTGCTTCATCTGCTGCGAGTGTGTGAGCGTCTCTAAGTATGACAACTTGAAAATACACCACCAAACAAAACATTTGGATTTCGGGCAATATTTAACGAACGAAGGGACAAAAAAAGAATTTCCAGGAGTTGGTTAATAATTTAAAGAAGCAGCAAACTGTTTTCAACAATCAGTCTTAATACAAGATGTTGCAACAGAAGCCGGTTTGGTGCTGTCCCATGAGCTTGTAAAACGGAATACGTCTTTGTCTGACACCGAGTTGATCAAGCAATGCTTGGTAGATGCAGCAAGCATTATTTGTCCAGAACAGAAATTAAAATTTGATAGCATTTCTTTATCGAGTAGAACTGTAGTCAGGCGTGTTGAAGAAAAAGTGACTATTTGATTCACCAACTTCCAGATGAAAGCAGATATTTTTTATGGTACTCTCTTACGTTGGACGAAAGTACCGATGTACAGTACACTAGCATAATGGTTGGTATTTATATGGGGAATAAACACTTGTTTTGAGCTTACTGAAGAATTACTTAGTGTTGAGCCACTTAAAGACACATCTACAGGCCAGGATTTATTTAATGCCGTTGAGAACTGTCTTATAAGAACTGGGTTGGTGTGCAACAGGATAGCAAATGTAAAAACCGATGGAACGCGTGATTTGACTGGAAAAACGTAGGCCTTGTGAAGTTGATAAAAATAACATTTAAGAAGAACATCCTGACCATGCACTCTTACCTCTCCACTGTGTCATCCACCAGGAAAGTCTGTGTAAAGCTGCGTTGAATATCATGCATGTTATTTAATAAGTTGCCAGTGTGATAAACCTCATCAGAGCCAAGGCACTTAAACACAGGCAGTTCAGTGAAGATTTTGAAACTGAATATTATGATATTATTTACCATAGCAGTGTCTGCTGGCTGAGCCTGGACAAGATGTTGAGGCGAGTGTGGGATCTCAAGGAAGAAATAGTTATTTTCCTGGAGATGAAGGGTTTTGTTTGTAACTTTGTTACTAACATTGTTGATGAGGAGTTGAAGTCAGATTTCATGTTTGCTATTGACATTTTTTAAAAGTTGAATGAACTGAATGTCAATGGCAACAAAATCAAATCTACAACAGGCTGTGGAGAATCAGGCACATTTGTCATGACTTCAGTGTTCACTGAATTTACTTTATAATCTCCATAATTTATTTATGATATTTTCAGGAATTCATGCAAAAATTTGTCCACCTTTATAATACAAATTAATAAGTTTGGGGGCCCTTAATTCATTGGGGGCCCCAAGCTTTAGCCCTTTTAGCCCTTCCCCCTTTACTCCGCCATAACATGTACCTGGCTGTAAAATATCATTAGTACCAACTGTATCAGGCTGTTAAATAACATTAGTACCAACTGTATCAGATTGTTAAATAACATTAATACCAACTGTATCAGGCTGTTAAATAACATTAGTACCACCTGGTCCTGTTTCAGACTGTAATAACATTAGTACCACCTGTATCAGGATGTTAACATAAGAATTTGAGGTGAAATACAACATATTTAACACACCTTTCTTTTCCTACCATCAAAACAAGAAGAAAAAAACAGTTCTAGCCAAAACTAAACAATTAAAAAAAAACTAATCTACCACGATTAAATTCTTATTTGTTAATAATTATATTTTAAATGCTACATAATTCTGTATTGAGACCCCTTCAATTCATCGATATAGATAAATCGTGTTTAAA